>VDFB02000008.1:16030853-16220378 GCA_007258455.2 Sequoia sempervirens
TTGATAATCTTAAAAATATCCTAAAACAACTCCTTAGGATAATTTTAATTACCCTTACATATCTTAACATTTTGATTTTGAAGCCCCTCGAGCTATTAAAAACCTTGAAAATAGGGGTTTATTCCTTATTTTGAGGATTTCAGTTTTTAACTCTTCTCTAAAAACATCTGCGGCTTGATATATATTTGAAACCACACATGGTGTGGTGGTAGTGCCTAATTTTGGGGGCGGGGAGGTTGATCCCTACCCCAATCTATTTTAAAAGGTGATTTCAAATTTAAAAATAACAAAAAAAATCACTAAACATATATAGGTAAACAAGAGAAGTGTGGCACAATGGTCGCCAGAGATTTTATCAAAAGGGTGGTCAGGGGTTCGAGCCTCATTAAAAAATTTAGCAAACAGAACTGCCAAAACCAACCAACATCGAAATGATGCCTCATGGCACAATAGGATTGGCCACTCAGAGACACGTATCTGCTCAGGATTTGTCCACGCCACATCAGTATGCTGACTCAACTGCCTCATTAGATGCTACATCACTGACACTTGTACCTACCATGTCATGGTCATAGTGCCACATGTCAGCTCCCCATTGGTCCACATCATCTGACCCTACCACATCAGCATGTTGACATCATCATTATACAGTAAGTAGGCATGGTAAACCTTCAACTTTGACTGGCCATATCTTCATTGTACAAGCTTCATTTTCAACAAAACAAGTGGTGTTAGGATCATGGCAGAAAGCTCTTCATTTTGACATCAATTTTGATGAATTCTAAGATGATCAATTTTTTTTCCTTTCTGATTGGCCCCTAGTACCCTGTTTGACCCAACTTTGACTGAGCATAACTTGAGTGTACGAGCTCCTTTTGGCTCTATTCAAGTTGCATTGGATTCAATTTTCCAAGCACTTCATAATGGAGACAATTTATGGAGCATATGGAACACTTCAATTTTGATGACAAGTATCCACCTAGATCAATGATGGTGACTTATCTCTAAGTATGTCCCTCTATTCTATTTATATAACTAGGGATGATGATTTATGTGATCATGCTCTATCCATTTTAATTACTCATGAATGTTGGTATAGTTAGTGATGAATATATTATTAAATAAATCATGATAGTCTACAAGATTAGAGAACCTAATATGCCTATATTGGATGGATATGACTATAATTTTTTACATGTTCAATCTTTTGTTTCTTTATATTATGAGCACATGCACAATTATAAATTCTTGTAATTACATTTTAGAAATTTTTATTGGACAAGCATTACAATGGTTTGATGAGTCTCATGTTCACTTTACTTGATTTCTTGCTTTTGTGAAATGATGACAAACCAAATATAATAGCAAGCTGATAAAAAATTATTTCATTCATAGTTGGAAACAACTCTCTCCTAACATAGACTACAAGATGAAGCTCTAAATAAAGAGGCTGATTCTTGACAAAAGAAATATCAACAAAATGCAATCTTCATGTCTTATTCCAAGAAAACCAAGCAACAATAATAGGACAACGTCTTTTCTCTTGCAAAGATACAATTTTTTTAGGGGAACAAGACTTTATGAACTTTAAGAGGGCTCAAAATGCTACCCCAATTACAAAACTGATTCTAAACAATAATTCTCAGGTCATGAATTTTCATTCCTTGTTCACTGAATAGATTACAGGTGTACGCGTCTAAAAATGGTCATGATTAAGCTTGTTAATTAATTAAATATGATTTATTTAATTAATTCTCTTGAAGTCATCTACATATAAATAAATTTAATCATTTATTTATATCGTTCATTTTCTAATTCTTCTACCTTAATTAAATAAATAATTTTATTTAATTATTAACATTTCCACCTTCCACTTAATTAAATTAAATAAATTTTCATAATTTATTTATATTTGATTATCATATTATTCTAAAGTTTAAATATTTGAGTATTTAAATAATGGAATATCTTCTTCATCCCACCTTCCACCTCTCGCTTAATTAAATTAAATAAATTTTTATAATTTATTTATATTTGATAATCATTTTATTCTAAAGTTTGAATATTTTGAATATTTGAATAATGGAATATTCTTCATCCTCAAATTAAATATTAAATATTTTATTTAATATTTTCCCCTAATTAATTTCTAAAACATAATTAAATATGATTTATTTAATTATGTGAGTTTCCATTTTCATCTTCACTTCCAAATTAAATAAATATATTTTATTTAATTTCTAACTCATGCTAACTCACCCTTCCAAATTCTCATCTCATCCTTCGAAATGGAAGTTTCCCTTTGGGTCTCAATGACAAAATTGAAGAAAAGGGAAACCTTCCATCCTCTTCTCCACTTTCGAAAATCTCCCGCCGTCCGTTCGAACAAGCTTAATCCGGGCCGTTGATCGAATCAGCTAATCGAATCCGTTCAAAAACTCTATAAAAGCCGGTGCAAATCCAAGTTTTGGTTACCTACACCTTCGCATACTTACGCACGCACTTACCTTCGCATATCTATGCATACCTTCGCATACATACACATACACGCAATCAGCTTATGCATTCATATCATTTTCAGCATCACAACCATACTTTCATCTTAGCATAGCTTTTGCATTTAGCATAGTGTGCATTGTAGAATCTCGTTCTTTAGCTATCATTTTGTTGAGCATTGGTCTGCTGATCTGAGAGCCATTCGAAGCAACAAAACGCTGGAGTTAGAGGAAGATAAGACGATTTTGAGGAAGCTGTTGTCACGGTTTGCATATTCTGTTTCTTTTTCAGCTTTTCTTGATTTAATGTCTTATTAATATGTGTTTGATTTCATTTACATTGATACATTTTTCACTCACACATAAAATGGTGCCCACCATGGGGCTTGAACCCACAAATTTAACATTATCTGCAAGTTTGTTTTGATAGTTTCCGCGTTCTGGAGTCGATTTTTGAAAAACAATCTGGCGTTTAGGCGCATTCAAAATTTTCTGACTCACATACGGGGTTTTAAACTTTTTGTTTTGCAAGATTTTGGAGTGCATACCGTGACTGTTTAGGTGCATATAGTTTCTGTTTAGGCGCATACAATAACTATTTAGGCGCATAGAGTAACTGTTTAGGCGCATATAGAATTTTTCTTCGGCATACACAGTAACTATTTTTAAAGCATATAAATCTTTCTTCTGGCACATATATCATCTGTTTAGGCGCATACAACATTTGTTCCGGTGCATATGGTGATTGTTTAGGTGCATATAGCATCTTTTCCGGCCCATATACCCTCTGTTCCGGTGCATATATCTTTTGGCGCATATACCTTCTGTTCTGGCACATATAGATTGTAACAAAAACATAGAATTCTGAGTATGACGCCTTCCGCAGACATAATTCTTTTTCTTTTTTTTTGGATTTTAAAATGAAGCAATCCTAGGGTAGTCACATCTGGATAAAATGAAGCAATCTAGGATAGTCACCAAACAATGATCTTGGAGTTAAAATTGAACAATCTATTTTTGGTGAAGCAATATCTTCACTTAGATTAGATCATTGTGATTTGGAATTTAAAAAGAACATCTGCTTGCTTTGAATGTGGCAATAGGTCTATGCTCTCCCCTCAACTCGGTGATCAGAATACCAGACTTTCCTTTTTAGTTTTCATGCAATTTTATTGTTTCAATTACATCCTTTAGAGAACCTGCCGTAGTGGGAAAAAGTACTCACCCTACGAGAATGACTCAAGTGGGTTCAAGCCAAAGCTAGGCTATTCTGCCCCACTATAAAATTTAAAGAAAATATGGGGAAACCCTCTTTTGCCAGTAGTGTACAAGATAACCATCCCCAAAGCCTTTGTTCTAAAGGTTGGGAGGTCTCCTGAGGGAGTTTATTATTGCCGCACCGAACGGAAATCCTTACTACGAACCTAGTGTAGTGGCCAGCCGAAGTCAGTTTCTGAACATTCTAATAATCATAGTGCAAGGGGAGGGAAGAATCTGCCCCCAAGACACTCACCATATAACTTGCAAGGACCGTTTTCTCAAGGGATCCGGTATCCACTTCCGTAACTCTGAGTACGCACCTGGAAAAGACAAAAACATGGGCGCCCCTTCGGGGGTGACTCGGCTGTGTGAGTCAACGCAGTTCTAAGATGTGGGCTATTGATTACTAGAATGACCTACTTGAGCATTAAGAGCGAGTCTGTCTAAATTGTCTTTCATGTGCAAAACCTGTGAAAACATTTGTTGAAAACATTTTCTTGATCAAACACTTCATGTTAGTATAGGGCTTTAAGAACAACTGTTTTCAAAAATGTTTGTTGTGTCTTCCATCACATAAATTCAGATAAAGAGATCATCCAAAATGAACATGAAGAACAACAACTGAAATCACTCAAAAAAAATTCATACCATTGGTCCAATAACATTCCCAATACTTTTCCCATGCTTAGAGATTGGAAATCAACAAAATTTCCCAAGAAATCAATTTCCAAGGGAATCAAAAAACCCAAGAAAACATTAGGATACAAGAAAACACTGCAAAAGAGAAAATTCTTGTACAAGAGTCGACAAGTCTTGCTTCACTACCGAGGATTTCTTCACAGATACCAAGACTTTGTTAGAGGATTCACTGATGAGTATGCTGTAGATCCCTTAGATTCTCGAGCTTATTATCAGAGATTAGCTCTATCACAATGGCATAATCATAACCAACCTCTTGAATTTGACAACATACCACAACCTTCTATAGAATATCCTTCATATCCCAATCAGATCCTTCAGTGATTTTGGAACCCTTTTTCAAAAAAAAAGATCAAAACTTTAAGAGTGCATCTCTCAAACATCTTTCTAATTTTTGGTTCAACTTCCCCAATAGGATTCTGAAATCCTTCATCAATTGGAAGCCACAATCAATAAATTAGGAGCATCCTTGATCTTATCATAGGATTCTGCATCTTATCAGATCATCATCATCGCACTTGTCAAAACTAGGATCTAAGTCTAGAGGAAATTTTCAAAATCATATGCCTATCTTCACAAGATCCCAATTCAATAAATTGAAGGACGAAATTCAACAAGGACATACTCAAAGCATTCAAGAAGAGGGTGAAAGCAACAATCCTCTTTACATCATGAATCGTAATCCACTTTTTGACAAAGATACGGATAACAGAGAAGAAAATCCGTTCCACCAATAGAAAGACATGAACAAAACACAGATAGATAGTGATGAAGAACAAGATGAGGAATGTCTTAGAGAAGCTGAACAAGACCCAAAATTCCACAAAGCCATCGAAAAGATCTTGCAGCGAGATAAAGAAAAATATTTTCGCTATCTAGCCGAACAAGGGGCTAAATTGCCTCATGACTTCAATGCTGAAAATTTGAAAAACAAACCTGAAGAGACACCCCTTTCTGATCTTAGTGCTTTGACCCAAAAAATCAAGGCACTTCAAGGACAAGTGAAAGAATTACAAGGGGGAACAACCACAAAGAAATATACTCTTGAGGACATTTGTCCTTATCCTTTCGACCGAAGTCTTAACATGATTCCTTTTCCCAAGCATTGTGAAATGCCAAAATTTGATCGCTATAATGGGACAACGGATCCAATCGATCACACTAGAGACTTCAGAAACATGACATTGGAATTCGCTCACGAAGACACTTACTTGCTGCGATTGTTTCCTAGGAGTCTTGGAGTACACTCTATGGAATGGCTATCTAAGATTACACCTCCCGTCAGGACATTTGAAGAATTGATCAACCTATTCATATCACAATATACTTACAACATACAACACCAGATCACCATGATAGATCTTTGCAAAGTTGCACAGAAACCTTGCGAATCTTTCATTTCGTTTCTTCAGAGATGGAGAAGAATGTTTGCCAGATATCCACGTCCTGTTCCTAAAAAGGAAAAGATGGTTACTTTTATTAACAGTTTAAATTCAGAAATGAGCTATCATTTGAACTTACATTGTCCTCCTTCTTTTGAGAAAATGCTTGAAGATGCCATAATCATTGAAAATGCTTTGGTCAAAAGAGGAATAATAAAATATGACAAAGAAAATCCTAGCTCATCCAACCATCACAATAATCAGGATAAGTCCAAATTCTGGTCTCGCAACAAAAATGTGGTGAATGATGGTGTTGTTGATGTGAATCATGCCTCGACCAAACCATTTGTCCTCAGTGCTCCAAACAGTCGCAACAACAATGTCAACTCAATTGTAAATCACAGAAATAATCCTCCTCCTCCGAGGAACAATACAAATCAACACTCACTCCCCATCAAGGGAATTCCAACAACCAAGGTTATCGAGGAACCAATAATAATCACAATTCCTTAGGGAACACCTCAAATACAAATCCACAAAGATTTTCATTCTTCTCGAATAGAAGAACTTTCACTTCATTGGGACAATCTTTAGAATCCGCATTCAAAGAGTTGATGGCCAAAAATGTCATTACTTTGCCGCCTCAACGAAATTATGAACCCAGTGTAAAACCTCCATCATGGAATGAGGCATACTATTGTGATTATCATCGGTGTAAAGGTCATCGCACAAACAATTGCCAAGCCTTGAAGAATTCCATTCAAGACTTAATCGACAATGACATCATTACAATAGAAGGAAATCAACAAACCAACGCAGACCACCAAGCATTTCACAACCCTTTGCCCAATTATCAAAAGGGTGAGTCTTTTGAAAAAAATGTGAATCATATCAATGATGATCATATAATCAATCATCTCTACACAGACAACGAATGGGTAAATGTCATTAAAATCAACAAGAAGGTGGAATATAGAGAAGTCAACCCAACAACAAGAGCGCAAGCTAAAGTTGTTTTAAAAGGCGCCTCTTCAAAAACCACTGAACCTCCACCTCAACATCAATATGATTTGGTCAATCAGCTTCAAAAAACACCTGCTCAAATTTCTATTCTAGAACTATTGAAGATTTCCCTAGCCCATAAGGAAATTCTCGAAAAAGCCCTCGTTGAAACTAATGTATCCACTGACCTGGATGTAAACCAATTTCAAGCCATGGTAGGACACTTGTCCTCATCCACTTGCCTTTCATTCTCTGAAAAAGATGACGTTTCCATAACTCATCCCCATAACTCATCATTGTACTTAGAAGTCATGGTTCACAAGTTTTGTATCAGACAAGTTCTAATAGATGGAGGTGTTGGTTTGAATATATGTACCATGAAGTTGGTTAAGGCCCTAGGATTTTCTGAGGACTCCATTGATTTCAGAAGAAAGATTACCATAAAATCTTATGATGGACAGGAAATCACAATACCAGCTGATAATTCCAATAATCAAACTTGTGCCAACATAAAAGCCAGTCAAGATACTTTGGTCCCTAACAATCGAGAAGCTCATGCTATAACTTCTCTAAAGATTGACACACAAATCAGTCAATTGACCAATAGTTTTGAGAAAAAGATGAAATTCAAGGATCATGGAGTTGGAGAATACTCTCTTTGTCTTGCCAATTTACCTACATCACCTCGATCACATGGACAACCATCTATCAGGGAACATCAAATATCAGTAGCATCAACATCAAAGAAAACACCCATAGAGCCAATCACAAAATTTAATGGACAATTCATCAAAGAAAAATTCCCCATGGAAAATCCTGAGGATATAGAAATTCTAAACTGGCTCTATAAAGATGAAGATGAAGCAGTCTCTAATGTCAAATTACCCACAGAAAAATATGGAAAAGGGTATTCAATCATGCAAAAGATGGGCTATGATGAAGGGCCTATCAGAAAAAGGAAGGAAGGAGTAATTGAACCCATTCACCTCCACGGACTCGCTGTAAAAGAGAAAACTGGATTGGGCTATGATACTCACTCCAAAGAAAGCACATCCAAAAAACTACATGGCACTATCTTCACATTGCAAGAAGGCTCAGATTCACAAGACGCATGTTTGACAACAGTTTATAACTTCTTGGACAACAATTCTGACACAGACTCTGCTGAATATGAATGGGACACCATTTACAATATGAGTTCTGGAGGGACAAAGAGGTTGATGTAATACACCAGTACGCCCCAACTCTAATTGAAGGACAAGGTTCAGGGACCCAAACACGCGAATTCAAATTACAAAGTCACTATGATTCTAGTGATACTGAGTCAGATCTAAACGAACAAGACTATCATGAGGACAATATCATCATTGACCCACCTCACACCTCGGGTCCTACAGACCACTCCGTTATGACTATAACCATAGCTGATTTCACACAACCTGATGATCCACTATCTTTAATTTATCCTGATCTCATTGATTGGGATTCAATCGAACTGATTGACATACCAATGTTTCCAAGTGATGAAGCTATCATAAACTTCCTTTCCATAGATGATACAAATGATTGTTCCACCAGCGATTTTTGACATAGAGTTTTTGATCAGGAGAGTGTCAAGTCTCTTAGCTGCAAAAGTAAAAACAAAAAAGAAAGATCTAATGGTGAAAACCAAAATCTGTCAGTATTAGATCAAACAAAAGATAAAAAAAAGAGCGTATCAGATGGTGAAAACCTCTTTGAGGCACCAGACGATGGGAATCTTGACACTCTCCCGGAGCACTACCATGAGCGATCATCTATTTTGATTGAACCTACAAATGCTGTTGATCTTGAGACTTCTGACAAACCAAGAATTTTACAGTTAGATGCATCAATGACAGAAAAAGAAATACCAGAATTCATGGAATTCTTGAAAGAAAATCAAGTAAATTTTGCGTGGTCTTATGCTGACATGCCTGGTCTTGATCTTGATCTTATCATGCATCACCTATCTATCAAACCAGGGGCCAAGCTGGTGAAACAAAAACTCAGAAAGATGCACCCTCATGTTGCATTATTGGTTAAGGAAGAACTGAGAAAACTCCTTGATGTGGGCTTCATAAGACCAATCGACTATGCAGAATGGATCTCCAACATTGTTCATGTATCCAAACTAGATAAAACTATGAGAATATGCACAAATTTTAGAGATCTTAATAAAGCATGTCCTAAGGATGACTTCCCATTGCCAAACATTGACACCATAGTTGATCTGACAGCTAGCCATGCCATGTATTCATTAATGGATGGTTTTTCTGGCTACAACCAAATCAAGATTGCACCTGAAGACCAGGAGAAAACAACTTTCACATGTCCATGGGGAACTTATTGTTGGAACGTCATGCCTTTTGGTCTAAAGAATGTTGGGGCTACCTACCAGAGAGCCATGGCTACAATCTTTCATGACATGATGCATGTCTTCATGGAAGATTATGTGGATGACATATTGGCAAAATCATACACCAGAGAAGGACATCTTGAAATATTATCCAAAATATTTGCAAGATTAGAAAAATTCAAAGTTCGTCTCAACCCTAAGAAATGTGTTTTTGGGGTCAAATCTAGAAAACTCTTGGGGTACATTGTTTCAAAAAAAGGAATTGAAGTAGATCCTGCAAAAGTATAGGCAATTATGGAAATTCCTCCACCAAAGAACATCAATCAGTTAAGATCACTACAGGGACGACTATAGTCTATACGAAGATTCATTGCACAATTGGCCGACAAAAGTTTACCTTTCACACATCTACTGCATAAGAATGTTCCTTTCAAGTGGGATGACAAATGTGAATTGGCGTTTCAACAAATCAAATAGTATTTAATGACTCCGCCAGTTCTCATACCTCCAAATCCAGACAAACCCCTAATCTTATACATTGCTGCAATAGAAACATCTCTGGGGGCACTGCTAGCGCAAGAAGACTCTACAAGAAAGGAACATGCAATCTACTACATCAGTAGAACACTGACAAGTCATGAGCTCAACTACACTTCTATTGAGAAGGCTTGTATGGTAGTAGTCTTCACTTCACAAAAGTTTCGGCATTACATGTTAACCCATACAATCAATCTGGTTTCAAAGATTGACCCACTTAAGTATTTGTTAAGCAAAGCATCATTGACAGGTAGGTTAGCAAAGTGGGTAATGATTCTGAGTGAGTTTGACATCCATTATGTTGATCGCAAGGCAATCAAAGGACAAGTTATCGCTGATCAATTAGCTAAAGCACCACTACAAGCAGATCATCCCCTGCACATTGAATTTCCAGATGCTGATGTCTTCACTATAGAATCTAAACAACCATGGTCTTTATATTTTGATGGTTCTTTCACTCAACATGGATCGGGGGCAGGCATACTTTTCGTCACCCCTCAAGGACATACCATTCCTCGATCATATAGGCTGATGTTTCCATGTACCAACAACATAGCCGAATATGAAGCATTGATCACTTGACTCAAAATAGAGTTGGAATGGAGAATTACAAAATTACAGGTGTATGGCGACTCATAGCTAGTCATTTATCAGATCAATGATGATTATCAAACCAAAGATGAGAAACTATTACTATATAAAAATATGGTTGATGACTTTAAGAAGTATTTTGTGGACATCAAATTCACACAAATTCCAAGGCTTGATAATAAAGCAGTTGATGCCATGGCTACGATAGCATCATTGTTACAACTCCCAGAAACTCAGAATCGTTATGAATTTCTAGTGGAACAATCATTTACACTTGCTTATGATACACCTGAAAGCCAAATCATTTGCCACTTGGTAGGATCCGATTCACCTTAGTACGAAAAAATTTATGCCTACCTCAAAGACGATATCTTGCCACCCGATTTATCCCGTAACCAAAAACGCAATTTTATCCGCCAATCCGCTTGCTACACTCTTATCGCTGACACCCTTTATCACCTTGGTCTTGATGGTACTTTACTCTGATGTCTTGAACATGAGGAATCTGACAAAGCTTTACTAGAAGTTCATGGTGGCATCTGTGGTACTCATTCGAGTGGACTGACCTTATTCAAGAAATTGATTAGGATGGGTTACTACTGGCCTACAATGGAGAGGGAATCATTCACTTTTGTGAAAACATGCTCAAAATGTCAGATTCATGGGAATCTCATTCATGCTCTTGCACAGGAACTTCAACCATTCACGCCAACTTGGCCATTTTCTCAATGGGGGTTAGATCTAGTGGGAAAGATTCATCCTTCTTCATTGAGCGACCATAAGTTCATCATCATAGCTACAAAGTATTTTACCAAGTGGATTGAGGTAGTCCCTCTTACTAAAGTTACCGAAAAACAAATATCATCATTCATACTCAACTATATTATTTGTCGGTATGGCATTTCAAACTCCATTATTACAGATAATGGACGTCCGTTCAAAAATCAGGATGTTGATGAACTTTGTGAGAGATTTCACATTTAGCATAGATATTCAACACCTTACTATCCACAAGGGAATGGCCAAGCAGAGGCCTCAAATAAAACAATATTGAAAATCTTGAAAAAGATTGTGAATGATTCAGGGAAGGATTGGCACGTTCAACTCAATCCCGCCTTATGGGCCTATAGAACCAGTGTTCGCACACCAACAAGAGCAACGCCATTCGCTCTTGTCTATGGAGCAGAGGCCATACTACCTTTAGAAGTTGAGATTCCCTCATTTGGAGTATCATTGAAAGGCCTTACAACAGATGATGAATATAGAGTCTCCTGACTCCAAGAATTGGAACTCCTAGATGAAAAGAGACAAAGAGCAGCTGATCATTTAAAAGTATATCAACAAATGATGTCTCATAGCTATAATCACAAAGTAAAGCTACGTACCTTTTAGGTGGGTGATCTTGTTCTGAAAGAAAACCCACACAATCAGCAAGACAGAGAAAAGAAAGGAAAGTTCGAACCAAATTGGCTAGGTCCTTATGTGGTTATCGCAGTCTATGGTTCAGGAGCCTACAAGCTATCAATGCCAGAAGGGGACCTATTTGATGAACCTATCAACAACATGCACCTAAAAAGGTATTATGTCTAAGGCAGTTATCATCATTAGAAAAAGTCTTGAAGAAATCCAAAAAAAATCAGAAAAAGTCCTGCGGTGATGTCATAATAGTGGTTTACAATTCTTGAGAGGAACGAATTTTAGCTTAAATCACATATTTTTAGAAAATATAATGATTTAAGCCTTAAAAAGTTCCATTTTAAGGATTCCTATTGAAGAGGGTTTGATCAAATCACCTTAGATCAAACCTTTTTGGATAGAACCTCGCTAGTTTTAAACCATATCTATAAATGCGTCTCCTTTACACCTATCAAAATGTTGATAAAAAATCACTTTTGATTTAGATTTTGGGGGATCAAATGAATTCATTTAAAATTTATTTCAAATGATTATGGTATTCCTCAGAACAAGCTATCCAATGAATATAATTTTAATATGTTTTGGTTTTGTTATGTATTTGTTTTTAAGTTTTATTAAACATAGGTTTTCATCGAAACAATTTCTTTGTTCTTCACATGTGGAAAAATAGAAGATTATCAAAAATAAATTGAAAAATATGAGTGCACCAGATATTGAAGTCCTTGATCCAACAAAAAAATTAAATTAAATTTTGACATATACAAAAGTGTTACGTTATACAATCGTGACCGTGGTTCTGAATTGTATCATTTGACTTTGAAACTAGATTAAGGAAAAATATTCAATAAAAACTATCTAACAAAAGTGAAGCACTAGATATCAAAGTTAAAATCTAAATTTGAAAAAATTAGAATTTTATCCTTCATGGAAAAAAAGTTATCGTTATATGCTAAATCACTTTTTAAAATGTTGTTTTATGAAAAAATCTATTTTCGTGGGAGATGGAAAGAAGTGAAATTTGATTCCAAAAATTTTAAAAATATTAGAATCTACACACAGTTCTGATGAGACTCTAGTTTGCACCATCTTCAAATTCCTCCAGTTTCATTTTAGGCCACTATAGGTGCCCGAATATGAAGATTTAGTTAAAATAATAATTTAGTGTCAAATGGCCAAAAATTGTAAACCACTATTATGGGATCACCTGAAGAAACCAAAAAATCAAAAAGTCTTGAAAAAAATAAAAAATCAGAAAAGACCTGAAGAAATACAAAAAAAAAATAGAAAAAAGTCCTGAAGAAATCCAAAAGCAGTAGAAAAAGTCCTGAAAAAAATGGTTACCCTGGTGAAAACCTAGCAAAGCAGGCATCTCGATGCGCAAAAAAAAAAAAAGGTCATAGGGTGAAAACCTGGCAAACAAGTAGTCTATTGACAACAAAAATGCAATAAAAACAAATAGTGAAAATCTGGCAAACAAACGCTATTTGTAGCTTTCCATCTATTAGTTCATGTTCTGCACTTAACTTTTCAGCCTTCATTTTCATGCATCTTTTTCATCATCTTGGGATCACACCAGCACCATGCTATCATCATTTACCTTGAGTGATAACGTCTTACCATGGCTTGACTATTGTACATATTCATTTCAGCAAGTTGTGTCAATACTAAGGGAAAAAGATACTGAGGGCAACCAACTTTCAGGTTCTACTGAAATAGTGAGACAATGACATCAAAACCAATCGGGCACAACAAAACAACCAAATCAAACCAAAACATCCAATCATTGATCCATATCACAGTAGCTTTCAGTTGCGTACCTTATTATGACTCATATCTGGATGATCTTTAATCTAAATAATGTTTGGCATCACAGTATTTCATTTTTTGAACAATGGTTGTTTAATTTTCAATATTATTTCTCTGGAGCACACTCGATGATGTACTGAACTAGAGTGGCAAGGAAAGAGGATGGTTTTTCTTTGTCTGTTGTCTTGAGGTTAACTATCCATCTGTTACAAGTATGTCGCGAGACATGATTTTCCAAAGTTCATCATGGATGACAGTTCCAAATTTGCATTAGATGGTGGTTAGTCTTTGTCTGTTCATGTAAGAAATGCTCAGGTCATCTCGGTTCAATTATACCTAGATGCTTGTGTTCACTTGCTATATCAAAATTATGAAAGTTGTACTCAGGTCATCATTGTTGCTAATTTCCCCTCTGATGATTGTACACACTTCCAACATTTTCAAATGCTCTATGATGATTTAAGCAGGCTCACCAAAAAGCTCAACAAAATGGTCGGTTTCATTTTAGTTGCATTTCATTTTAGGTCATTGTACATAATTGCATATTGGATTTGCATCAAGAGTTTTTGAAAGGTCAATCGTTGTCATATTTCTTTGGACTATTTGTGGAGGACAATGCAAACATTTGTTATCATTATTATCTTATCTTTGCATTTTCATTATCATCTTATCTTTGCATTTTCATTATCATTTCATCATCTTTGCATTTTCATTATCATTTCATCATCATTTCATTATCATTTTCATTTCATCATTTCATTCATTATCATTCAGATTAGTTTCATTACCATTGTCATCATTTCATTCATTTTATTCATTCTCGTTATCATTATCATTTATATTATTATCCATTATCATTCCATTTGCATTTCATTTTCATTTATCATTTCATATCCATCATCATTCAATTCGCATTTCATTTTCCTTATCATCTTCATTTCATATCCATATCCTTTCATTATCATATCATTTATCATTTAACATCTCATTATCATTTATCATTTAACATCTCATTATCATTTATCATTTACCATTATCATTTCATCATTTAACATTACCATTATCATTTCATCATTTCATTTTCATTTCATTTTTATTATCATTCATTGCATCATCATTCATTTTATTTCTTTCATTATCATTCTCATTTAACATTTCCTCATCATATCATATCATTATCCTTTCATTATCATTATAATCTCATTTATCATTTCATTTATCCGTTCGTTCTAATTACAAATCATTATATTTTCATCACATATCATTTTATCATACATCTCATTATTTACTCATATCATTTTACATCATATTGCATCATCTTATCATACAAAATTCATTATGCATAGCATGAACACAACATTCATTTTTCATCATATCATCTTTTACCTGCATTGAAAAATCCAAAAAAATAATCAACATTCCATACATACATTTCCATATACACATCATAAGTCATCCACCTGCATGACATCATTAGTACACATTATCAAATCATCATCATAATAAAAACATCATAATCGAATCATCCTGCATATCATGTTAGTCATCAAATCATTCAAATGCATACCAAAATCCATAATTGCATATCACATAATCAACAAATCATGATGCATATCACATAAATCATATCATAAATGCACATCACATCATCCAAAAAATAATCATCGCTGCTGCATATCATCGCTCATCAAAAATAATACAAATGTCCAAATGTCCAATGAAACTAATGTCCAAAGCAAAATACATCAGATATGATAAAAAATGGCATATACATGCTCCAAAAATGATATACATCACAAGACTAGCTGGTCAATGCCCCTGATGGTGCTGGTCTGGAAGGAGGTGGCCTGCCACTGGTACCTGCATCTGGATTCTGCTGAGGCCCAGTCACTCCCCTGCTCTGTGTGTGTTTCCGCGATCTACTCCTGGTCCTGCTATGGGACCACGAGTATGGCTCTCTGTGCTCTGGAGGACACAGCTCCTCATATCTCACTCTGTAGTACTCAACCTCCCTAGCCATCTCCATTCCTTCTGCAATGGCATCTCGCAATGATGCACTCTCTATAGTGCCCATCAGTCTTTGAGCCACGCCCTCAGCCTTTACTGCCCGCTGTCTAAATGCATCTCTCTCTGTAATCACCTGGGCTAACTGTGGGTCTGGGGCAGGTGCCTGTGCCTATGCCTATGCCAGCTATGCCTGAAGCTGTACAATGAATCCCTGCCCCCCCTGACTGCTGCCCTGTTGCCCCTGCAATGTTTGCACCTGGGCCTGAAGCGCGACTATCTGCCCCTGCTGGGATGAGGATGCCATCCGGATTACTGTCCGTCTCCCAATCCTGTCCTCGTTCGCTGTATGATCTGACGCCCCTCAGAATATCCAGCCTCGACCTCCCCAACACCTGTCCCTCCTCACCATCACCATCATCTCCATCATCAGAACTCTCCTCATCGCCACTCTCCACCTCCTCTCCTCCGATTGCTCCCTGCTCACCGCCAGCCACATCCTCCTGTCTCAATGCCCCTGGCTGTGGTGCTACCAAAATGGGTGTTGGCTCATCAGGACTGGTAAATCGTGGAAAAGGATGCTTGTGAAAATATGCAACGTACTCATCAGACATCCCAGCATCAATAATATCTCGCCTGTCAACCCATGCCTCAGGTGCTAATGTCTGGAACTCTGTATATGCTATCTGGTAAGAAATACATGGCCCCCATCCAGCCTCATCTCTGCTTCAGGCATAATGTGCAACCCCCTATGGCATCCCCTGCATGAATCCGCAATGCCAGAAATCTCTCCAAAATAAAGGGAGTCCGCCCTATCAGGAACTGAGGAATGCATACATACGACATCTCTATATCATCGATAGCCCATGGCTCGCAATTAAGATACGGTCGCCATACCACTGTATCCATATCATCCAAAAGTTGTCTCCAATAATCCACCTTGCCCAACTTGGGCTGGGTAAGAAACATAGCATACATATATATATATATATAAGGCCTACCTGGTGGCCTAACTTTGGGGCACGCCGGTCTCATCACAACAAGATGTTCCCATGCCCAAATTTGCAGCACTGTCACCCCACACGACAAACTGGACGATCCCCTATACATTACCTGATGCAAGTCATGATAAAGATGTGCTAGCATGCAGCTCCCCCATGCATATCTCCGTGGCTATAGCAACATCTGCTCCAGAATCCTGCCCCATCCCACTGATAATCCCTTTGCCCAGCGATACGGACAAAGGAGACCTCCGATAAATGCACCCAAAACTACTGGCAAGGCTGGATATCCTCGAAAATCAGCCCACGGTACCCAGTACCCAGCTATATGAGCATCACCATACACTCTCCTCAAAGCATCTGTACCCCCCAGCTCCTTGTGATCATAATATACAAGGGCTCCAACCACGAGGATACCTAATATCCTATACATGTCCTCAGGAGTCACTATCACCTCACCAGTCGGCATGTGAAAGGTGTTGTGCTCTGAATGTCATTGCTCTGTCAGTGTTGTCAACAATCCTCTATTGACCCGAATCGGCGGCATCGCCAACAAGGATCTCAAACCGCAAGTATCTATCAAAGCTATGTCAGCAGGTGTCAACTCAGGAATCCTATCCCATCCCGCTGAGTGTCACTCTCTAATCTAGAGGTTTTTGAAAACCTCTTATTTTCATCACAAGGATAATTCATCAGAATCATACCAATCATTCAATCATTCAAACAACATCAATTAGACTCATATCTATCAGTAATCTATCAGTGATCTATATCAGTGACCTATATCAGTGAACTATATCAGACCCATATCAATGACTCATATCAATGCATCAAATCAATGACCCATATCACACAGTCAATCCTATCAATCAAATCAAATCAAATCTATCTAGATGGATATCATATCAAATCTGCTCTACAATCAATCACTATTTGTTTTCTATCACAGAAAGAAAATTTATCAGAAGTCCTATCAATCATTTACTCTTTGTTTTCTATTCTAGGAAGCAAAGTTATCAGTTCAATCTATTCTTTGTTTTTCATTCATGGGAAGCAAAGTTATCAGTTCAATTACTCTTTGTTTTCTAATCTAGGAAGCAAAGTTATCAATCAATCATTTGATTATTCTATCATTTTTATCCATATTAGCATGATGACACGACAATTTCACAATCTATTGACTAAGGAAGCAATACACATCATCATTTTCGCATTACTATCATCAAAACATCAATTCTGCCTATTTTACCATATGCGCCACTTTGTGGACTCTATGCGCCAAGCACTATATGCACCGTTCTTTTTACGGGATGCACTAAATCCCGTATGTGCCGTTCTTTTCACAGGATGCGCTCAAACAGACCTCCTATGCACGTTTTCCCGTATGCGCAACTTTAATCATCCTAAGCACGACTCTAATCACTGGATGCGCGTTTTTACTCTATGCGCCATTGTTTTCCCTAAAAGCGTTTTACTCCTAAATTTTTCTATCATACCCTATATGCACGTTTGTTTTCACTCTAAGCGCTAAACTGGTTTTTCCTAAATCATTCAACATCTATGCTATATGCGCAACAGTTTTTACTCTAAGCACACCTATTTTTTTCGAAAGCACCTAAACTATCCTAAATGTGCGCAAATGGCATTTTCAAAAACAAAATTTGCAGAAAACATAAAATTTCGATGCAAAAACGTAAGAATTTGAAAGCATAGGAGGATAGATCAACTCACCGGTGGTCCGTATGCTGCTGGCCTCTGGTATCTGCATGATCTCTCAAATCGGTGGCAATGATAAGGAATCTCCATGTCGCGATATCACTCTCAGAGCTACAGTATTCACCAAAGTCAAAAGTGCAAATGATTTGTCTTTTTCAACTTTTTACCTTTTAAAGTTCAAACAAGGGTAAGTTTGCTGCCTTTTTGACTTTATTTTCAAAATGGGACATTCTTTTTCATCATTTATCGAGAGCTAAATCACTCTCTCTCTCATTCGTAATTTATCTCCCGAGGGGCATCATCAGCAAAAATATCGAAAGCATATCAAGGGCAAAATCTTATTTTTCTTTGAAGCAATGTGTTTTACACATCACTTCAAAGAGGGGAAAAATGTATACATCTAAAAATGGTCATGATTAAGCTTGTTAATTAATTAAATATGATTTATTTAATTAATTCTCTTGAAGTCATCAACATATAAATAAATTTAATCATTTATTTATATTGTTCATTTTCTAATTCTTCTACCTTAATTAAATAAATAATTTTATTTAATTATTAACATTTCCACCTTCCACTTAATTAAATTAAATAAATTTTCATAATTTATTTATATTTGATTATCATATTATTCTAAAGTTTAAATATTTGAGTATTTAAATAATGGAATATCTTCTTCATCCCACCTTCCACCTTCCGCTTAATTAAATTAAATAATTTTTTATAATTTATTTATATTTGATTATCATTTTATTCTAAAGTTTGAATATTTTGAATATTTGAATAATGGAATATTCTTCATCCTCAAATTAAATATGAAATATTTTATTTAATGTTTTCCCCTAATTAATTTCTAAAACATAATTAAATATGATTTATTTAATTATGTGAGTTTCCATTTTCATCTTCACTTCCAAATTAAATAAATATATTTAATTTAATTTCTAACTCATGCTAACTCACCCTTCCAAATTCTCATCTCATCCTTCGAAATGGAAGTTTCCCTTCGGGTCTCAATGGCGAAAATTGAAGAAAAGGGAAACCTTCCATCCTCTTCTCCACTTTTGAAAATCTCTCGCCGTCCGTTCGAACAAGCTTAATCCGGGCTGTTGATCAAATCAACCAATCGAATCCATTCAAAAACTCTATAAAAGCCAGTGCAAATCCAAGTTTTGGTTACCTACACCTTTGCATACTTATGCACACACTTACCTTCACATATCTACGCATACCTTCGCATACATACGCATACACGCAATCAGCTTATGCATTCATATCATTTTCAGCATCACAACCATACTTTCATCTTAGCATAGCTTTTGCATTTAGCATAGTGTGCATTGTAGAATCTCATTCTTTAGCTGTCATTTTGTTGAGCATTGGTCTGCTGATCTAAGAGCCATTCGAAGCAACAAAATGCTGGAGTTAGAGGAAGATAAGACGATTTCGAGGAAGCTACTATCACGGTTTGCATATTCTGTTTCTTTTTCAGCTTTTCTTGATTTAATGTCTTATTAATATGTGTTTGATTTCATTTACATTGATACATTTTTCACTCACAAAACAAGTTTCCAAAACCATTCATTACAATAATAGAATTCCCAATACACCAACTCCACAGTTAGGGACAAACATAATTGAATGGATAAAAATTATGCAAGCTTAACACCAAAGAAATCACTCCTAAACAAATTTCCTGTTCCCCAAATTGATTTTTGAAATCAACTGTTGGTTGGCTTCTTGCATAGTCAAATGACTCTTCAATGAATCGTTGACTCTACACCCACTCCATAGGCCAATACTCAGTCACACAAGGGTGATCCTTCCTCCTTCTGGAAAAATAACAAAAACCTTCTCACAATGTACAATTATTTTCTATGCTCTTCCAAGAACCATTTTTTCCCCTTTGTCTATCCACTTCCTTGCACAAGCCGATGACTCCCACTTTCCCCCAAACAGTTATGCACTCCTTCTTGATCAATCCTAACTGTTTTGTTAATTTTTTTCCTTTCTATTGTGCAATTCAAATGAAATTTCAAAACTTACTACCACATAAGAAAATACACTTCTACCTAGTTTCCACATAAGCATTCATTCCACGTCAAGGTTTCAAGAAGCAATGATTAGCCAAGGAAAACCAAAATTTTAGAAAAACCAAAACTGTAAAAACAAGCAAAACCAAAATTGAACTTGCGATGCCCTTGCATCAGGCTCCCCAAGGAAGTTGTTTGTGAGTGTAGCTCATAAAGGGAGTTGGGTAGTAGGACTACCCTTCTTCCTTTTCTTCCAACATATGGCTAGAATAGACCCTTTGTTACACCATGAGGTGATAGACGTAGATGCATAGTCATTCGTGGTTCCATGTCCACCATCCATTGAAGTATTCTTCCTATTTCCACACCCCCTTTCTTCATCTCCAATATACTTCATCCACTTTCCATATAGCCTCTCATTGTTGCATCTTACCCCTTTGTTTTGATTTTCCCTCAAACAATATTCAACTCCGACATCAGTATGCATAAAATTTGCAAAATTCAAGATGGTGTTTAAAATGGTGCTTGTCTTCTCTACTACCCTATATTGTTTGTCCTCTGGATACCCCTCCATTGCAATTATGGTATATTCATGAAAATCATTTTCAAATATATCCAAGGGTTTGGAAAACTGAGATATTACCTCACCATTGATGGTTGCACTATCTGCCTCACCTCTTGTCAATTCAAGCCACACTCTCTCAACTGCCTCAATTTGAAAAGATAGGTCATCTTTCACATTCTCTTTTGTTATCACCAAACTCTTTCCATGTAGATTCGTGCCCATGTATGCATCTCAAAACTATTGTTTTGAACTTTCTTGTATTACTACATCTGTCATAATACCAATAGCTACCTCAACTTCACATTCATTTGTGTTAACCCATATTGTTGGTTGTCCTACTTGCAAATTATCACTGTTTCCACATGTGCAACACTACAAAAAATGAAGGTCCACCTCATTGGTCATTGTTGCAACTTCCTTTATCTCTTTGTCATTTATAAATGTATATGCATAAAACTGGTCATGTCTAATCCTGACATTTAATTAAATATTTATTATTTAATTAATTTCTCTAAAGTCTTCTACATATGATTAAATTTAATTAATTTAATTATATTGTTCATTCACTTTATTCCTCCACTTTAATTAAATAAATTCATTTTATTTAATTACCACTTTCTTAAGTCCACTTAATTAATTAAATAAATACCATTGTTTATTTAAATTAATTATCACATTTAAGTTTAATTAAATATGTGATTTAATTAAATTTGATTTCTTTTCTCCTATCTTTCTTCTAATTAATTAAATATTTTGTTTAATTAATTCCATTTACATGTCATTTCTTAAATATCTTCCAAATCTTTTCAAATCATAATTCAATATTTTATTTTATTATGAAATCCTCCATTATTCTTCAAATCTGGGGTAAATATTCTATTTTGAGAAAAATCTCCATGTCACCCATAAATGAATAATTGAATTTAAAAATTCATTATTTATTTTCTTCAAAATATTTCCAAAATCTTGCAAAAAGATGATTTTTACAATTCATCTTTATCATCTCATCTTATCTTTTTTTCAAAAAAAAAAAGAAAACAAAGCTTGTTTTCTATTTTCTTCTATTTTTCTCTCCAATCTTGTTCATTTTCAACCATTCGATCTGCCAGGAATTTTCACAGCCATTGATCAACTTAGCCAATCATAATTCTTTAAAAACTCTATAAATACCCATGTGAATCCAAACATTAGTTACACTTACACACTTGCATATACTTACATTCACGTGCACACATTATTTTAATATCATCTAGCATTTATCAGTTTTAGCAATCATTACATTTAGTAATCTCATAGTTTAGCTATCATTTTTAGTCTTGTTGATGGCATCTTAGCATAAGCATGCATTTATTCTAAATCTCGTTCTCTAGGAAGACATTTTTTTGAGCTTCATATACAAAATCTGAGAGCAAGCTAGGTTCAACAAAAACACTAGAGATAGAGGACAATGGGACGTCTTCGAAGCATAAATACTTGTGTGAATCCAAGCATTGGTTACACTTAGACGATTGCATACACTTACACTCACGTGCACATGTTCTTTTAATATTATCTAGCATTAATCAATTTTAGCAAATCATTACATTTAGTAATCTCATAATTCAGCTATCATGTTTAGTTTTGTTAATTGCATTTTAGCATAAGCATGCATTTATTTCAAATCTCATTCTCTAGGAGATCATTTTGTTGAGCCTAGTGTATAATTTGAGAGCAAGCTAGATTCAGCGAAACATTGGAGATAGAGGACAATAGGATGCTTTCGAAGGAGCTACAAGTTTAAGAGTTTGTTTTTCTTTTAAATTAGTTTCCTTTGATCTAATTTTTTATTGGTGTGTTTTAATTTGTTAAAATATTTTACACCTAAAATTGATCACACATTTTTGGCGCCCACCGTGGGGCCTTTGCCCTATTTTTAACATCTGCTTGCAAGTTTTCTGACAGGATTTTGCGTTCTGGAGTCCGACTTTCAATAAAATTTCTCATTTTAGCACATACGAGGGTTTTCGTAGCGCATCCAGGGATTTTTTCGGCGCATCCATGCACTGTTTCAGTGCATTTGACAGTTTATTTAGCGCATATAGGGAACAAAATAGCACATCCATTTCATTTAAAATGGTCTAAAAAACTTTTACATTCTTAGATTAGCGCATTTAGGAGTTATTTTAGCACATTTAAGGTTTTCTTTAGTGCATATAGGGACTGTTTTAGCGCATATGACACAGTTTTAGCACATTTTGCACCTCTTTTAGCACATATGATGATTCTTTTAGCGCATATGGCACTGTTTTAACACTTTTGACACCTATTTTAGTGCATACGATGATTCTTTTAGCACATATGACACTGTTTTAACACTTTCGACACTTCTTTTAGCGCATTCGATGATTCTTTTAGTGCATATACCTCTGTTTTAGCATTTTTATAGTCAATCTTAAAATGGTCATATCTTGATCATTTTTCGACCTTTTTCAGAGCTTTTTTTTTAAATAGGGTAGAATTTCATAAGCTATCCAATGGTGTAGGTGTTTATCAACTTTGACAGAGTTAAAATTTTCAAATTCTCACATATTCTTCAACGCATTTGTAATTTGTATAATTTACTCTTTGGATCCGACGCGACCACGACTAGTGGTTTTATTGCTGCTTTTGGATTAAAATGAACCAATCCTAGGATAGAAATGGATTAAAATGAAGCAATCTAGGATAGTCACCACATGATGATTTTTGTAGTTAAAATGAATCGGGCATGCTTGTCGTGAAGTAACATCTTCACTTAGTTTAGATCATTGTAATTTGGTGCACTAAAATGAACATGTATTCTATTCTATTTGGTTGTGCTTGAAGGTGGTAGGTGATTATGCTCTCATCCTGTGCAAACTAGGTGATCAAAAAACCAGACCCACCTTGTTTTTGTGTAACCTTAACTCAATAATCGAAGTATCCTCTCCCCTTGTGCACTTGTGCAATCCTAGGTGTAAGAGAAATGATTATTGACTCTAGAAATTGGGTCTACCAAGGGATTTCATCACCTCTAGGTGACTCAAACCGGCAATGAAGCTAAGGCCAAGCTACCCCCGACTGGTATATAAATGTGAATCTTAAGGGAAAACCTAAGATTATGAGTGTAGATGTGTCATACAGATAGAGTAGTACTCCCATAAGCCCTATTGAGCTTAACCTCTTTAGGCTGGAGTGCCACCTAATCGGTGATTAATCTCTTGTCCCATGTATGGCCACTCAAATGGGGGTTCCGAATTAAACACCTTTGTGTAGTAGCCAAAAACCTTCTATTTGCTAGTGCAACACTGGTCGATGTGAAGGCATCCACATCTTCACAGTCTTTAGTAGAGGTGATCAATCTGCCATGAGAGTTTCATGGGGGTTGGAAGCTTGGTTGGCCTGAGAAGAGAGTGCACTATAAGGGGGAGCCTGTGCATCCAAGCTTCTGAATTCACATGCTACTGATATGCGGTTGGGGAAACCCACGTGGAATCTAGCGAATATTGTCCTGGCCTCACCATACGATTGTGCTTGTCTTATTTGTGTTTTTCTACATTCAAAATCTCGTGCTTTACAAGTGTTTGTTGTGTTTTCAATCACATTAATTCAGATAAGATCATCCAGAAAACACAAGAAGTTGACAAATCAAACCATGACAAAGAAGAAGATGAAAGAAGAGATTCACTTTACAACATGGGTGATAGGGGAGAAAATCCTTTTCATAGGTTTCATACTGGGAATAGTTCAAATGATGAAATAACCGATGAAATGATTCTAGAAGCTAAACAAGATCCATAGTTTCAGATAATTTTGGACAAGATCTTAGAGCAAAATAAAGAAGGATACTTTATTTTATTGACAAACCAAGGTGCCAAATTTCCCTTTGACTACGATATGAAGAAAATTAAGGAAGATCTTGAAAAGACCGAAACTCCCTTAAATGATCTTAGTACTCTTACCCAACAAATAAGAGCACTCCAAAGGCAAATCAAGGAAATACAAGGGGGCACAACTAAGAAGTCCTTTGATGGAAATATGAATGTAACCTCTTGTCCTCCAAAAACAACATCATCCAAATTCAATATTTTTAAATTTTTGCAAAGGTTAAATGAGAAGCCCAAATCTAAGCCATCAAATAAAATATCCTTTCATGTCATGCATTTATCTTCATCCTCCATAATTCAAAATGAACCTCATGATTCTTTCACCCAAGATAACGACTCCATTCAATCACCTTCTTCTATCATATCCTCTACATCTAATGAATCATTTCAATCTACACATCTCGATCAAAACATTCTTTCCACTCCATCCCATGATACCAAAATTTTACAAACCATTCCTATCTTTGATCAATATCCCATCTCTCAAGAACCATATGATGATCCCCTCCTTTCATTATTCACCCATGATAATCCTCTTCCATCTCAAGAACAAAATGTTCTTCCAAGTTCTCCATCCACCCCATTCAATGAATCCATACTCTCTTATGATTCCATCGCATCCCAGGAGCAGAACAATTCTTCCATCCTATCCAAAGATTCTCTTCCATCTAATGATCAAGCTACTAATGATTCTTTTCCTAGTCAAGATCAAAGTATCCCATCATCCTCATGTCAAGAGCCTCTCACACCTCTTCAAGCTATCCATGAACCCCACACCTATAAATTGGGACCCTCCACCTTTATCCACTCCAGTTTTCTTCCAACACCTATCCTTTCATCCATATCATATCCTCCTCAAAATGGACTCGCATCTTGTTTCACAAACAATTCATGTCCCATGGGGAAACGAATGTGCAAAATTATGAATTAAAAAGGTAAAGGCCTAGGCCTTCATGAGCAAGGTATCCTAGAACCCCTTTCTATCCAAGCACATCCATATTCTCATGGCCTTGGTTATACACCTCATGCTCAACCTAGGTATCCTAGTTCATCAAACTCTCCATCCATCCTAGGTCCTTATCCTAGACCATCAAACTCTCCATCCATCCTAGGTCCTTATCCTAGTCCATCAAACTCTCCATCCATCCTAGGTCCTTATCCTGGTTCATCAAACACTCCATCTATCCTAGGTCCTTATCCTGGTTCATCAAACACTCCATCTATCCTAGGTCCTTATCATCCCAACCCTATCTCGTCAACCCTTCCATCCATATTAGGGTCCCACATTTCTCCATCTCTTATTCTTCAAGAAAAACAAAGGCACACATCCTTAATCCACTTTCAAAATTCTTCCTACATTAACTCATCCATCATACCTCCATATCGGTCATCTCAATACACTCTTCCCATTGCTTTTGGAAGCAATTTGGGTGCCAAATGTCAAAAGCTTCAATATAAAAATCCACATGTATCAAAGGATCAACATGTCTCCTCGAAGAGTCATGCAAAAATAAAAGAAAATTTTATCCAAAAATCAAAAGAAAAATTCAAAAGGCCACAAAGGCCCACCAAAGCAAAAGAAAAATTCAAAAGGCCACAAAGGCCCATCAATTCAAAAGAAAAATTTCAAAGATCAAAAAGGTCCATAAATCAAAGAGAAAAATCTCAAAAGCCACAAAAGCCCATAAAGCAAATATCAAAATCAAAAGTCATGTGGATTCCTAAAAGTCTCATAGAAGCAATAAAATCAAAATTGGCATTCAAATTTGCTAATCCAAAAGTTTCTCCCCATCTCGCATCTAAAAACATATCACCTTCCAAATCCACTTTTCCTCCATCACTCCATCACCCTTCAAGGTGTGTGCCAATGTTAATCTTGCCATCCTTTCCATCTATCCATCACCAAGCCTTCCAACCTCCTATCCATTATCCAACATCCAATCCCCATTCTCCTCCTTTAATTCAAAGCTTTGGATAAGGCCTTAGCTTCTACTATCATGCCAACATTTATAAGTCTAATTCCCATTCCCATGGTCTATCAAAGCACATATTCAAGGGATATTAGTTGTGAAACTTGATGCTTAAACCCTTCCTCCATCCACCTATCATGCAAATATTATCTTTCATATCCATCTCCCTATTCATATACTATCTTCCATTTTCCTCTTATCATTCATGGTCATTATCCTCATTTTCACCTTTGATCTTGACAAGGTTAAGGATCTTCTTGAAAATCATGCATCTTCTCTTATATTGTGGGGCATCTTGTTTCTTCAATTGGTCATCCCATTCCATCAGAAAAAGTCCCGAAAAAAAAATCCAAAAATAAAAATATTTCCAAAATCCAAAACAAATTCAACAAATCGTGTGCTTTCATCAATAAAATGGTCATGTCTCATCCTAGACAGGGGGAAAAAATTGACAATACTGAGGGCAACCAACTTTCAGGTTCTATCAAAACAGCTAGATAATGACATACAATAACATCCAATGAACAAACAACCAAATCACATGAATGAGTATCCAATCATTGATCCATATCACAACAGTTTTCAACAAGTACCATATCATAGCACATTTTTGGATGATCTAAAATTTGAATAATGTTTGGAATAGCACTATTACATTTTGAACAATGGTTGTTTGATTTTTGATATCATCTCTTTGGAGCACACTCGATGATGTACTAAACTAGAGTGGCAAGGAAAGAGGATGATTTTTTTTTGTTTGTTGTCTTGAGATTAACTATCAATCCGGTGAAAATATGTCACAAGACATGATTTCCAAAGCAATATCATTGATGACAGTTCCACATTTTCATCAGAAAGTGGTTAATCTTTGTCTGTTTATGCAAGAAATTCTCAGGTCATCTCGGTTCAATTATACCTTGATGCTTGTGTTCGCTTGCTATATCAAAAATCATGAAAGTTGTACTCAGGTCATCATTGGTGCTAATTTCCCCTCTGATGCTTGTACATACTTCCAACATTTTAAAACGCTCTATGATGATTCAAGAAAGCTAATAAAAGGCTCAACAAATGGTTAGTTTCATTTAGTTGCATTTCATTTAGATCATTGTACATATCTGCATAATGGATTTACATCAAAATTTTGAAAGGCTGAAACGAAAACATCAACGGTTGCCATGTATCTTTGGACTATTTGTGGAGGAAATTCAGACATTTGTTTCATTATCATTTTTCATCTTCATCATTATTTTATTAATCATTAATCTTTTTCATATCATCTCGATCATTTATCATTTCATTCCATTATCATTCATCATTATCATTTATCATTTCATTTCATTATCATTCATACATTTCCATTTTCACATTAGTACATACATTTTCATAATATTTCATATCATATATCATATCATTTCAACATATTGCATTTTTACCATCATCATCCACCTGCATGACATCATTAGTATACATCACAAATCATCATCATATCATGAATCATCCTGCATCACAAGATTGGTCATCAAATCATTAAAATGCATATCAAAATCCATATCACATCATGTAGAAATAAATGCATATCACATCATCAAAAATCATTACCGCTGCATATCATCACTCATCAAAAATAATACAAATGTCTAATGTCCAATGAAGCTGAAAATTCCAAAGAGAGATACATGAGATATGATCAAAATCAATATACATGCTCCACAAATAATATACATCGAGATGTGTGACTGAATCCATCAGAACTTCTTTATCTATCAATGACTCATATCATGCAATTTATCTATCAGTGACCCATATCAAGTGAACTATATCAAGTGCTCTATCTAAGTGGCTCATATCATGAAATCAATGCTAAATCAATCTATCTGAATATCAAATCAATCTACTCTATCATCATTTTACTATTTGTTTTCTTTTTCAGGAAAGCAAATTTATCAACAATCAAATCATTTTCTTATTTGTACTTCAGTCACAAATACAAATATGTTTGAATCACATCATCTACTATTTGGTTTCTATCACAGAAAGAAAATTTATCAGAAGTCATATCAAACATCTACTCTTTGTTTTCTAAAAACAAAGTTATCAAACAATCCATCAATCATTCCACTCTTTGTTTTTCATTCAAGGGAAACAAAGTTATCAACTACCTACTCTTTGTTTTCTAAGCAAAGTTATCAATTAATCATCATCATTTCATCATTTCCATCTAAAGGGGCATCATTGCAACAGGGGCATCTTTATACATCATTTTTCGGGAGCTAAATCACTGAATCACCATCGACATCATAATTTCATCATCCAATCAATTTTTCAAAATTGTCAAGACTCATATCATCATTCGTGATTTACCTCCCGAAGGGGCATCATCAATATCAACATCAAAAACATATCAGGTTCAAATCAGGGGCATATCAGTCACATTTTTCTGATCAGGGGCAAAATTTCTTTCAAAAGAGGGAATATTTTCTTTGAAGCAATGCGTTTCACACATCACTTCAAAGAGGGGAAAAATGTATATGCATAAAATTGGTCACGTCTAATTAATTCTGGCATTTAATTAAATATTTATTATTTAATTAATTTCTCTAAAGTCTTCTATATATAATTAAATTAAATAAATTTAATTATATTGTTCATTCACTTTATTCTTCCACCATAATTAAATAAATTTACTTTATTTAATTATTTCACATTCATATGTCCGCTTGATTAATTAAATAAATATTCTTTATTTATTTTAATTAATTATCACCTTTTGAATTTAATTAAGTCTTTTGATTTAATTAAATTTAAATATTTCCTTTCTTCTATTCAAAATCTTTCTTCTAATTAATTAAATATCTCATTTAATTAATTTCATAAGCGTGATTTAATTAAATAAACTTTATTTAATTAGATGTCCATATCTTTTCAAATCATAATTAAATATTTTGTTTAATTATGAAATCTTCTATTTTCCTCCAAATCTTAATTAAATATTATTTAATTAAGAAAAATTTGTCACCCAAAAATAAATAATTGAACTGATAATTCATTATTTATCTTCTTAATATCTTTCCAATATCCTCTAAAAAAGATGATTTTTTATCTTCTCATCTTATCTCTTCCACGAAAAAGGAAACAAATTCTGCTTTTTGGTTTTCTTCTATTTTCCTCTCCAATCTCATGTGCTGAAACAGTGGCTGGATGCGCCGAAAGACCTGCAGAAGCGCCAAAAGAATCCCTGGATGCACTATGAAAACCATCGTATTTGCTAAAACAAATTTTTGCTTGAATGTCGGACTCCAGAACACGAAATCCTATCAGAAAACCTGCAAGAAGATGTTAAAAATGGGGCAAAGGCCCCACGGTGGGCACCAAAAATGTGTGATCAATTTTAGGTGTAAAATATTTTAACAAATTAAAACACACCAATAAAACATTAGATCAAAGGAAACTAATTTAAAAGAAAAAAAAACTCTTAAACTTGTAGCTCCTTCGAAAGTGTCCTATTGTCCTCTATCTCCATTGTTTCGCTGAATCTAGCTTGCTCTTAGATTATACGCTAGGCTCAACAAAATGATCTCCTAGAGAATGAGATTTGAAATAAATGCATGCTTATGCTAAGTGCAATTAACAAAACTAAACATGATAGTTGAATTATGAGATTACTAAATGTAATGATTTGCTAAAATTGATTAATGCTAGATAATATTAAAAGAACATGTGCATGTGAATGTAAGTGTATGCATGCGTGTAAGTGTAACCAATGCTTGGATTCACATAGGTATTTATGCTTCGAAGACGGGTTCTAATAGATGGAGGTGTTGGTTTGAACATATGTACCATGAAGCTAGTTAAGGCTTTAGAATTTTCTGAGGACTCCATTGATCCCAGAAGAAAGATTACTATTAAAGCCTATGATGATGAGGAAGGAGCGTCCAAAGGTTTAATCATGCTACCAGTCAGAGTGGGACCTGTTATCAAAAATACTTTCTGTCAAGTATTAGATCGCGATCTTGCATACAACATCTTGTTGGGTCATCCTTGGATCCACGAGATGCAAGTTGTCCTGTCCACACATCATCAATGTCTTAAGTTTCCTTATGACGGACAAGAGATCACAATACCAGCTGACAATTCAAAAATTCAAACTTGTGCCAACATCAAAGCTAGTCAAGATACTTTGGTTCCCAACAATCGAGAAGCTCTTGCTAATACTTCTCTCAAAGTTGATATGCAAATTAGTCAGTTAACCAAAAGCTTTGACAAGCAACTACAGTTCAAGGACAATAGAGTAGGGGAGCACTCTCTCTGTCTTGCTAATCTACCTACAGTAATCTATCTACACTGATGACGAAAGGGTCAATGTTATAAAAGTCAAGGAAAAGATGGAATATAGGGAGGTCAACGCAACAACAAGGGCACAAGCTAAAGTTGTCTTAAAGGGTGTTTCTTTGAAATCCACTGTACCCCTACCTCAACATCAGTATGACTTAGTCAATCAACTTCGAAAAACTCTTGCTCAGATTTCCATCTTAGAGCTCCTGAAGATTTCCCCAGCACACAAGGAAATTCTAGAAAAGGCCCTCATAGAAACAACTGTATCCACCGATCTGGATGTAAACCAATTTCAAGCCATGGTAGGACACTTGTCCTCACCCACATGCCTTTCATTCTCTGAAAAGGATGATGTTTCTGTGACACATCCTCATAATTCATCATTATACTTAGAAGTCATGGTCCACAAGTTTTGTGTCAGACGGGTTCTAATAGATGGAGGTGCTAGTTTGAACATATGTACCATGAAGCTAGTTAAGGCTTTAGGATTTTCTGAGGACTCCATTGATCCCAGAAGAAAGATTAATATTAAAGCCTATGATGATGGGGAAAGAGCGTCCAAAGGTTTAATCATGCTACTAGTCAGAGTGGGACCTGTTATCAAAAATACTTTATGTCAAGTATTAGATCATGATCTTGCATACAACATCTTGTTGGGTCATCCTTCGATCCACGAGATACAAGTTGTCTCATCCACATATCATTAATGTCTTAAGTTTCCTTATGATGGAAAAGAGATCACAATACCAACTGACAATTCCAAAAGTCAAACTTGTGCCAACATCAAAGCTAGTCAAGATACTTTGGTTCCCAACAATTGAGAAGCTCCTACTAATACTTCTCTCAAAGTTGATACGCAAATTAGTCAGTTAACCAAAAGCTTTGACAAGCAACTACGGTTCAAGGACAATGGAGTAGGAGAGTACTCTCTCTATCTTGCTAATCTACCTACATCACCTTGGTCACATGGGAAACCTTCTATCACGCAATAGTAGATATCTGTAGTATCAACATCAACGCAACCACCAACAGGGCCAAATACAAAGTTTAATGGACATTTTATCAAAGAAAAATTTCCCATGGAAGATCCCGAGGATAGAGAAATTCTAATTTGGCTCTATAAAGATGAAGATGAAACAGTTCTCAATATCAAGTTACCATCTGATAAATATGGTAAGGGATATTCAATAATGCAAAAGATGGGCTATGATGGTAATGGTCCTATCGAAAAGAGAAAAGAATGAGTAGTTGAGCCTATTGACCCTCTAGGACTGGCCGCAAAAGATAAAACAAGACTAGGCTATGATACTAACTTGGAAGAAACAACATCCAAGCAGTCACATGATACTATCCTCGTATTGGAAAAAGGTTTTGATACAAGAGAGGCATGCTTGACAGCCATTCAGAATTTTGTGGATAATAACTCTAACAAAGACTCTAGTGAATATGAATGGGACGCCATCCACAATGATGAGTTCTGGAGGGATAAAAAGGTTGATGTGATACACAAGTATACCCCAAATCTAATCGAAGGTGAAGGTTCAGGGACCCAACCACAAGAATCTGAACTACAAGGCAACTATGATTCTAGTGATACTGAGTCAGATTTAAACGAACAAGACTATCACGAGAACAATACCATCATTGACCTGCCTCATACCTCATATCTTACCAACAACTCCGTTATGACCATAACCATGGCCGATTTCACGCAACCCAATGACCCACTACCACTGATCCATCCTGATCTCATTGACTAGGATTCATTCGGACCTATAGATCTACCTATGTTCCCAAGTGATGAATCTATCATGAACTTCCTTTCCAAAAATGATGCAAATGATTGTTCCGCTAGCGATTTTTGGCACAAAGTCTTTAATTAGGAGAGTGTCAAGTCTCCTAGCTGCAAAAATAAAAATCAAAAAGAAAGATCTAATGGTGAAAACTAGAATATGGCAGTGTTAGATCAAACAAAAGATAAAATAAAGAGCGTATCAGTTGGTGAAAACCTTTTTAAGGCACCAGATGATGGGAAGCTTGACACTCTCCTAGAGCACTACCATGAATGATCACCTATCTTGATTGAGCCTACAAAGGAGGTAAATCTTGAAACTTCAGAAAAACCAAGGATCCTATAGTTAGTTGTGTTAATGATAGAGAAAGAAGTACCAGAATTCATGGAATTTCTAAAATAAAATCAAGTCAACTTTTCTTGGTCTTATGTAGACATGCCAGGTCTTGATCCTAATCTTATCATGCATCACTTGTCTATCAAACCAGGGGTTAAGCTTGTGAAACAAAAACTCAGAAAAATGCACCCCCATGTTGCATTATTGGTTAAAGAAGAACTCAGAAAACTCCTCGATGTGTGATTTATAAGATCGATTGAATATGCAGAATGGATCTCCAACATCCTTTCTGTATCCAAGTCAGATAAAAGTGTCAGAGTGTGCACAAATTTTAGAGATCTTAATAAGGCATGTCCTAAGGATGACTTCCCTCTTCGAAGTATTGATACTATAGTAGATCTGACAGCTGGACATTCCATGTATTCACTAATGGATGGTTTTTCTGGTTATAACCAAATCAAGATTGCACCTGAGGACCAAGACAAAATAGCTTTCACATGTTCATGGGGGAATTACTGTTGGAACATCATGCCTTTCAGTCTAAAGAATGTCGGGGCTACTTACCAAAGAGCCATGACTACAATCTTTCATGACATGATGCACACATTCATCGAAGATTATGTAGATGACATATTGGAAAAATCATACACAAGATAAGGACATCTAGAAATATTGTCCAAAATATTTGCAAGATTGGAGAAGTTCAAAGTTTTCCTCAATCCCAAGAAATTTGTTTTTGAGGTCACATCTAGAAAACTCTTAGGATACATAGTATCAGGAAAAGAAATTCAAGTAGATCCTACCAAGGTACAGGCAATTATGGAAATGCCTCCACCAAGGAATATCAGTCAGTTGATATCATTACAGGGATGACTTAAATCTATCTGCAGATTCATTGCACGGCTGGCCAATAAGAGTTTACCTTTCACACATCTACTACATAAGAATGTTCCTTTTAGATGGGATGATAAGTGTGAAATGGCTCGCTATGAATTTCTGGTAGAACAATCATTTGCACCTGCTTATGACACCCATGAAATCCAAATCATTTGCCACATGGTGGGATCCGATTCACCTTGGTATGGCAAGATTTATGCCTACCTAAGAGATGACATCTTACCACCTGATTTATCCCGTAACCAAAAGCACAATTTTATTCACCAATCCTCTCACTATACCCTTATCGTTGACACTCTATATCGCCGCGGTCTTGGTGGTACTTTACTTCGATGTCTTGAACGTGACGAATCTGAAAAATATTTACAAGAAGTCAATGGTGGCATTTGTGGTACTCATTCGAGTGGACTAACCTTATCCAAGAAATTGATTAGAATGGGTTACTACTGGTCGACTATGGAAAGGGAATCATTCACTTTTGTGAAGAAGTGCTCAGAATGTCAAATTCATGGGAATCTCATTCATGCTCTTGCACAAGAACTACAACCATTCATGCCAACTTGGCCATTTTCTCAATGGGGGTTGGATCTAGTTGGAAAGATTCATCCTTCATCATCAAACGGACATGAGTTCATCATCACAGCGAAAAAGTATTTTACCAAGTGGATTGAGGCAATACCTCTCACAAAGGTCACCGACAAACAGATCTTATCTTTTATACTCAACTATCTCATTTGTCGGTATGGCATTCCCAACTCCATAATCACATATAATGGACAACCATTCAAGAATCAAGATGTTGATGAACTTTGTGAGCAATTTCATATTCAACACATATATTCAACACCTTACTATCCACAAGGGAATGGCCAAGCAGAGGCCTCACATAAAACAATATTGAATTTTTTGAAGAAGACTGTGAATGATGCAGGGAAAGATTGGCATGTTCAACTCAATCCCGCCTTGTGGGCCTATAGAACTAGCATAAGAATGCCAACAGGAGCAACACCGTTTTCTCTTGTCTATGGAGTAGAAGCCATCCTACATTTAGAGGTTGATATTCCATCACTCAGAGTATCTCTGAAATTTCTAATCACAGATGATGAATACAGAGTTTCCCGACTGCAAGAACTATAACTTCTTGATGAAAAGAGACAATGAGCAACCGATCATTTGAAAGCATATCAACAAATGATGTCTCACAACTATAATCATAGAGTCAAGCCACATACCTTTCAGGTTGGTGATCTTGTTTTGAAAGAGAACCCACACAATCAACAAGACAGGGAGAAGAAAGGAAAGTTTGAACCGAATTGGCTGGGTCCATATGTGGTCATAGTCGTATATGGTTCAGAAGCATACAAGTTTTCAATGCTAGAAGGGGACCTATTTGACAAACCCATCAACAACATGCACCTAAAAAAGTATTATGTCTGAAGCAGTTATCATCATCCATAAAAGTCCTAAAAAAAATCATAAAAATAGCAGAAAAAGTCCTGAAAAAATCACAAAAAAGTAGACAAAATCCTTGAAAAATCACAAAAACAATAGAAAAAGTCTTGAAAAAATCATAAAAATAAGAAAACGTTCTTAAAAGAAAATCAAAAAAATCGTCATAGGGTGAAAACTTGGCAACAGGCAGTCTATTGACAAGAAAAATGCAATAAAAACAAATAGTGAAAATTTGGCAAACAGACATTATTTATAGCTCTCCATCTATTAGTTCATGTTCTACACTTACCTTTTCAGCCTTCATTTTTTTCCCATCTTTCCATCATCTTAGGGATCATCCCAACATCATGTTGTCATCATTTTCCTAGAGCGATAACGTCTTACCATGGCTTGATTATTGTACATATTCATTTCAACAAGTTGTGTTAATATCGGGGGCAAACGCTAACATACTGGGGACAACCAACTTTCAAGTTTTATGGAAATAGCTAGACAATGACATCAAATCCAATCATACGAACAAACAATCAAATCACATGAACAACTATCCAACCATTGATCCATAGCACAACAATTTTTTAGCTAAGTACCATATCATGGCTCATATCTGGATGATCTAAAATTTGAATAATTATTGGAATAATAGTATTACGTTTTGAACAATGGTTGTTTGATTTTTCGATATCATCCCTCTGGAGTACACTCAATGATGTACTGCACTAGAGTGGCGAGGAAAGATGATTTTTCTTTGTCTGTTGTTTGGAGGTTAACTATCAATTTGGTGCAAATATGTCGCGAGACATGATTTCCAAACGTATCATTGATGACAGTTCCAAATTTGCATCAAAAAGTGGTTAGTCTTTGTCTGTTTATGCAAGAAATGCTCAGGTCATCTCGGTTCAATTATACCTTGATGTTTGTGTTCACTTGCTATATCAAAAATCATGAAAGTTGTACTCAGGTCATCATTGGTGCTAATTTCCCCTCTGATGCTTGTACGTACTTCCAACATTTTAAAATGCTCTAGGATGATTCAAGAAGGCTAAATGAAAGGATCAACAAATGGTTGGTTTCATTCAGTTTCATTTCATTTAGATCCATGTATATATCTGCATACTGGATTTGCATTAGAGTTTGAAAGGCTAAACAAAAACATCAACGATTGTCATGTCTCTTTGAACTATTTGTGGAGGACATTCAGACATTTGTTTCATTATCATCTTTCCTCTTCATCCTCATTTCATTAATCATTATCATTTCATCTATATTAGCATTTATCATTCCTTTTCATATAATTTAGAATCCTTTCTCATTTATTTATCCTCCATGATGCATTATCATTCAAGTTATCATATTTCATATAATTTCGTTGCATATCATTGATCATTCTCATTTTATCATATCATTTCGATCCTTTATAATTTCATATCATTCATTTATTCATTAGGAATTTTCATATCATTTTCATTATCATCTTATCCATCATTTTTATATATACATTTCATTTTCATTTTACACAGTTATGTACCACTTTTATTACCATTTCATTATCATCTTTTATCTTTATCTATTTCACTTCACTTATCATTTCATTCCATTTTTATATCATTACATTTTCATCTCATTACATTGCATTTTACATATCATCACATATCATTTCATTTCATCATTTCATATCATTACATTTCATTTCATGTTTCTCATATCATTTTGTTTCATTTCATTTCATTTCATCATCACATCTCAAATTACATTTTATATCATATCATTATTTAATCATTTTTCATATTCATCATATCATTTTATCATCATTATCATATTCATATCCTTATTATTCATATAATTATCATTTCTCATTTTATCATATCCTTTATCATCTCATTTCATTTCATAATTTATTTTATTTTACCATTACATTTCCTTACATTTTATCATCTCATATCATTTCATTTCATCATTTCATATCATTACATTTCCTTTCATTTTATCATCCCATCTCATTTCATTTTACCATCTCTTTATTCTTTTTTTTTATAGATTCATCACATTTCATATCATTTATTATCATCTTATGATACACCATTATTAATCCTTTTCTATCATTTACCAATTCACATATTTCATCATTTCTCATTTTCAATATCATTTTATTACAAAATTTGATTCATATCACATATCACTTCATATCATTCTACAAATTCATGATGCATTTCATAAACACATCACATCATCATAATTTATTGCATTTGAACAATCCAAACACAAGAATTTCATACAAAAATTACATTTCAACATCATTAACAAAACATGTATTCATATCATATATTATATCATTTCAACACGTGGCATTTTTGTCATCCTCATCTACCTGCATGACATCATTAGTTCGCATCATAAAAACATCATCATAAGCATAGCATAAAATCATCATCATTAGCATATCATACATTATCATCATGAGCATATCATAACTCATCCTGCATATCATGATCAGTCATCAAATCATTTACATATCAAAATCCATATCACATAATGAGGAAATAAATGCATAACCATATCACACCATCATATCAAAAAAATCCAACACATCATCAAAACTCATCACCGCTGCATATCATCGCTCATCAAAATACATACAACAATGTCCCAAAAGTCCAATGAAACTGAAAAGTCTAGACAGATATATGAGACATGATCAAAATCAATATACATGCTCCAAGAATATGATGTACATCAATAATCCTGCATCGATGGCTCAAGGCTGGCTGGTGGACCCCCCTGATGGAGCTGGTCTCAAGGATGATGGCCTGCCACTCGTCCCCGCATCAGGATCTCGTCGAGGACCGATAACCCCCATGCTCTGTGTAGCTGTCTGTGTCTTGCTCCTAGTCCTACTATGGGACCGTGGGAAAGGCTCTCTGTGCTCAGGAGGGCACAACTCCTCATATCTGACTCAGTAGTACTCTACCTCCCTAGCTATCTCAAAACCCTCTGCAATGGCCTCATGCAACGATGCACTCTCCACTGTACCCATGAGCCTCTGAGCAAAACCCTCTACCTCTGCTGCCCTCTGTCTGAAGGAATCCCACTCTGCTATCAACTGGGCTACCTGTGGGTCTGGGGCAGGAGGATGTGCCTGTGCATGTGCCTATGCTTGTGATTGTGCCAGTTGTTCTTGAGCCAACTGACTCTGCAACTATGCCTGCTATCCCTCCAGTGTTTGTACCTAGGCCTGTAGAGTAGCTATCTGTGCCTGCTGAGATGTTGAAGCAACCTTGATCACTATCCAACACCCAATCCCAGTCCTCAACCTCCGCATGATCTAAACACTACCTAATAAGTCTAGCCTCGATCTCACCGACACCCGCTCCTCCCCTCCACCATCTCCACCATCTCCACCATCATCCCCATTGTCCCCATCTAAGCTCTCCTCCTCTCCTCCACCAACTGCCTGCTCACCACCTGCTACATCCTCCTGTCTCCTACCCCCTGGTGGTACCACCAATATGGGCGTTGGCTCATCTGGACATGTCAACTATGGAAATGGATGTGTATGATAATAAATAGAGTACTCATCAAACATACCAACATCAACAATATCCAGCCTGTCATCCCATGCCTCAGGCGCTAAAGCAGTATACTCTGTATAGGCTATCTGATATGAAATACCAACCCCCCATCCCAACTCATCCTTGCTCCGCGCATAGTGTGCAACACCATGAGGCATCCCCTGTGTAAATCCAAACTATCGCTGCACCCGCAAGGCCAAGAATATCTCTATAATGAATGGGGTCCTCCCTATCAAAAATTGAGGAATTCCTACAAATGGAATCTCTAGATGATCGGTATCCCATGGCTCGCAATCCGTGTATGGCAGCCATATCATCAAGGAACTATCTCCAGTAATCCAACTTGCCCAGCTTGGGCTGGATAAGAAACATAGAATATGCATACATGTATGGCCTGCCTAGTGGCCTCACTCGGGGACAAGATGGTCTCGTCACAACAATATGCTCCCATGCCCATATCTGGAGCAGTATAACACTGCATGATAAACTGGCAGAACCTCTGTAAACCACCTAATGTAAGTCATGATATAGGTGAGCCAACATGCAGTTCCCCCGGGCATATCTCTGTGGTTGTACTAGCATCTACTCAAGGATCCTCCCCCATCCCACTAATAGTCCCTTTGACCGGTGATCCAGACAAAGGAGACCTCCAATAAATGCACCCAAAACTGTCGGTAAGGTCGGATACCCCCTGAAGTCTTCCCATGGCACCCAATACCCTGCTATATCTGCATCTCCATATACTCTCCTTAGAGCATCTGTACCACCTAGCTCCTTGTGATCATAGAACACAAGGGCGCCTACCACTGGAATACCCAAAATCCTGTAAACATCCTCAAGAGTCACAGTCACCTCACCCGTTGACAAATGAAAGGTGTTATTCTCTGAATGCTACCTCTCTGCTAGCCCAGTCAATAGTCCCCTATTGACCCGAATCAGAGGCATAGCCAACAAAGATCCCAATCCACATACTACTATCAGCTCTATCTCCTTAGGGGTAAGCTCCGGTATCCGATCCCACCCCACAGAGTGATGCTCCCTAATCTGGAGGTTTTTGAAAACCTCCTATTTTCGGTTATCACAAGGACAATCCATCAGAATCATATCATTAACTCAATCTACATCAAGAAAATCAATCCAACTCGTGTCTATCTATCAGTGACCCATGCCACTCAGACCCATATCTATGACCCATACCAATCAGATCCATATTAGTGGACCCATATCAAGTGTTCTATCTGGATGACTCATATCATGCAATCAATGCACAATCTACCAATCTGAATATCAAATCAATCTACTCTATCATCATTTACTATTTGTTTTTTTTAGGAAAGCATATTTATCAACAATCAAGTCATCATCTTATTTGTATTTTAGTCACGAATGAAAATATGTTTTCAATCAATCATCTACTATTTTTTTTCTATCATAGACACCAAATTTATCAGAAGTCATATCAAAATACTCTTTGTTTTTCATTCATTGGAGACAAAGTTATCAGCTATCTACTCTTTGTTTTCTATTTGGGAAACACAGTTATCAAACCATCATTTATCATATTTTCTATCCATATCAACATGATGACAAGATAATTTTTATATCTATTGACCAATGAAGCAATTAACATCATCATTTTCATCCAACAGACACATTTCCTACAAGCGCTAATCTATGGCCTCTATGCGCTAAAACCCTCTATGCGCTATAGTTTCCCTGTATATGCTAAAATTTCCCCCAGATGCGCTAAAACTAAGATGCACCATTCTGTGCCCTAGATGCACTAAATCATTTCCTCTATGTGCTATTTCCCTAAAAGCGCTAAAATTATACTCAAAAGCACCATTTTATTCACCAGATGCGTGGCAACCCTAAAAGCACTTAACTATTTCCTAAAAGCGCTAAATTATTTCCTAGATGCGCTAAACTACCAATTTTCCTATGGCATCCTATAAGCGCTACTCTATCTATCGGATGCGCTAAACTAGTTTTTATAGAAAATTAAAAATTGAATCCTATATGCACTAAAACAAATATCGAAAGCGCTAAAACACCTACTCTAAGCACTAAAACAAATTGTTTATGCCTAAATCCGTGCCAAAATGCATGAAAAATCAGCTCAAAAAAGAAAATTTCAAAGCAAAAAGGTTTGGATGACTCACCAGTGGTCCATATACAGCTGGTCTCTGGTATCGGCAGGCCCGCTCGAATCTATGTCTATGGTAAGGAATTTCCATCTCACCAAGTCACTGTCAGAGCACAAGGTTTCTCAAAGTCAAAAGGTGAAAATGATTTGCCCTTTTTCCCCTTTTACCTTTTAAAGGTCAAATAAAGGTGGGTTTTCTGACATGTTATTTTTTTTTAATCTTTTTATCTCACTTTGACCTTATTTTTCAAACTAGGGCATCTTTATACATCATTTTTTGAGAGCTAAATCATGACATTCACATCCAGATCACAATTTCATCATCCAATCAAAATTTTCAATCATTATCCAAAACTCATATCATCATCAGTGATTTACCTCCCGAGGGGGCATCATCAATATCAACATCAAAACATATCAGGTTCAATTCAGGGGCATATTAGTCACATTTTTTTGATCAGGGGAAAATTTTCTTTCAAAAGAAGGAATGTTTTCTTTGAAGCAATGCATTTCACACATCACTTCAAAGAGGGGCAAAATGTATATGCATAAAATTGGTCATGTCTAATCTTGGCATTTAATTAAATATTTATTATTTAATTAATTTCTCTAAAGTCTTCTACATATGATTAAATTTAATTAATTTAATTATATTGTTCATTCACTTTATTCCTCCACTTTAATTAAATAAATTCATTTGATTTAATTACCACTTTCTTAAGTCCACTTAATTAATTAAATAAATACCATTGTTTATTTAAATTAATTATCACATTTAAGTTTAATTAAATATGTGATTTAATTAAATTTGATTTCTTTTCTCCTATCTTTCTTCTAATTAATTAAATATTTTATTTAATTAATTCCATTTACATGTCATTTCTTAAATATCTTCCAAATATTTTCAAATCATAATTAAATATTTTGTTTTATTATGAAATCCTCCATTATTCTTCAAATCTGGGGTAAATATTCTATTTTGAGAAAAATCTCCATGTCACCCATAAATGAATAATTGAATTTAATAATTCATTATTTATTTTCTTCAAAATATTTCCAAAATATTGCAAAAAGATGATTTTTACAATTCATCTTTATCATCTCATCTTATCTCTTTTTCAAACAAAAAGAAAACAAAGCTTGTTTTCTGTTTTCTTCTATTTTCTCTCCAGTCTTGTTCATCTTCAACCATTCGATCTACCAAGAATTTTCACAACCATTGATCAACTCAGCCAATCAGAATTCTTTAAAAACTCTATAAATACCTGTGTGAATCCAAACATTGGTTACACTTACACACTTGCATATACTTACATTCACGTGCACACGTTATTTTAATATCATCTAGCATTTATCAGTTTTAGCAATCATTACATTTAGTAATCTCATAGTTTAGCTATCATTTTTAGTCTTGTTAATGGCATCTTAGCATAAGCATGCATTTATTCTAAATTTCATTCTCTAAGAAGACATTATGTTGAGCTTAGTATACAAAATATGAGAGCAAGCTAGGTTCAACAAAAACACTAGAGATAGAGGACAATGGGACGTCTTCGAAGCATAAATGAAGTTTGTTTTCTCTTCTTTTAGTTTATGCTCTGATTTAAAGTTTCATTGGTGTGTTTGATTCAAATTTGATTTACATATTTGATATGCATATTTTCATTCACACAATAAACTCTTTTCTTCTTACCATCATCCCCTTACTACTGTTGCTACTACTATTGCTATCCTCTTCTTGTTCATGCATAGGCAACAAAGTATGCGCTATTCCATCCTTTTCAAAGGTATACGTGTTACTCCTTCCTTGATCAAACTGCCAAAGCCTACCAAGCAATGCATGACACATGCCCATAGGCATGATTTCACAAATCATGCTATCCTTATAAGTGCCAATCTGAAATTTTACCAAAGCCTATTCATCTACCACCAAATGATGCCCTTTTTGAAGCCAAGAGACTTTATATGGAGTATGATGTTTAGTTCTCTTAAGTCCTAGCTTATCCACCATTTCTACAACCACTAAATTATCTGTACTACCACTATCAATAATTAATTTGCAACACTTACCTTTAGCTTTGCATTTCATTTTGAATAGAGCTTTCGTTTGTATAGGTTCATGACTCTCCTTTGGTAGTTTCAACAACACTCTTTTGAAAAATAGAGATTCTCCTGACTCAGGTTCTTCCTTTCTTGGAGAAAATGATCCTGCACTCTCCTAATCTTCTTGTACCACCTGATTCCCCCTTTTAGGCCTTGTGTAATCTCCTTGGGAAGATTTCAGATACTCCCAAATCTTGTGACCCACAATATTGATTACATTTGAAAAATTTACTTTCAAACCCTCTATCTCTTCCCTGATAGCCATCCCTTCTAATAGATCTTTCTCCTCTATCCTGATAACCTCATCTTTCTGACTTAACTAGCCCTCTTGAACTGCTTTCCTCTCCATCTTGATGGTGGAGCTATCCTCTTTCTCCATAGCCTCATCCTCTACCTCAGCCTTGTTGATTTTTCTTCCTCATCAACTTCTCCTTTGCCTTAATGGAAAATTGGTATTCTTCCTCCAAAGTTCTTTGTGAAACTAAGCTCAAATCATCTTGTAGACTATATCTCAACCCAGTCAGATACCTTGCCACCTTTTCCAAATCCTCTTCGCTATGGCCTGAATGAATCACCAACTTGTAGAACTCTTCTATGTATTCCTTGACTAACATATATTTTTGCTTCAAATTCTCCATTCTTTTAAAAAGATTCATTTGGTAATCTATTGGAAGGAACTTTGTCTTCAATTTGAAAACCATTTGATCCCAAGAAGATATCTCCTTGTTTTTCTTGCATCTTTTAGCCTGCACATAATCCCACCACATTGTTGCATGGTCATTTAATCATGTAAAAGAAAACTTCACTTTTCTTTCCTTTCCACTCCTTTTTATTCAAAATACATGTCCAAATCATTAATCCAATCGATAAGCTCTTCTCCATTCAGGCTTCCTGAGTACATAGGAACTTCAATTCTTGGCTTGGCTCCCACATTCATCATAGCTCTAATGAATCTTTCTTCCACTCCTTCAGGTTCTTCTTGATCTTCGTTCCCAACTTGTGGTTGCTCTTCTTCATCAATTTCATAGTCATAGGTATCATCCACTAGTGTTCCTCTTCGTTGTGCCCTTTCCATGGCATCCATTTGTGCTATGAAGTTTTGCAATAGTTTAAGGACTTCATCATCATGTCCTCTTCTACTTCTTCCTCAAGCTCCTTGACCTCTCATCATCCTCAGTGGCATTCTTCCCACACCTCAACAACCCTAAATCTTTGGGCTCTAATACCAAAATGATGGAAAACCAAATAGAATAGCAAGCTAATCAAAACTTATTGCATTCACAACTAGAAACAATGCTCTCCTAACATAGATTGTAGGATGAAGCTCTAAAAAAATAAAAATAAATGTAATTTTCATGTCTGATTCCAAGAAAACCAAGCAACAATAACAAGACATCTTTTCTCTTGCAAATATATAGACATTTTTGGGGAGCAAGACTCTATGAACTTTAACAGGGATCAGAATGTTGCCCCGATTACAAAACTAACTCTAAACAATAGTGCTAGGGTCATGGATTTTCATTCCTTATTCACTGAACATATTACAAGGTTCCTGTTACCAATTTTTTGCCACAGCTCGATTAGCGGAGCTGGCTGAATGTGATTATATAATGAGGTGAAATTTCATATTAAGTTTAAGTGTTGTTTGCATTTTTTATCATTATGCATCAAGTAACATTTGTGCTTTTAAAAGAAGAAATGGAGTTTTAGAGTGCTATTCAAATATTCCAGAAATGACTGAAGTACAGAAATGAGCATGTAAACAACAGAGCATTTTTATATGCTTTCATTTATTTCATGAAAAGACTCATATTTTACAAAGCTTCATTTGATTGCAAGAATCAGAATGATATTACAAAATTTGCATTGGAATGCATTTTTTCTTTTCAAATGAAAAGCGTAAAAGATGAAATCAAATATCCACACAAGCCATGGATGTGACTATCACAATGAATCACTAATAGCACACTATACTATTGAAGATGTGAAAAGAAATCACATAAGTAAACAACATAATCATCATTGCTTGTTTTGGCCGATGGTTGACAATAAATGGTGCACCTTTGTCTTCTCGTGTTTCGTCGACCTGTAAGAGAAAAGAGGGGATGTCAGTGGCTCCGATTATGAAGAAACCTATATGAGGCACCCACAATAGTACAACCTACTATTAATCATGCATTGAAACAATCAATCAAGTGCAGAGTAAATGAGCTGAAGGAGGAATATCATGATCATCATATTCTATTTTTTATGCTAACATTGTTTGTTTCCTTGTGCAAGTATAGGTAAAATTACGAAGTTGATCATTATTCGAAGACCAAGCATGTGGAGAAAAATGGGCTCCCACAAGGGTAGAGCTCGACATGCTGCCCTATTCATTAAATGGGCTGATTTAACGAATACACCATCATATTCATGAAAGGAAATGAAGTACAACTGAAAGAGTAAAAAGAGTTATCTATCGAGCTACTAAACCAACTGTGCATTAATAACAATCAGTTTAATTTTTCTGAAGGCTACAGGTGAGCAGTGAATTTAGTTCACTCAATTAATTCAGCTGAGTATATTTATATCAAACATTGATGCATAACTCATATTTTGTGTTACTTGTTGATCATAATCATATATGTCATGTGAGGTTCAATTCATTCTTTTCACAGTCAGGGATAGTGAGCAGGCATACATCATGCCTTAATAAAGGGTTTTGTTTTGATTTTAATCATGAAAGAGAGTAGATTTAAAGAACAATTTTTTGAGAACACAAAAATGCATGAAGAGTGCCAGGTTGAGGCTCAATAATGTGAAATAACAGACAATGCATTCAAGTGACAAATGAATGACCAGTTCCAGTTTGACTAGTAATATAGATACAACATCAGGGAACGTAATATGAAATGATCATTCCAGAACGATAAGGAAAGAATGAGCATAACAAAGGTGTCTCAGAGGTATTAATCATGTATGGAAGAGGTCAGGTATAGTGTAGTCCATAATAATATTACCATGTTTCACTTTAGAATCTCTACATAAAGTCTGAGAACAGAAGGCAAATGTTGTTGTATGGTAAGCTCAAGGAATCCAAAAGGGGAACAGTTTTGAGTGCAAAGCAAAGCAGCATGAAGTCAATATTTAAGTAATACAAATAGCATATATAATTCTAGCATTCATGAATTTATGGTTATTTTCTTCATAAAGAGACATATGGCAAAGGTTTCAGTTTCTATTTGAATGTCAAACATCAATAATATAGTATCTAAATATGAAGCACTAGTTAATGAAAAGCTACAGCAGGTACAACTAGTTCACTTTGGCTGAGATGATGTTTCAGATGGAGTTATGTATCAGTTTTTGGTGAAAGACAACAATCAAAATACAATGTTCATTCAAAATACATCTGTAAGGGGGTATAGGTATTAGACTGATAAGTGTGCATAGTTTTGACAAGAATTTGAACGCATAAAAGTCATTTTCATAATGAACAGATTATACAGTTTTGACAAGAATTTGAACGCATAAAAGTCATTTCAGCCAAAGGAATATAAGCACAAGAATGTAAAGAAAAGTCAGAAACCATAGTGAACAGGCTGCGGCCTTGATGTGTTCTTGCTCCCTGAGTAAAATAAAGAGCTATATTACAACAAATGAATCAAGCTTACCACCTACAGGAAGGTGGAGATGGAGACCTAGCATGTGGATTCTCAGACTGAGCTCAACTGTCATGGCGGCGTGCTCTTAGGAAGAGCTCTTTTCCTTCAAAGTGGAGAGTGAAAAATGAAGTGATTATTAGGGTTTGACTTTGTTTTTTTGAAACCCTAATTCAACCTTATCATCATCTAGAATATTCGGTCAAAGCATATGGGGAAATTCGAATGGAGTACCCTTTTCTTCATATTTATTAAAGTCTGAATTTAAATATATGTTGGGAGGCCGAGACTTATATGGCTAAGTCGAGCTTAGGGGTGATGGATTATTTGCCTAGGGTTTAGGCTTATTTATTATTGAAAGGAGGACTTAAGAGGAATGCTGATTGATAAGTGCCTTGAGGAGAATATAGCATGTCTTACCCTAAGTATTTGTTTTTTAATTGTTTTGAAGGAGGTCAATAATGAATATCTTATGACTTGGGGATAATATCAGGTTTTAGGGTTTCTGATTTTGATTGATTTTAGAGAAATCAATGAGAGATTTTGATGAGAGGATGATATGTATTATTATTTAATATTTTTTATGATTTTTTGAGAAAATCAAAGCTTTGTGATGGAGAGATAAGAAGGTTTTCTCTTTTTGCAAAAGATTTTCAATCTTTAATTGCAAAAATAGACAAATTGTGAGAATCTACAATCCTGTAAAGTAGAATCGTAAAGCAATCTTTTATAAATTGTTTTATGATTTCTTGCTATTTTTTAGTAGATTTTTGTTGAATTTTTCTCTTGGTAGAATTTGAGTCTTATCTTGGAGAGATAAGGTGTTTTTTGGGCTTTTAAAGCAAATTCAACTTATTTTTAGAAGCTTGACAGGTTCATCATAAAAGCAATATGCTTTTTTCTGCTTTTATGCAGTTTTTTGAGATAGTTTGAAGTTTTTTTTCTTGAGCTTTTTTCTAAGCTTGGATTAGGGTTTCTTGAGAGTTATGCCTCTCAAAAGACTTAGTCTTTTTAGCTCTCCTGCTCAGTTTAGATTTCAGTTCCTGCTCTTATGCATTTTGGAGCTTGTGAACCTTTTGTACTCAGTTTTGGCAGATTGACACTCTTTCAGTTTCAGTAATATATTAGAGTTCTTCTTTCCATTTTCTTGTCTCAAGACTGGTAACATTAGTTTGATGCTTTGTATTTTCAGATTTGAAGCCTTAATGTCCTACTTTTTATGAGTTTGCTGCACATGATTTCATGTTTTCAGGTTATATGATGTATTCAATGTCTCAGAATCTTCATATGAATTATTGATGAAATCATGCATTGGTGAGATTGTAGGAACTATTGTAATAGAGGAACTGTTGTGAGTGGCAAGATCTAATTTCTATCAGAAGTAATAAGTTAATCATCAGTAGTCATAGGTTTTAGTTTTTCAGACATCTTTTTATCCCTTTCCTCAGAAATTATTTAGAATAAGATCAATCATTCAGAGAACCAAATCACTCTGGAGATTCCTTCTTCACTCAGATCACCCACATCTGAAGGAGGTTTCCATGTTTTAGTAGGTTGTTGAATATTGCATTCAGCAGGGTGCAAATCTATTGACAACAATTTTTTGGCACGCCTGGTGGGAATTTGAAAGCTATATTCGAAGAATTTTTTAATATCTTCAGTTTGTTGTTTGGTGTATGCAACAGATTTTCTAGCCTTCGAGAGGCTATCACAAGATACTGGGTGACTCCGGTTCTATTTTTGCATGCTAGTGCAGCTCATGCATGAGAAAGATACAGACAAGATCAAGTTTTGCACCTTTCAAGTATCAAGAGTTGTCCCCATCATGAAGAAGAGGCAGGACAACAAGGAGGATTTTTGAAGCACCCACGAGGTCGAATTCAACACCTCCCATTTTTAGTTCCTTGGTGTTATCACCAGGTGTAACAGTTCTGATCTCACAAATACCACCAAGGGAAGCACCGCCGAGGCAACACCCATTCACGCCCTTCAATGGCGGTACCCCATTAAATATACTTTAGCACGATGATATTCCAATTGCAGCCCTTAGAGGACTGCCATACTTCACTGGAGAAGATAACACTACACCAGTCGAGCACATTTGTGATGTAGCCACACTATGCTCAGTGCACAATATCATGCAAGAGAACGTCACGCTAAGGCTATTAGCCGTGTCACTTAAGGGAAAAGTGTTGCAGTGGTTTAGAGGCCTCACAGCTAATTCAATCATGACATGGGATGCGTTAGGTAACGGCTTGTAAAAACATTTACTGATAAATCTGATAATTTGTCCTTATTAGAGTAGCTCAACACCATTCAAAGGGCCCCACACGAGCATTTGGCTGACTTCAATTACCGGTTCCAAAGAACCTAGGACAAGATTCCTGCAACGGTAAAACCCTTACCAGCACATGCATTTCTATTTTATTTAAAAGCTTTGAATAGTAAGATTGTTGTTATGATAGTCTATGGGTGGACTAACGCTTCCTAATGCTTACAATATAGCCATTAAGGCTGAAAATTGCCTCATCCAAGCTGGAGACATAGCTCCTAGACCCCCTATGTCTTTATTTCCAGAAATACAGCCACCTATTCCCGCTGCTATACCTCCATTGGTTGTTGTCCCGCATGTTCCAGTGATAGGTTACCATAATATAGCCCAAGAGGTTGCTGCCCCAGCCCCAAATCCGGAGATGCAAGAGCTTAAAAGCATATTGAAGACCTTCAGAAATGATCTCGTGACTATTAAAAAACACGTTGGCCAAGAAAGTAAGCCTTATCAAGCCCCTTATCAGCAAAACCAACAAAATAGGCTCGCTTTTCAAAATGATTATCAAGCCCAAAGAAGGAATTTTAACCCCAGGCCATTCCAACCATACAATCTGAACGCAGCTAGTTCGTCAAAGGAACTTGTGCCGCAAAATAATGTTGCCTAGGATTGCAATTAGTGTTATCCGTGCAATCAGCCCCATAGCCAATCATCATGCGCCAATGGAATGAGAAATCAAGCATTAATAGTTCAGAATAGCTATGTTGTTCCAGAAAGTGTTGCAGATAAGAATCATGAACAACAAGATAACGTGGAAGTTGCCCTGCCGAACTGACAGAGCTCTAAATTTTGTGGCGTGAATGGCCAAGGTCAGCAAAATTCTCCTATTTTAGCTAATACTAGATCAAAAAAGTGAGCTATAGATCTAGGACAACAAGCTGGAAATTCATAGCAGCAGCCTTCAGTCAGTAAGCAACTTGTTTTATCAGAGGTTAATGCTGCCACACAACCTAAAATGCATATTTTGCAAAGAGGGCAGGAGATACCCAGAAAGGAACAACTAAAAATGCATTATCAGCCTCTATAGAGGCAAAACGAGGCTGCTGTCACAAAAATCCAGCAGAAGGTAAATTCTTCACCGTTCAATATAGTTGAGCATCTCAAGAAAACAACTGTTAGCCTGTCAATATTAGATGCTTTACAGCTTCTAGGCCAGAAAATTTTACTGCAGAGTGCTTTGGTTGAGTTGTCTATTTCGGACAACGCTAGTCAAGGAGTAGCGAAGGTTGTGCTGGCTAATGATCTGGAGGATAAAAATGAGCAGAAAGCGAAAGAGGTAAATCCCCCTCCGTTCTATTTAAGTTTGATCATTGGCGATAAAATCGTTAATAATTATATGGTTAATTTTGGTGCCAGTAGTTCAATCATGCCTAAGAGTTTAGCTGATAAGTTAGGTCTTGTTTACGAGCCTAATCCTCAAAAAGGTGTAGTGCAATTAGATGGTTCTACTATTAAAACTATTGGTATCATCAAGAATTTAGCCCTTACCTTGCACGCATCCCCAAGTTTTGTTGTTCATTAGGATATCCATGTCATAGACTTACCACCGCACTTTGCCATTTGTCTCTCAAGAGATTTTACAGCCAATTTGGGTGGGTTTTTGTCTTCTGATTGGTCTCATCTATTTTTTAGAATGAGATATGGTATGAAAGTGACCATAAAGTCTGAGCCTCTCTCCAAAGACCATATCGAACCATACTCGCCAAATCTTATAAATGCTAACCTCTACACCACCTCTGCAATGGAGGAGCAAACCATGACCTCAGACTGTAGCACCCATGTAGACAATATCAATCTAGATGAATGGGAAGCCGAAGATCACGAGCTTGATCCGTTTCAGAACACATATGAGATAGGATTAGGAGTCTATATGATCTGAGAGCCTGATTGTGATATGCCTAATCTTTGTAAAGAGGATGAACCATCTGTAGAAGGGGTTAATGAGCTTTGGAAGCTTTATTTCGATGGTTCGAGAAGTAGTGTTGGTGTAGGGGGTGGAGCTATGTTGATATCACCCGAAGGAGATAAGTATTTTTTAGCTTATAGATTTTCTTTCAGCTGCTCAAATAATATAGCCGAGTACGAAGCATTGGTGCATGGTTTTGAATGGGCCCGCAAACGAGGTATTAAATGCTTGTAGGTTTTTGGTGATTCAGAATTGATCGTTAACTAGGTCAGAAATTTAAATGCTGCTAAGAATGATTTGCTTAAGAAATACAAGCATCGTGTATGGGATTTAATGGAGGATTTTAATGCTTTTAACATCATGTCGATTCCTCGAAATTAAAATAAGCATGCTAACAGGTTCGTTGCCATAGGAGCCCAGTTTGATATTCCCAAGGAGATTCATAAGGTAGAATCATGTCAATACGTGAAAATAGTGGTTAGACCTTCTGTACCTGACAATAATGTGAGCTGGCAAGTTTTTTGACAGCGATGAGAAAATTGTGAATTTTTTGATTGCTGAAGTTGAGTTTGCAGATGGAAATCAACAAAAGTGGCAGCAGCAATAGGAGGATCAGATTGTGCAGTTGAAGACTAATAAGTTGCTAAAAGGATTGGTGACATTAGAATCTGTGTTTAACTCAGATGATCAAGTGCATAAGGACAAATGCAGCTTGACAGTTAAGGAGGAACATTATGCAGCCATCAAAATCTACAAAGGCAAGCTTCTCAAGCTGGGAAAGGTATGTAGTCAAGATGAACAACAAGCATTTATTCTGTTATGTCATAAATTTAGTAATGTTTTTGCTTGGGAGTACAAAGATTTGAGAGGTTTTAACCCCGAACTAGCCCAGCACACCATCGAGCTTGAACCCAATGCAAAAATAGTAAGACAAAAACAAAGACCGCTTAATTCGAAGTTAGAGCACCTTATGAAGGCTGAACTGAACAAGCTAGTTGAAAGTGGTATTATTTTTCTTATCAAGCACACCTCTTGGGTGTCAAATTTAGTGCCAGTCAGGAAGAAAAGTGGGGAAATCAAACTATGCATCAACTTCCGAGATTTAAATAAAACTTCATTGAAAGACCATTACCCACTCCCATCCATGGAACAAATTTTACAAGTAGTTTCTGGTTCTGATAGATTTTCTTTGCTAGATGGTTACTCAAGTTACAACCAGATTCTAGTGAAGCAGGAGGATTAGTTCAAAACAACGTTTACAACCAAGTGGGGCACGATGGCCTACAAGAAGATGCCTTTCGGCTTATCCAATGCTGGAGCAACTTTTCAATGTGCTATGGATATGGCCTTTCATGGCCTCATGAACAAGTTTGTTCTGGTACACTTAGATGATATTACTATTTTTTCCAGAAATGCTAATGAACACCTTGATCATTTGGAGCAGATTTTTCAGAGGTATAGAGAGTTCGAAGTGTCTCTCAATCCAAAGAAGTGTATATTTTCAGTGCATGAAGGCAAACTGCTCAGACACATTGTTTCGAAGCAAGGTATTTCAATTGATCCAGAAAGAGTTTCCACAATTCTTGAATTGCCATTACCAACTCACAAGAAAGGCTTGAAAAGATTTCTTGGAAGGATAAATTTCATGAGGAGGTTCATACCGAATATCGCAGCCTTGCTGCAACCTCTCACTTCTATGCTGAAAAAGAATATGCCTTTCAGTTGGACCAAGGAAGGCAAGAGGAGCTTCGAGCAGATCAAGGAAGTACTCACAGCTGCTCCTACTCTCATTAATCCAAACTTTGACAAAGACTTTATTTTGTATGCATTTGGAGGAGTGGATACAATTTCAACTGTGTTATGCCAGCAAAATGATGAAGGCTTGGAGCAGCCTATAGCGTTTTTCAGTCAAGTATTGCATGATTACGAGGTAAAATATTCTTTTGTTGAGAAACATGTTTTTTCCATTGTAAGAAGTTTGAAGAAGTTCAGAAACATGCTGTCCAACAACAAGATTCATTTATTAGTGGCTCATTCAACTGTTAAGGATTTTCTGCTTAACAAAGATATTAATGATAAGCGTGTTGGCTAGATTACCAAAGTAATGGAGTTCAATGTGGATATAAAAGTAACCAAGCTCGTTAGAGGCAAAGGTTTGTGTGAATAGATTGCTGGAAATGAGGACAACAACTTAAATGAGGCTACAAATACAGAAATAGTATTAAATAATGACGTTGCAGGTGTTGTTCATGCACCTCCTGCTACTTGGTTGCAGCAAATAATGCATTATTTACAAACTAGTGAGTGCCTCGAAGGCTTAGACAGGGAAAAAAGAAGGTACTACAGATTACAAGCCATTCCTTATGCAATCATTGATGGCATTCTTTATAGGAGAGACTTCCAAGGTGTTTTGCTGAGATGTATTCAACCTAATCAAGTTGACAAGCTGTTAGTAGAGTTTCATGATGGACCTTCAGGAGGTCACTTTGCTGTGAGAACAACAGCTCTGAAAATTATGCGAGTTGGTTATTACTAGCTAGATTTGTTTAAAGATGGTATTGCTTGGGTTAGAAAGTGTGAGAAATGTGCTTTATTTGCTAGTAAACAGAGGCTTGCACTGCTGCCCTTGCACCCGATTCTGGTAGAACAACCCTTTGCTAAGTGGGGCTTAGATTTTATTGGCCCTATCAATCCGCCTTCAAGAATGGGTCATAAGTGGATTCTTACTACCACAGATTATTTTACAAAGTGGACCGAAGCCGTTGCATTAAAGGAAGAAAACGAGACTTCAGTTCTTAACTTCTATCAAGATCTCGTATCGAGATTTGGTGTTCTAGATTCAATCATTTCTGACAATGGTTTAGCTTTTATTGGTTTAAGGATTTCAGATTGGTATGTTAGAAATAACATTTATTTGAACACATCTTCTAATTATTATCCGTAGGGAAATGGTCAGGTGGAATCTACAAATAAGAATTCAATTCGGATAATCAAGAAGACTGTCGAAGATAATCAATGGACATGGCACGAAAAGCTGAAGCTAGCCCTTTGGGCTGACATGATAACTCCTAAAAGGGCCACTAGTTGTTCGCCTTTCGTTCTGACTTATGGTAAAGAGGCTAAGTTTCCTATTTCAATTGAGTTACCAACCTTAAGTTATGTTAAAGAACTAGAATTGCTAAATGAACAGCCTCTTGAGGTGAGATTTTCCCAGCTGATAAAGCTTGAAGAAACTAGAAAGGAAGCTCTCAAGCAGCTGGAGATACATCAAGCTCAGATGAAGAATTCTTTTGACAAGAGGGAAAGACCTCATGATTTCATTGCTGGAGATCTAGTTTTCAAGTGGAGTGAATTTAAAAGCAGACCTGGACGACATTCCAAGTTCGATGCAATGTGGGACGAGCCTTATGTAATCACGGAATGCAAGGAACATAACGCATTCCAACTTTCCAAGATGACAGGCAAGGTGTTGTCGATCCCAATTAATGGGATCCACCTCAAGCATTGCCTCTGAGATAAGTTATCTCGTAGTTAGTAGAGTAGTTTGCAAATAAGTGTGTTCCGCACATTTAATTTCAGTAGTTTTTGCTTTCCCTAAGCGCTGCTGCGCATTGTTTTGTTGGCCATCAAGGCCTGTTAGTTTGCTTTTAGTTCTATTTTGTTTTTCTTTGCTGCTGTTTGGAGTGTTGCTGTTCAAGTTCTGAGTTTCAAGAAGGGGAAAATTTGACTCTGCGCCCAATGAATTGTTAAAGGCCACTGATCTATGCTTAATAGGAAAGCATATAGCGGAAATCGCCAAAATGTTACCAATTTTTCACCACAGCTCGATTGGCGGAGCTGGCTGAATGTTATTATATCATGAGGTGAAATTACATATTAAGTTTAAGTGTTGTTTGCGTTTTTTATCATTATGCATCAAGTAACATTTGTGCTTTTAAAAGAAGAAATGGAGTTTTAGAGTGCTATTCAAATATTCCAGAAATGACTGAAGTACAGAATTGAGCATGTAAACAATAGAGCATTTTTAAATGCTTTCATTTATTTCATGAAAAGAATCATATTTTACAAAGCTTCATTTGATTGCAAGAATCAAAATGATATTACAACATTTGCATTGGAATGCATTTTTTCTTTTCAAATGAAAAGAATAAAAGATGAAATCAAATATCCACACAAGCCGTAGATGTGACTGTCACAATGAATCACTAATAGCACACTATACTATTGAAGATGCAGAAAAGAAATCACATAAGTAAACAACATAATCATCATTGCCTGTTTTGGCTGATGGTTGACGATGAATGGTGCACCTTTGTCTTCTCGTGTTCCGTCGACCTGTAAGAGAAAGGAGGGGATGTCAATGGCTCCGATTATGAAGAAACCTATATGAGGCACCCATAATAGTACAACCTACTATTAATCATGCATTGAAACAATCAATCTAGTGCAGAGTAAATGAGCTGAAGGAGGAATATCATGATCATCATATTCTATTTTTTATGCTGACATTGTTTGTTTCCTTGTGCAAGTATAGGTAAAATTACGAAGCTGATCATTATTTGAAGACCAATCATGTGGAGAAAAATGGGCTCCCACAAGGGTAGAGCTCGACATGCTGCCCTATTCATTAAATGGGCTGATTTAAGGAATACACCATCATATTCATGAAAGGAAATGAAGTACAACTGAAAGAGTAAAAAGAGTTATCTATTGAGCTACTAAACCAACTGTGCATTCATAACAATCAGGTTAATTTTTCTAAAGGCTATAGGTGAACAGTGAATTTAGTTCACTCAATTAATTCAGCTGAGTATATTTATATCAAACATTGTTGCATAACTCATATTCTGTGTTACTTGTTGATCATAATCATATATGTCATGCGAGGTTCAATTCATTCTTTTCACAGTCAGGGATAGTGAATAGGCATACATCATGCCTTAATAAAGGGTTTTGTTTTGATTTTCATCGTGAAAGAGAGCAGATTTAAAGAACCGTTTGTTGAGGAGAACATAAAAATGCATGAAGAGTGCCAGGTGGAGGCTCAATAATGTGAAATAACAGACAATGCATTCAAGTGACAAATGAATGACCAGTTCCAGTTTGACTGGTAATATAGATACAACATTAGGGAATGTAATATGAAATGATCATTCCAGAATGATAAGGAAAGAACGAGCATAACAAAGGTGTCTCAGAGGTATTAATCATGTATGGAAGAGGTTAGGTACAGTGTAGTCCATAATAATATTACCATGTTTCACTTTATAATCTCTACATAAATTCCAAGAACAAAAGGCAAATGTTGTTGTATGGTAAGCTCAAGGAATCCAAAAGGGGAACAGTTTTGAGTGCAAAGGAAAGCAACATGAAGTCAATATTTAAGCAATACAAATAGCATATATAATTCCAGAATTCATGAATTTATGGTTCTTTTCTTCATAAAGAGACATATGGCAGAGGTTTCAGTTTCTATTTGAATGTCAAACATCAATAATATAGTATCTGAATATGAAGCACTAGTTAATGAAAAGCTACAGAAGGTACAACTAGTTCACTTTGGCTGAGATGATGTTTCAGATGGAGTTATGTATCAGTTTTTGGTGAAAGACAACAATCAAAATATAGTGTTCATTCAAAATACATCTGCAAGGGGGTATAGGTATCAGACTAATAAGTTTGCACAGTTTTGACAAGAATTTGAACGCATAAAAGTCATTTTCATAATGAACAGATTATACAGTGAGCTAGTAATCTACAGAATCAAGTTTAAAAAGGAATTCTATGAGCAAAGAGAGTTCAGTGTCAATGACCTGGATGATAAGTGTAAACGAGAAACCAAAGGAGTAATCGAGTTTCCAATGCAATTCAAATGAATGTGTGTATTTAGAAGTATTATATATTTAGTTTAACAGAGTGTCTACAATATTTCCATGAAGAAAGCTAAAGAAGGTAGAATACCATGTGAATCAGACTTTCAACATTTCCAATCTATCCATATGGGTGTGTTTTCTCATAACTGCAAGTTAGGTATTTTATCATATGAGAGTTTTCAGACAATGCCTTTTTCTCTTCTAAATTTCAAGCACTTATATGGAGGATATTAAAAGTCACAGGAGTATCAATGAACAGTACCATGAGTCGAGCTCGTAGCTTTTGAAAAATGAATATACAAGGTACCCACATTCAGGGTTTGCATTCAAGACATAGAAAATGCAATAACAATGATAACCCATGTGAAGGTTTTGCATAAAATAGCAAAAGACATGAAAATGCCAATTTCTTGTGGTGGGTCCAGCTTCAAAACGAAGAAAATATAGTTTTATTCAAGTTCCCATGATACCCACAAGTGGATATGTCTTCAGATATACAAGAAGATGGATTTCCTGTTTTGGGTCGGGCCCAAAACTTCTAACAATGCTTTCTATAGTACACATATGGCAGCCTGTACATGGCCATGGTTTTAAAGTGAAAGTGGTCGAGCTTTCTAGAAGAGAGAGTATGTATGTTAAATATAACTCACCACTTCGAATCTGTAGGAGAATGCTTATGGCACGGCCAGGCCCATAGTAGAGTCTCAAACCCCATGGAAATATCTAGTGCAATCTTGTGCAAGATGGTCGGTAGACATAAGGAGTACAAAGACAACAGTATATGCACAAGAAATATAAAAAGAAAATGCATTAGAGGCTGTGTATAGCCACAGCCATAAGGCCAGAGTGAGCAAAATGTAAAGCCATAGAAGCTGTAAACACATAGCTTACCTTGTGCACATGAGGCGAAAGTAAAAACCCATAAGCGAGCTCTCATGAAATTTCTAGACAGAGCTTGAGTTCAAAGCTCATTTCAGCCAAAGGAATATAAGCACAATAATGTAAAGAAAAGTAAGAAACCATAGTGAACAGGTCGCGGCCTTGATGTTTTCTTGCTCCCTGAGTAAAATAAAGAGCTATATTACAACAAACAAATCAAGCTTACCACCTATAGGAAGGTGGAGATGGAGGCCAAGCATGTGGATTCTCAAACCGAGCTCAACTGTCATGGTGGCGTCCTCTCAGGCAGAGCTCTTTTCCTTCAAAGTGGAGAGTGCGAAATGAAGTGATTATTAGGGTTTGACTTTGTTTTGTTGAAACCCTAATTCGACCTTATCATCATCTAGAATATTCAGTCAAAGCATATGGGGAAATTCGAATGGAGTACCCTTTTCTTCATATTTATTAAAGTCTGAATTTTAATATATGTTGGGAGGTCGAGACTTATATGCCTAAATCGAGCTTAGGGGTGATGGATTATTTGCCTAGGGTTTAGTCTTATTTATTATTGAAAGGAGGACTTAAGAGGAATGTTGATTGATAAGTGCCTTGAGGAGAATATAGTATGTCTTACCCTAAGTATTTGTTTTTTAATTGTTTTGAAGGAGGTCAATAATGAATATCTTATGACTTGGGGATAATATCAGGTTTTAGGTTTCTGATTTTGATTGATTTTAGAGAAATCAATGAGAGATTTTGATGAGAGGATGATATGTATTATTATTTAATATTTTTTATGATTTTTTGAGAAAATCAAAGTTTTGTGATGGAGAGATAAGAAGGTTTTCTCTTTTTGCAAAAGATTTTCAATCTTTAATTGCAAAAATAGACAAATTGTGAGAATCTGCAATCCTATAAAGCAGAATCATAAAGCAATCTTTTATAAATTATTTTATGATTTCTTGCTATTTTTTAGTAGATTTTTGTTGACTTTTTCTCTTGGTCGAATTTGAGTCTTATCTTGGAGAGATAAGGCATTTTTTGGGCTTTTAAAGCAGATTCAGCTTATTTTTAGAAGCTTGATAGGTTCAACATAAAAGCAATATGCTTTTTTCTGCTTTGATGCAATTTTTTGAGACAGTTTGAAGTTTTTTTCCTTGAGCTTCTTTCTGAGCTCAGATTAGGGTTTCTTGAGAGTTATGCCTTTCAAAAGACTTAGTATTTTTAGCTCTCCTGCTCAATTCAGATTTCAGTTCCTACTCTTATGCATTTTGGAGCTTGTGAACCTTTTGTACTTAGTTTTGGTAGATTGACACTCTTTCAGTTTCAGTAATATATTAGAGTTCTTCTTTCCATTTTCTTGTCTCAAGACTAGTAACAGTAGTTTGATGCTTTGTGTTTTCAGATTTGAAGCCTTAATGTCCTGCTTTTTATGAGTTTGCTGCATAGGATTTCATGTTTTCAGGTTATATGATGTATTCAATGTCTCAGAATCTTCATATGAATTATTGATGAAATCATGCATTGGTGAGATTGTAGGAACTATTGTAATAGAGGAACTGTTGTGAGTGGCAAGATCTAAATTCTATCAGAAGTAATAAGTTAATCATCAGTAGTCATAGGTTTTAGTTTTTTAGACATCTTTTTATCCCTTTCCTCAGAAATTATTTAGAAGAAGATCAATCATTCAGAGAACCAACTCACTCTGGAGATTCCTTCTTCGCTCAGATCACCCACATCTGAAGGAGGTTTCCATGTTTCAGTAGGTTGTTGAATATTGCATTCAACAGGGTGCAAATCTATTGACAACAGTTCAGTTTTTAAAAATTCCAAAATATTTAAGCATTTTGGAGCTTGTGAACCTTTGGTACTCAGTTTTGGCAGATTGACACTCTTTTAGTTTTAGTAATATAGTAGAGTTCTTCTTTCCATTTTCTTGTCTCAAGACTAGTAACAACAGTTTGATGCTTTGTGTTTTCAGATTTGAAGCCTTAATGTCCTGCTTTTTATGAGTTTGTTGCATAGGATTTCATGTTTTCAGGTTATATGATGTATTCAATGTCTCTGAATCTTCATATGAATTATTGATGAAATCATGCATTGGTGAGATTGTAGGAACTATTATAATAGAGGAACTGTTGTGAGTGGCAAGATCTAAATTCTATCAGAAGTAATAAGTTAATCATCAATAGTCATAGGTTTTAGTTTTTTAGACATCTTTTTATCCCTTTCCTCAAAAATTATTTAGAATAAGATCAATCATTCAGAGAACCAACTCGCTCTGGAGATTCCTTCTTCGCTCAGATCACCCACATCTGAAGGAGGTTTCCATGTTTCAGTAGGTTTCTAAATATTACATTCAGCAGGGTGCAAATCTATTGACAACAATTCCAAAACCATTCATTACAATAATAGAATTCCCAGTACACCAACTCCATGTTTAGGGACAGATATAATTGAATAGATAAAAATTATGCAAGCTTAACACCAAAGAAATTGCTCCCAAACAAATCACTTGTTCCCCAAATTAATTTTTGAAATCAACTATTGGTTGGATTCTTGCATAGTCAAACAACTCTTCAATGAATCATTGACTCTACACCCACTCCATAGGCTGATACTCACTCACACAAGGGCGATATGTCCTCCTTCTGGAAAAAAAAAAAAAAAAACCTTCTCATAGTGTATCGACTCTTTTCTATGCTCTTTTAAGAACCATTATTTTCCCCTTTGTCTATCCACTTCCTTGCATAGGCCGATGACTCCCTCTTTCCCCCAAACAGTTATGTGCTCCTCCTTCTTGATCGATCCTAACTGTTTTGTTATTTTTTTTCCTTTCTATTGTGCAACTCGAGTGCAATTTCAAAACTTACTGCCACATAAGAAAATGCACTTCTACCTCATTTCCACATAAGTATTCATTCCACGTCAAGGTTTCAAGAAGCAATGATTGGCCAAGGAAAACCAAAAGTTCAGAAAAACCAAAACTGCAAAATTAAGCTTGTGATGCCCCTGCATCATGAAATGTAATAAATTCAAACTACTTACAACATAAAATCATATACTTATAACTATTTTTAGCATTCGAACTAGATTGTCCTAACAATTTGGTTTAATTAAAAAAAGTAAAATGTAATGATATTATTTCTGGTTTTGTATCCTTGTAGGAAAATAAACCACTATGAGCTAGAAATAAAATGAAAATATTAAAAAATAACTATTGAGAATGTAAAATTATTATTACCAAAAAAAAGAAAACATAAACTTATAAGCTAAAAAAAAAATTGAACTTGATGAAATTGCACTTAACAAGCTCCAAATTGCATCCTTGTTGTAGTCTATATGACCATGCTATCATCTAAATTCAAGAAAAATTAATAGAATATATTTATACTTGTAATGTCTAAATAGAGAGAAAAGAAAATTCCATAGTACAAAATATAAGAAATAGCCAACAAATTTTTTAAAACAACTACAATGAAATTTATAACTAAATTTATATAATATCAAATGAAAAATAACAAATAAATGTTAGAGATATGAAACCATTGAGCAATATTTTTAAATTAAAAATCACTTATATTTGAGATTGAGTTAAATTGGTTGACTTTTACATTGCTTGCCAAAATGGTCAAGCCTGTGTTTTGGTCTTTTGACCTATGTAGGTAGTCAAATGAGAAATAGATTATATTTCATGTGTTCTATTAATCATATATGTGTTTACAATCAAATAAAAACAACACTAATTCATATGAATAATAATAAATCAAGTTTATATAAATATCAATACTCTAATGTGTATGGGAAGAAGATTTTGGAGATGAAATGAAATAAACTTGGAAATGTCAATCAAATATTTAGAGAATATAAAAGAAAGATGATTAGATATTTTTGTATTGGATTTCCAAGAAAGTGAAGAGTGAAATTAAACACTCAAGACAATCTAAATCCTCACAAACCCACAAAATAAAATAGATTTTTAGCAATGTGAAAAAGTATGCCAAAACCACATCTAAAATATAAATGAAAGGAGAGATTAAAATGAAATAATGACATCACCTTGTTTAAGAATATAGTGAAGAGAATTCACCCTTTCTCGAGAGGACGTCTCTCCGAAAATAGCTAGAAAATAACAATATGGAGTGTCACTAGAAACTTGCAAGTATCAACCATCTACAATGGATGACAACAAAGTGTAGTAAGTCTCGCAATATTAGTTCTCACAAGAGTAATGATGCAACAATAATTTTATATAAAGATAAATAATGCATGGGAGACAAATAATATAGGAGAAGTAGAACCATAACTAGTTAATTTCATCAAACACTAAAAAAGAACCTAACTTTTCAAAAAAAATCATATTTTAATATTTTGGGTAAGGAGGTTAGGGGAATATTGTTGATTTTTTTTAAAAGTTGGATGAATAATGATTAGAAATAAATAGAAGTTGAAATGCAAATTTTCATATGACTATAATGTCATAAAGACAAAATCGCGATTGGATGGGTGTTTGTGTAACCACATTATAATATTTAAATTACTAGATTTAAAATACCATAAAATGATCTCATTACTCAAAATAAACATAAAAAATATTTAAAATTGCATGAAAAGAAACATAATCACACAAAACACACAAAAGACTTGGAATTTGAACTAAGTAATAAGGTTAAGAAGGGTTAAATTATTCCTAAAAATACTATGGAAATGAGTACAATTTGTAGTCCCAAAATTATAGGGTATCCATCATTTAATATTATATTTTCCCCCACTTTAGTAGGTTGTTTTCACTATATGATATTAGCTAGCTAAAATACAAAAATAAAATGATGAAAATAAGTTATGTGAAGGATGCAAAAAATATATTTAATAGTCTTCGAGTGAGGAATCCATGCCCCTAGGCTACGACCTACTAAAAACATATTAGGAGAACAAAACTTACAATAAATATGATAAAAAGTAATAACCTACTATAGACACATATAGTTGTCCTCATCATATCATATAAACATTTTCATCATCATTAATTAATTAAATAATTATGTTATTTAATTAGTCTAATCCATTACTAATTATTTAAATAATCAGATTATTTAATTAATCTAGTTCATCACCAACTAACTAAATACATATTAGAATGCTTAGCTTTTGGATTCAACTATGTGTATTTTTGTGTCGATGTTTCAGATGACACTCGGTGATCCATTATCAACAAGATGAGAAAATGAGATGGGAATGCAGAACAAGCCTTATAAAGGGTGAGGAAGATGAGAGGAGAAAAAAGAAGAAAATAAAAAATAAAAAAATATAATAAAACATGAAATAAACAAAAAAATTACTCTAACCAAAAACCAAGATCAAAAGCTAAGCATTCTAACTTCATGGGCTGTGGAAAACTCATACCACAAAAATACAAACAGTTAAATCAACACAAAAATACACACAGTTGAATCCAAAAGCTAAGCATTCTAACTTCATGGATTGTGGAAAACTTCTACCAACTAAATAAATATTATATAATCACCTCAATCTTCACATCACATGCAACTAAAAAATATTATTTAATTAATTAATTTTTTACCTTATATTATTTATTTACTTTAATTTCTACCTCACATGGATAATAATATTTTACTATTTAATTAACATATATTCCCTCCAATATTTCTAGAAATAAATGACCAACTAATTTCTTTTCCCTCTCATTTTTGTTGGGAACTAATTATTTTATTACTATTAATATTTTTAGCTATTTTAATCTCATCTCTCCATCATGAACAAACTAAATCAACACCCCCATCTTCTCTTTCATTTAAGGAAATTCCTTTAATCAATTATTCACCATCAATCTTCTAGAAAAATCTCCACAATTTGTCCCCTCCCAAAAATTTATATATGGAAGGACAAGTTCTCAAAATTTCATCAATCTCTAATAGGTATATGTTGTGAAATTTGTGAAGTGTGTTTAAGCAACCAAATCCTAAACCTTTGAAGAAAATCCACTTGCAACAATGGAATTTGTACTTAGTAACATATTTTTTCTTAGTTATATTGTTTGAGATTAGTTTTCTACTTAATCTTGAGGCGAGCATTAGTATTCATCTTTTCTTTGCATTTATCTTCATGTTTGTAACTTTATTTTTGTGCTCACATTTTTGGTGACCACAGTGGGACATGAACCTATAATATCTCTTTATTCTCTATTACAAATTAGTTTTTATGCTAAATTTCATTGCATATAATAATTCATCCTCACATATAAATTTATGTGGTAAAGGCATTAATTTGTTTTATATTAAAAATATTTAAAAAATAATAATTATCTAGTCTATTTATTTATTTTGTAATTGCATTTTTGGTCTATTTTAATTTTTTTATAATTGTATTTGATACTATCTTTGTGGATAAATATTGGACCAAAGCTCTCTAGATGTGGTAGATATTATATCCCTACATGTAGTAACTTCTACAACTTGTATTATATTTTATTTCAAGTAGATTGGGATTCTTTTAGGTAATATTTGTTCATAGGTTGCATGTTGCATAATTGAATACAATATATCACATTTATATTTTGAATTGTTGCATATCCGATAACTAATTCTTTTCATTAGTTGAGATTGCATTGAGGCTTATCTAAAAAATCTAAGTATTTGATACAAATTTCATTCATTTCATATTGGAAAAAACTATTGTTGTTATTAGTAGTTATGAAAATATTATTTTTACCAATAAGTAGTTTCTATTTAATTTCTAGATTTGTAGGGATTTTTTTTATTAATCCATTTTGTGTGCAAAAGGCATCATGCATTAAAGACTTTAAAATCAAACTATTAACATTTTGTGTAGAACATCACATTTCATTTTCTAAAATAAAAAAAATTAATATTTTTCCACATTTTGTGTGTCATTTTTTTGTGAATTAAACTATATATGCTCCCTTCTCATACCTTTGGGAACCTTAAAGATAAAAATGGTTTATTTCTATTAATGACAATTGTAACTTGGAAAATTGGACATTTAGTCATTAGAGAGATAAGGAATTAAAGCAAACAACCACAATCTGCAATCCTATACTCAAATACAAATCCAAATTATTTAATAGAAAACATGAAACATAGATGAAATCATATTCAAACAATCAATATTTTCACCTTCACCATATTGTCATGGATTACTTCCATTGTCCTTCTTTGCTTGCTTTTGATCTCAAAATTTGGTATGCATAATCTACAATAAGCTTCAATGTGTGTGGAATGATAGCAATGCTACAAATCCCAAATTTTCATGGTTAGCCATCAATGTGATGTGAGGGATGCTATTATAGAAATGTTTGATTTGAATAAATAATTCAGATCAAGAGGTGCAAGATCAAGATTAATGGTTGAGGATTGTTGAGAGGAATTGATTGCCTAATTAACCAATTGCATGAAGAATTGATTGAATATTCAACTAATACTAACAATTAGTTAACTAATTTGATTGATTTGAAGACTTGAAGTGAGTGGGAGAAAAGTGAATTGATTGATTTGTGAACTATAATTGATTATCAAGTCAATTGGAAGAAAGCATTGGTTATGAAAAAGGGAATTATGCTTGAGAGGATAATTAATTAATTATTGGAGGAACATGCAAGTAAATATTTAATAAATAAATAAATGCTTATTTATTAATGGATAATGTTTGAGATTAAATAGGGGAATTAAATAATTAATTTAATTATTTAATCTAGAAGTGGGAAATTGGTTAATTAAATAATTAGTAACAATTATTTAATTTGAGAAGGGTATTGAATGTTAATTAAACAATTAATGATAAATATTTAATTAAAATAGAAGAATAAGTGTAATTAGCGACATAATTAAATAAATAAGGTTTATTTAATTAATCAGGAAGATTAATGATAATTAGGACATAATTAAATAAGTAGGATTTAATTAATTAATTAATCAAAAAAGGTGAATTAGAATGAATTAATTAAATAAATTAAGTCACTTAATTAATAGTAGAATATGGTATTTGATGATAATCAAATAATAAACTATTATTTAATAATTAGGAGAAAAGGGTAAAAATTAGTAAAAGGGTGTTACTTATAGACTAGGACAAATTTGGGTATCTACATTTTGTCCGTCTTTGATACAATGCACTTTTATAGTGTTGTGTCAAAGAAAATACAAAAAATCAAGTTTAGGAGTTGCTCCAGTATGCCTTGATGATGGTGAGATAGCATGGTGCCCCCTCAAAATTTGTTGCAAATTTTCAAAAAATTCCAAAAAATTGGGAAATTGTTTCGATAAGCTAATTTTATAGTGGTAAACACATTGGTAGCAAAATATTTTGATTTTAGGACATTCAGGGTGTCCGTTTTTGCATTTAAAGGTCAAAGTTAATGCACCCACTTATAAAGGGGGGCCCTCTTAGGTAAAAAATGTTTACAAATAGGCCTTGGGGGGTCTAAATCCTCATTTGTGCATTTTCCTTTTATAATTTTTAGAGCTCTCAGGTGAGATTCTGTTGTGGAGGATTTGAAAGATGACACCAATTTCAGTCGATTCACACAGAGGATATCGATTTTGGACCTTTTGATAGCCTTAGGGATTAGGAAATACAGTATGTGACCCTTCCTTGCTTTGTATTTTTTTTTGTTTATTGCTAGATTTTAGGGGTAAAAAATGACCAAACAAATGTTGTGTAGTTTTTACACTACAACTGTAATCACGTTCACTGCATCTGTTGATGGGTGCATCGCATGTGTTTAGTGTGCCACAAGTGTTCTATAGAGCCGCAATTGTTAGGATTCTCACAATTATTTTGTGTACCACAACTATTATGGTGTGGTGCATGTCTAGGATAGAAACTTGTAACTATTTTCCTACAACACATTAGCTTGACAATGTGCCGCAATTGTTTAGCCTACTCGCAAATAAATTTACACTACATTGGTAAGCTACATATGTTGGCTAGTGTGACACATCTGACTGTAAATAAAATTTACTTAGTTTCTTGTAAAAAAATTGATGTGTAAAAGGTCCAATAGGATTGTTTAAGTGTCCTAATTGATGTAATATGTTTTTTGTGAATGCAAGTTAGATTTCCTCACATTTATACCAATGAGAGCCGACCTTCATCCTTTAGATTATGAGATAGCCTTGATAATTTAGAGAGGGATACCCTACATTCCTTAGGATTATATCATGTTATATTCATGCCCATGATTCAGGCTAACTGAGGACTGCTAACCACCTTAGCTGAGAGGTGGTATTCTGAGACTAGTTCCTTTCACTTATGGACTAACGAGGCCATTGTTACATTGGAGGATGTGTGGCATATTCTTTGGCTTCCTATCCATGGTGAGCACATCATGTATAATATTGACCATGGGCTAGCTGCTATCCAGAGATGTTTTGATAAACATGATGTAGCCCTCCTAGGTGTGGAGGATTATAAGATTTGTTGGGACACATTGGTGGATAGATATGATTGGCGTATTGTTGTTATTTACAATGTTATTAGAGGTGTCATAATTCTAGATTGCTGAGGACATGGATTCCTTGTCAGATGGGGTGAGATGCTCACAAATATTATGGAGTAGGCCATAATATATGCTTGGGTTCCCTATATGCTTGTTATGTTGTATTTCTATTTGCATGAGGTTTCCTATAGAGGCACTTTATCAATTGGGTGTGGTACCACTTTTCTCATGGTTTGTGCATGGGAGCACATAGCCATATTTAGACCACCAATAGAGAGATACCTGACACAAGAGTTTCCATATGTGTACTTTTATGGAGGTGTCATCACACAGACCCATGTCGGTGATGTGGGATATTGGTGACACACCATTGACTTGCTTGATTCTTTTATTTGGATGCCATATCATCAATGTTCATAATGGGAGGATGACGTTGAGAATCTTCTATATTGCACACAAACTAGATACCTGATTGGTTGTACAGTGAAAAGTTAGCACATCATAGAGAAAAAAATGTTACAGTGGGTACTCACATAGTTTGGTAAGAGATAAGGAGAGCCTTTCAGGGTTGAAATTTTTTCTCGTCAGTATGTGAGGTGTCCTAGTGGGGACCTATAATCAGTGTGTAGGTTTCCTTATAAAATTTTGATTAGTTATAGGTAGTAGAGTTGGGTGCCCCTGTAGAGGTGATGAATGCAGGGATGACATTAAAGTACGATTCATGGTGGTACCAACACAGGCCCACACCATTTATAGATCCAAATTTGTCTATTCCTATAGAGAGGCTTGGTAGATGATGGGGGAGAGCAGATGGTGATTGTTGAGGGAGAGGATGGGGAGGTGGTGATAATGGAGGGGGTGGTGGAGGTAGAGGTGGGAATAGTGGTAGAGGAGATAGAGGCAGGGGAGATAGAGGTAGGGGAGATAGAGTTAGGGGAGATAGATGTAGGGGAGATAGAGGTAGGGGTGGGCTTCCACCTTAGATTCTGAGATGGATATCCCTTATCCATGAGGAGGGAGATCAGGAGGTTAGTTAGAGCAAGAGATCAGGGTGGAGGAGGTACAAGTAGAGGAGGTCATGGTGGAGGAGGTTGGGGTGGATGTCGACATAGGTGTCGATGTGGATGTGCAGGAGGTGAGAGGAGAGGATGAGATGGAGGTGGACGTGAAGGAGGTTTCCTGAGAGGTAGCCATCGATGTTGAGGGGTGGAAGGATGTGCCTATCAAAGAGGCCATCCAAGATATTATGGAGGATGACACGAAGGAGAGGGGACTGGGTCCTCAGATGACATCAATGTAGGTGTAGCTTCAGGCTACATTAGCATATATTCAAGGAATATAGGGATAGGTCACTCAGTTGACTACTAAGCATGATATGGTTGTTATCAGAGCATGGTAGGCCGAGCAGTGGTCAATCAATTTTATTACTACTACTAGTGGTTCTAGCATAGATTTAGTGCAAAAGCTATATCGAGCTAGTAGAGAGGCTCAATATTACTATGATCTATATGAGGTGGCAGTGCCAATAGTTGAGAAGGAACCTAACTTTACACAAAGTTGTAGTCATGGTGGATCTCATTCCAAGAGATCACAAAGCAATAGGGGAGTTTTAGGATTGAGGAGGACTCCATATGATTGGTCACCTCACCACTCTCACAGGGATCATCCATGTCCATCAAGATCAGGTAACAAAGAGGATATGCCACCACTTTCTAGCTATTCACCTTCAAGGGACATGGTTAGCATAGGCTAGGCCTATTATTATATATGGACATGTACATTTTTTTTCAATCCTACAAGCTCCACATTTTTTATAGTATCACTATTTTGTACTATGACACATTTTTTTGGATATAAATGAGATACATCATTTTGGAGGTGATTACATGATATGTTATATGTATGCATGTTTTTATATGATGGATTCTTATGGATTTTGTAAGATGGGGTAAAGTGTCCTAGCCTAGATAAAGTGACAGCCAAACACCTCTAAGCTATTAACCTCATCTAACAAGAGAAAACAAACAAAACATGAGTAAATGAAAATATCAAACAAAAGTACTCCCCATGCTTGCACTTGAATCACTTCTCTTGCTCTCCTATTTCTCCTTATGCCAATATTTCCCTCAGATTTGTTGTTGAAATTGTGCCAATACCTACAAATTGTAAGTAGAAGGTTGGAGATAGAAAATGGCTATTGAGTTGAAAATGGGAGAGGAAGGTTGCTTTTATAGACAACCATTCAAACAGATGGTCAAGATCAATCTTTTAGAAAGATTCCAAGATCAACATATGAGAATGGATGAGGGAGGTTACGAAATGGATGACCAAGATCAAATTTCTAGAAAGATGCCAAGATCGATGGTTGAAAATTGATGCAACAAGAATATGCCATTCATGGAAGAGCCATGATGCCCGACGGCTATGACATAAATGAAGGCTATGATAGAAATGGATGATAGGGCATCTTTGACCAAAAGGGAGGCATAAATGATTTATTTAAATTTTTTATTCAAAAATGGAGGAGAAATGGAGGAAATGGACAAGTGTCAAATAAATAATTCATCTGAATTATTTATTTGGAGAAAATGAAAAAAGGAGCATTTAATTAAATTAAATTGTGAAATCAACTTAATTAAACGGGAAGATGGAAATTAGACATTGATAATTGACTCAAATTATTTTTCAAAGGGGATGAGAATAAAACATAATTAAATAATTCTTCAATAATTAAATAAATCATTATTTATTTAATTATTTACCTTTCATCATTTGTTTATAGTCAGATAATAATAATTATTATTTCACCTTTTCATTCTTCTATAATCAAATAATCTTTGACAATTATTTAATTATAGAAGAATGAAAAGGTCAAATAATAATAATTATTATATGACTATAGATAAATTATGAAAGGTAAATAATTAAATAAATAATGATTTATTTAATTATTGAAGAAAGGGGGTGTTAGTGATGCAATTAATTTATTTTAATTGATCAAGATAGAATAGAGATTAGAAAGTGAATTAATTAAATAATTAAAAATTATTTAATTAAAAGAGGAATATGATCAAGCATAATTGAATAATTAAAATTATTTAATTAGCGACGGAGGATGACGACCAAGAAAAATGGCTCTCGTAAACTTAGGACATTTTTTAGTGTCTACATTTTTCCCCTCTTTGACATAATGTAGTTCATCACATTGTGTCAAAGAAATTTATTCAAAAGGTGCCCTAGGATGCCCCAGTGCAATTAGGGTACATGTATGTGCCCTCGGGAAAATTTGATAAATTTTCAAAAATGGTCAAAATTTTGGAAAATTGTCCCCATAAGACAAATGAATGGCTAGGAATGCGATGGTGAAGATATAATTGAGCTTCAATATTGGTAAAGGGGTTAAATTCAAGGTCAAGGGTTCAAAAGCTGCGACTAGTAGGCAAGGCAGGTCAAAAACCCTAATTTTGAACCTATAAATGGCAATTTGAGTTTGAAAAGGGGTCATTTTCACATTATCAATTTAGAAATTTCCAGAGCTCAGACTGATTTATCAACATAAATGTCTCTAGTTCTCGAGGCCACCCACCATGCATACTGCATCCGAACATACCCCCGACTTGAGGGAGTGCCCACCCGGTACGTACTACTAGCCCAACTTTTAATTTTTTCGTTTTGCATGCATTTAGCTAAGGAAATAATTTACTAGGCAATTGCATCACAAAATTTTGTGACACAATTGAATTTGTGTTCAATGCATTCGATAAGTAGTTCACCACAATTGTCTCAGCGTGACATAATTGCATTAGAGTTAGGGTACAAGCATTTGTGGTGTGATGCATAAAATTGTGTGACACAATTGACTTTTCAAGTCGCATATGCGGTCGAGAAGGATGCAAATGACTAGGTGCGACACATTTGTTGTATGAGGAGACACACATGTTAGGCGAGTGATGCAATTGCAGTTGCGAGCTAGTTTAAAATATGTGTGACACATTTGTTAAAATTGTGACGCAATTGCCTGGTTAAAACTTTCCCTAGAGTAGGAACTTTTGACTTGGTCAAAGTAGGTTCCATTGGTCAATTGAAGGTCTAGGATTGACATTAGTGGTTGCTTCATGATTTTAGGTGCGTCTTCCTCTTATTTACACATGGGAGTCTAGACTAGATGTGTTCTGACTATGAGACCAGTTGGACAAGGAGAAGCGACATGCGCTTTTGGACTTAGGTTTATTCTATGTGACCTATATGCCCATGATCATTGAAAAAAAGGGATGCTGACAACACTAGTAGAGCGGTGGCACTCAAAATGAGCAGCTTCCATTTTCCAATAGGGGAGGCAACAATCATCCTAGAGGGTGTATACAGGATATTGAGGCTACCCATTCATGGAAATCGGGTACGATAGGACCCCACTTGAGAGCTATAGGCATTATATGAGTACTATGAGACTGATGATGATGCAGAGCTCTGCATATAGGGTTATGAGATCCAATGGGAGACCTTGGCCGAGACCTATGAAAAATATGATTGTGTTCTTTGTCCATTGATAGTCAAAGTGATGATCCCGAACTATAGGGGTCATCGTTTTCTAGTGGGCTAGGGGGATATACTCTGATCAATGATTTAGTTTGGGACAATATATTCCTGGGGCCCATGTCTATTGGAAATGCTCTATTTTTAGTTACATGATATCACCTATAGAGAGGGGTAGAGTTTGAGCTGCAGGGTGACCTTGCTGGCAGTTTTGGCATGGGAGCACATAGTAGTGTTCCGACCTTCGATGGTTTGAAAGGCGGTTGGTAGCATGCCATATGCTTATCTGTATCAGGAGCATTGACCTAGACACATGTTGGAGATGTGGGTTATTGGAGGTATGGTCTAGACACATTGGTGAATTTCATTTGGAGATTGTACATGACCTATCAATTGTGGATAGATGAAGATGGCCACTTGCCTTGGTGTCGATAGCCCATGTATCTAATCGAGTGGAAAGTGTTGTCGTAGCACATCATTGAGATGTACTTACTAGAGAGGGTTAGGTGATAGTTTGGTGAGCAATAGGGGGTGCTAGTGGGTACAATAGAGTATGGTTGATCATCACAAGAGGTGCATCCCTAGGGACCACAGATTGTGATTACCACTATAGAGTAGGAGATATATGCCATGCATGCATTAGATTAGGAGTGGTGAGGTGGGGATGCCAATGCAGGGACCACATCAGAGTGTGATTCCTAGTGGTTAGCACACAAACCTGTTTCAATCATAGATCCACAATAGCTAGCACCAATAGATCACAGAGTTAGGGGCTTGAGAGGCCGATATGGAGGTAGAGGTTAGAGAGATGGAGGAGACGAAGGATGGGGGGATGGAGGAGGATGGGGGGATTATGGGGGTGATGGATGAGGAGGAGGGACAGAGGATGACAGGCGGGTAGGTAGCTACCACCCATCCGAGAGGAGGTAGAGATGGAGGAGGATCAGCTAGAGGTGAGGGCAACAATAGAGGTGGCAACTCAAGTAGTAGAGTAGCACGCAAAGGTGCCAGCAATCCAGATAGCATAACCAGAGGCCATAGAGGTTGAGGAAGGTGGTGATGGGAGACATGGAGAGTAGGTAGGAGGAGAGGAGGAGCCTGAGATGGATGAGGTAGAGTGGGTCCTCCATGAGAGTATCATCATGGGAGATGAGGAGGTGGGGGAGGAGGTTCGAGCAAATGATGAGACTTCCAAGTAGAGGATAGCCATGCTACAGGAACTAGAGGCCGAGTTGAGGACAATCACTGCTGAGAGAGACAACCTTAAGGCCGAGAGGGATCTAGTAGTCATTAGCTAGAAGTAGACCAACCAATAGATGATTGAATTCATAGCTACATGTAGTGGGTTAGTGGTCAAGGTTTCATGAGAGTATATTAGGGCAAGTAGGTCTAGCCAGTACTATAGGGATTTATATGAGAGAGTGGTACCTTTAGAGAGGAGGGAACCCACATTTTTTGAGATAGATAGTGGCTCATGAGGCAGAGCACACAACAAGACTCATAGCCGATAGACACAAAGCAGGTCCTAGGGTGAGACGTCAGATGCCAGGCAGGCTACTCCATATGACAGGCCTCCTTCTACCAGGGATGCACCACATAGGGAGGATAGGGATGCCTAGAGATAGGAGATTAGGGAAACTCAGGCTAGGACCTCTTGTTATTTCTATTGTTATATGGACACTGATAAGTTTATTATCGAGCTTGAAAGCCCCACTTTTATTGAACACATCTTGACATTATACCTATGACACATTATTTCGAGTGATATATATGGTATGATTTAGGTGGCGGTTAATGATATGCATTATGATGTGTTTATGGTTTTATGTTTAGGATGATGACGTGTTATGATTGTTTATGATGACTATTGATGCATGCTATATGATGATCTGATGGTTTAATATGATTTATGATTATGTGTTTATGACTATGTTATGATGGTTTATGCTTTTATGATATGCAATATGGATGACCTAATGTTTACTAAATGCATTGTGATATGATGATGTAATGTATTGATGGTTTATAGATGTTTTTATTATGCTATTTGTGGATGATGAATGTAATGGAAATGATCTAATGCAATGTGATATGGAAATGTATTGATGTAATGCAATGTTTATGTGGAAATGTAATGATAGGATGAAAATGTGATATGGTGTAATATGTGTAAAATGAAATGCAATGCTTATGTGAGAAAATGTTTGTATGATAAATGCAATACAATATGATATAATAGATTGCGATGTAAAATGTAGTACTAATATGATTAAATGCTATGTAACATGATTATGTATGCAAGATTTTTTTTATTTTGTGTGTCATAGGATTCTGTCAAGATGTAGACAAAGGAAATGTTAGTGTGGAAGAGATGGAAGAGATGGATGTTAGTATGAAAAGGAAAGGAATATGGAGATGGAAAGTCAGATGGGAAATAATGAGGGACCAACCTTCATACTTCCATGTTTTTTATATTTATCATCATTGGGCATCAAAAAATATCGCAAATGGACCACAAACACCATGGTATGATATAAACCAAGGTGTGAAAGGTGACCATTTGGGAGAGACAAGAAATAAAAAGACAAAGTCAAAAGACAAGGAATTCCCCAAGGCATACTAAGGATCCAATTATCCCAGTCTTTTTTCCAAGACAAACCATAGGCAACGAACAAAGAAAAGAGCCCATGATCCATCATTGTCCCTCTAAATCCATTAATAGGACATCCTTGAGGAGACTAGTAACATGACCCAGAATCAATCAAAAAGATAAGACAAATCCAGACCAACAAAATTTTTGCTAGAGAGATCGTGTTTTTCGATAGTCTATAATTGATTAGGTTGACCGAATTTGATTGATAAATTGACAAGGATTGATTGATAAGTAGACAAAAGTTAAAAATTTATTTGATTGACCATGGCTATCATTAGGAAGGATACATCCTGTTTAAGGAAATATTGAATTACCAAGATGACAAGATTGATTGATAAAGATGACAAAGTTGATTGATTGTGCCCGACTTCAGGAAAGACATATCTTGATTAAGGCAAGATTGATTGACAAGGTTGACAAGATTGATTTTTTTTTTTGACAAAGATTGATTGATATGACCAAGCAATGTGACGATACCCAACTTCAGGAAGGACACATCCTATTTAAGGCAGGGGACATATTTGATAAAGTTGACTAAATGACAAGTGTTGACATGGCACCTAACTACAAGAAAGACACATCCTGCTTAAAGTGATGATCAAATTGACATAGTCTAATCTCAGGAAGGACACATCTTGATAAAAGACAAGAGATAGGACCAAATGAGACAAATGACATAATGCCCCATTCTAATAAGATTTATGATCTGATAGATTGATTGATGATAGGATGATTGGTTGATTGAAGGGTTTTGTTGGTTATGTTTGTTTGTTGATTCATGATTTGGTGTGAATAATGATTGCTTGCAGACCAAGTACATGACCAGACTTGAAAAACCCTAAAGGAATGACTTAGGTGGCCTCAGGGGCTCATCAATTAATGGCCTTGCCTATGTTATACACATAGAGACCTCATAGTTTGACACAACTTGACTTTGCCTTATTCGACAAAAGACTGAGTCATGATTTTATTTGGACAACCTAAAAGGACTGACCTAATGTATCGGGGGCTCATTTAAGATGAGCCTTGGTTACATAGAAAATGCATAGAGACAACATAGTTCAACCACTCTAACATAAACTGATTCAAACTCAAACTTAGACTTTGTTTTTTGGAGGTTTTGAAGTTTTTGTTGTTTTTGGATTTTTGAAGGTTTTTCTATTATTTTTTTGGATTGATGTTTTCTAATTTTTTTGGATTTTTGAAGTTTTCTATTTTTTTGGATTTTTGAAGTTTTTGCTATTTTTTTTCGGATTTTGATGTTTTTTGAATTTTTTTGATTTTTGATATTTTCTGAAGTTGATACCATGTGTTATCTTCCCATGAAGATGTGAGTCAAGGAATTTCCCCCAATCAGGCATGGGATTGACTTATTAATGCCGAGGGGAAGCAGCAGACAAATGCGAAGGATGATCAAGATACTAAATGTCGGTTGTTCTCAGGCCATGGGAGAATAACAGAGTTTATTGTGAACAAGTGACATGTGCGAATGAATAAGTGGAAGTGATGAAGGATCAAATAGAGTGATAGTAGATGGAGCATAGAATGACTACACATGGCGCTTGTTTTCCAGGTTTCCACCATGGTACTTATCCAAAGTGCCACTGAAGTGGTTTTCACTATTGGATGAATTATTTCTCTTTACTATTTTTTTTATTTTTTCAAAATTTTCAATTTTTTTGTTGTCACCAAGATGTTTGTTTGCCAAGTTTTCATTAGGGTGACCATTTTCTTGATTTTTTATTTTTTTTGTATTTTTGACATTTAAAGGGATACTCTGAGAATCAAGTGTAATACTTGTGAAGGTGCATACTGTTGATAGGTTTAGAAAATGGATCTCCTTCAAGAGTAGAAAGCTAATAAGCACTTGATCCATATGATACTGCAATGATATAAGGGCCCAATCAATTAGGTTCAAACTTTCCAGGCTTTTCTTGTTCTACTTGATTCTTCAAATTTTCTTTCAGGACTAAGTCACCAATATCAAATTTTCTAGGTTGGACTTTCTTGTTATAGCTATGTCAAAGGTGATTCTAATATGCTTTCAAATGTGTTAGAGCATTCTATCTCTTTTCATCCAATAACTCTAGCTCATGTAGACGAGATACACAATATTCTTCTTGATCAATGAAGCCTTGCATAGAGACTCACAAAGAGGGTAACTTGACCTCTATAGGAAGTAATGCTTCAGAACCATAGACAAGGGAATATGGAGTGGCTCCAATGGAAGTACAAACACTTGTATGGTAAGCCCATAAAGAATGATTGAGTTGTAGATGCTAGTCATGACCAACATCATTGACAGTCTTCTTTAATATTTTTAGGATGGTCATATTAGATGCTTCGGCTTGGCCATTACCTTGGGGGTAATGTGGAGTAGAAAAGTGGTGTTGGATATGGAATTTTTCACAAAGCTCACAGAAATCCTACTTTTTGAAAGGGTGACCATTATTAGTAATGATGGACTGTGGGATTCCATAGTAGAAAATGATGTAATTTAGGATGAACTTGGCTATCTGCTTTCCAGTAATGTAAGTTAGGGGGATGGATTCAATCCATTTTTTGAAGTACTCAGTGGTTACAAGGATAAACTTATGTCCATTAGTAGAGGTGGGATGGATCTTTCCTATGAGGTCAAGTCCCCATTGAGAAAATGGCCAAGGTGAAGTAAGCAGTTCTAGCTCCTGAGCTGGTGCATGTATAAGATCTCCATGAACCTAAAATTGGTGACATTTCTTGACAAAGTGATAAGAATCACGTTCCATTGTAGGCCAATAATATCCCACTCTCATGAGATTTTTGGCTAAGGTTGGACTAGAAGAGTGAGATCCACATATACCTGATGTACCTCTTGTAAAGTTGTTTGTGGTTGATAAATCAGAGGAGGGTACTATCTAGAATGCAGCGGTAAAGGGTGTCTCTAATGATGGCATATTTAGATGCTTGCTAGATAAAGGTTTTGTGTTGGTTAGGGGACAATTCAGGAGGGATAATTTGGTCATGAAAATAGGCATAGATGTCTATATACCAAGGGGATTCAAAACCAACAAGTTCACACACAAGTTTAGTTTCGGGGACATCGAATGTGGGGATCAATAGTTGTTCCACCAAGAACTGATATTGCGAGGCATTGTTGGGAATATCTGAGAGAGATCCAATTGTAGCCATTGCATCAGTTGCTTTGTTTTGGATTCTTGGTGTTTTCTCAAAGGAAATATTATCAAAGTATAGTATGAAGTTGTCTACCATGCTCTTGTAGGGCACCAATTTCTCATCCTTGGTGTCATAGTTGTCATTAACTTGTTTAATTACTAATTGGGAAACACCATAGACTTGAAGGTCCCTGATTTTCCATTTTATTGGGAGTCCTATCAATAATGATTCATAATCAACCATGTTGTTTGTGCATGGAATTCTATTCGAAATAACTTAGGAATGGCATCTCCTTGAGGTGTGATGAACAAAATACCGGCTCTTGATCCATAACTTGTATAAGATCCATCAAAGTATAGCTTCCATGTTGTTGGTGTGTCTATAACAAATATTGATTCATCTAGGAAATTAAATATCAAAGGATGGTCTACTTTCAATGGTGCATCTACAAGTTGGTCAGCTATTACTTGTACCTTTATTGCTTTTTGATCAATGTATTCAATTTCATATTCACTCAGAATCATAACCCACTTAGCTAGTCTCCCTGTCAATGCTACTTTTCCGAGAAGATATTTCAAAGGATCAATTTTGGCAATCATTTTTGTCTTGTGATTCAACAATTTTAGTGTCTTAGTTTCTATGTTGTGAATACCACTTCTAAGCATGCTCGCTCAATAGGACTATAGTTTAGCTCATACCCAACCGAAGTGTGACTGATATAATATATTGGTCTTTCCTTGCCATCATTATCATTTTGTACTAAGAGTGCCCCCAGTTCTGATATGGTAGCTATCACATATAGTATCAGATGTCTTCCATCAATTGGAGGCATGAGAATAGGTGGAGTCAATAGATAGTTCTTGATCTAATCAAATGCCTCTTGACATTTTTTTTTCTAGATGAAGGGAATACCTTTTCTTAACAAATGTTGGAATGGGTGGATCTTGTCTACTAATTGAGCAATGAACCTACAGATGGATTGTAGTCATCCTTGTAATGTTCTTAACTGACTGATGTTGGTTGGAAGTGGCATTTCCAAGATAGATTTAACTTTGGCAGGATCAACCCCTATTCCTCTATGTGAGACAATATATCCAAGAAGCTTGCCTGATTGGACTCCGAAGACACATTTCTTTGGATTCAACCTGAGTTGATACTTTTCCAATTATGTGAAAATATTGTCCAATATTGCTAAATGTCCACTTTGTTTTAGAGATTTAGAGAGGTCATCGACATAGTCTTCCATAAGGACATGCATATAGTCATGAAAAATGGTAGTCATGGCTTGCTGATATGTAGCTCCAACATTTTTCAATCCAAATGGCATAACGTTCCAACAAAAGGCTCCCTACGTGCATGTGAAAGTTGTCTTTGGTTGATCTTTAGTAGAAATTCTTATCTGATTGTAACTCAAGAATCCATCCATTAGGGGTAACATCTCATACCCAGCTGTGAGGTCTATTATGATGTCAATGTTTGGTAAAGGAAAATCATCTTTGGGACAAGCTTTGTTGAGGTCTCTAAAATTCATGCAAATTTTTATTTAACCATTCAGTTTGGTGATAGGAACAAGATTTGATATCCACTTTGCATAATCAATGGAACGAATGAATCCAACATCCAGTAGTTTCTTCAGTTCTACCTTGACAAGGAGTGCAATCTGGGGGTGCATTTTCCTTAACTTCTTTTTATATGATTTTGCATTAGGTAGTAGTGGCAAGTGATGTAGAACAAGTTCAGGTTCCAATCTAGGCATATTAGCATATGACCATGCAAAATTAACTTGTCTTTTTGAAAAGAATGTTGTAAACTCAGGCTTTTCCTTAGTGGTAAAGGATGTTGATAACTATATCATTCTAGAGTTTTCTTGTGTTCCAATGTTCACTTCCTTTGTTTCTTCTATAAGAAACAACGATATCTCTCAATATATTGGGAGGAAGTCCAGTCCTCCATCCTCAGAAACCTCAAAGAGGTTTTCACCTTCAAATACATCCTTTATTTTCACCTTTTCGCAGTCAACAAGCACCTTTCAGTTTTCACCTAAAGACCTATTATTTTTATTTTTACTTTTTTCATTTTCACTTTTGCAACTAGAGGACATGACAACCTCACCAAAGTATGTTGCATAATTGAGTTCTATGACAAAGATAGCCTTATGATCCCTAATTGGTATTCCTTCATGAAGTCCCATAAACTCAACGATTGCTTCGTAATTCTCAAAAGTGTCCAAACTTGGTCATTCTTTTTTATCCCAATCTATAAGTTGAGGGTAGAGAAGGGGTAAGCCATCATCGATATCGTCAAGGGTCATGGTGTAGGTAGATAGGGTAAAGATGGAAGTAGAGTCATCAAGTTCCTAGGAGGCTGGATCAATGGATTGCTAAAAGTAGTGTTGGAGCAATTCTTCTTTTGTCAAAGGAATTTTTGGATGGGTACTTGGTGGATTTCATGAGGAATCAATGGTAATAATTTGGTTAAATTCCCCAAATAGTTTATCAAGGTCCATGAGTGTGGTGGAGGATAGGGAATCTCATTCATATTCATTGGAATCAACATCATAATCCCAAGGGTCCTCATATCTCTCGATCTCATTTGAAGTGTCAACAAACTCACCCGAAGATAACTCGATACCCCAGATGGTCACTTTTACTGGCACGAACCCTAAACCTTGATAACTTTTTTTTTTTTTAAAGAGGAAAAACCTCAGACATATATTAATATATCAAATATATACAAAGTACAAAATGGGGTGAGGGAACCCCTCAAGAGATAGCAGAGCCATGGTCACCAACCAGAACCATCAAAAAACAAAAAACAATATTGACCCCCTAACATCGAGAATTAAATGTCACATTTTAAAAATTGAAAACTGACATCAAAAACTCCCTTAAAGAGTATGAGGGGTGTTGGAGAAGAGGCCGCTACCCTTCGGGATTTCCATCAGAGGGAGAAATTTCACACAAACTAAATATTTTAAGGCCTTGAAAAGGACGAGAAAGACAAGTTGATAATAAATGAACAAAGGACGCCTTTCCCAGTGGACACCTCGCTAGCTTGTCAAGATGAGCAATAGTCATCAAGCCCATCCATTAGCTTGAATGAAGTGTAACACACCTTGATGCCACCTTAGCATTAAAGAACCCCAGGAGAGGAGATGGAGTGCGCTGGCAATCCTCACTGACAACTATTGAAGAAAAAAGGTTGAGTAACATTTGAGGCTTTTGACAAGGCCTGAAAAGCAACCGTTAGAAATTGATAGGACAACCAATGGTGTTTGGGCCACCCACCCACCCCAAACCCTTGATGACTTATTAGCTTAGGAGGTTGTAAAGGTTCCATCATTCCTTTTTTATTTAGACCAAGGCCACTGTGTCCATCATATCCATGCCATTTCATTATTTGGAACCCTTTTGGATATTGTTTAATCGACAATTTTCTTAATTTCAGTTTCTTCCTCTTTTTTGTACAACCATGTGAGAATGTGGTCATCTAGAGATTCTTTAGCAAGCTCACCCCATACAGTGAAGGTGGTAGGAGGATTTTGGATGAAAACTTTGGGTTGCACAGGATGTGGTTTGCCATATGACTTTGGTGACTTTGGTAATTTTCCAATGAAAAGGGGACTCTTCATATTATATTCTCCACATATTATGTCTTGAATCTAGATCTTCGACGTGGAAGGTGTGATGAATGAAGTGGAATATTTGATGAGGGTGGATGGATAAATGTAGTGAGATTAAGTGGAAGATGAAGCCTCTCAATTGATGGGCACTTGACGTTTAGCAGTTCCTTTTAGGCTTGAACAATATTGAAAAGGATCAGGGTTGCCTAGAATAGTAATTTCATTGCCATTGTGTGGAAATTTGAGGCATTGATGGTAGGTGGAAGGAATAGCCCTCATGGCATGGATCCATGGGCAGACAAGGAGGAGATTGTAATGTAAATCTAGATCCAAGACGTGAAATACTGTGTCCTGTAATTCTAGGCCAACTCTCATAGGAAGTGAAATTATGCCTTTGAAAAAATGTTCAACATCATCATAAGCTTTAATCATAATTTTCTTGGTTTGATCAATAAAATTTTTTGACTATCTTAATGCTTTCACTAATTTTAGTGAAAAAAATGTTTAGACCTGCTCCACCGTCTACTAGGACTCGTCTGATCTTGTGTTTATTAACGCATACTTCAAGGTGTAGAGGGTCATTATGATCAAATTTTTGTGTGGAAAATTATTGTTTCGAGAAGGTGACATGGTGCAGCATAGCTAAGTATCCAACCATGGCTTGAAATTCATTGACATCTAGGTTTGCGGGGACAAAAGCTTCTTGCAAGGATTTATCAAGGATGGCTCTATGCTGTGGTGAGATACGAAGGAGCTCCAAGATAGAAATTTGTTCTGGAGTTTTCCCTAGCTACTCTAGGAGGTTATATTGACCCTTTGGTTGAGGATTTGTGGAAGGACCTGGAATAGTTATCTTGGTTCTGTGGGTGGTGATAGCACAATCTGATTTTGGCTTGTTTATAGTGATAGTGGCAATGCGATCATCAAAGGGTCTCACATTAAGGATGATATTGCTATAATCGTGTTTGATAGCTACATAATTGGCATTATTGTTGTTTCTTGAACTAGAGGCTTTTCCTTTATCATGGTCTTGTAGGGGTGTTTTGAATATGGTGTGATCAACATTCGTCTTGGCTTGTGAATTATCAACTAACATGGTTTGATCTTCAATAAGGTCTTGAATGATATTCTTAAGTTTCCAACATCTAGATGTTTTATGTCCTTTTGTATGGTGGTATTCATAGTATTTGTCATCTTTCCACCAATCAGGTTTTATCAATGTGGGTTCATAGTTTTTAGTGTTTGGTAAAGTGATGACATTTGATTGCAAAATATGTTTAAGGATTGATTTAATGGGTTCACCCAAAGGGGCATATGTTCTCTTGGCATAGGGAGGACCTTTGCATTGTTGATTGTTTTGGATTACATTTAGCATTTGGTTTTGACCTTGAGTTTGTGTGTTTGGCATATTGGATGCATTTGATGAGGAAGGATCGTTAAGTTGAATTATTGGACCTTTGGTTATTAGTTTAGCATCAACAACTCCATCGTTTGTGACATTTTTGTTTCAGGACCAATATTTTCTCTTGTCATTATTAGGTTTGGGATTTTCTTTGTTGACTTTGACTAGCCCTTTTGCAATAAGACCATTTTCAATAAGGACACCTTTCTCAAGAATCTCCTCAAAATTTGTGCAAAATTGGATTTGGATTTGACTCATCAATTCTCCGTTAAGGTTTTCTACAAACATGGTGACAAGTTGTCTTTCAAGAATATGACAAAGGAACTTGCTAACCAAACCCCGCCATCTCTGGTAGAATGAGGTAAGTGATTACACTTCTTGTTTGGTTGTGCTCAATGTTGCAATGGTGACATCATTTTTAATGTTGAAGGCAAAGCGATTGATGAATTTGTCGGCTAGTTCACCTCATGTTCCTATCCTTGGTGGAAGGTGTGCAAACCAATCTAAGGCTGGTCCTGTAAGGCTTCATGGGAACAATATCATTAAATAGGTAGCATCATATGAGACCACCAAACATTATGTGTTAAACTCTCAAATATGTTCTATTGGATCCCCATTCCCCTTATACTTAGGCAAAGGTGGGATTGTGAAATATGGGGGGAAGGGAGGCATGTATAGATTTTGATCAAATGGGAAGGGGCACAGTTCCTACAGAAAATAGGTCTTGTTGGTTCCTAATTGCATGTTTATTTTTTTTGTTCAAGGGACCACATATGTTGTATCAAAAGGTTTGCAAGGGATGGTGTTGCATTGCTTTGGTTATGTGACATGATGTTGGTGTTAAGGTCATATGTTGGATTTGAATTGGGATTGATGCTTCGGGACATAGGACCTTGGTTTCCATATAGATGTGTGTTGCTTGGATTTGGAATGAAATTAACATTTAGGTTTTTTCCAAAGGTCATGTTGGCATTTGGTATGGTGTTTTGGAATTGAGGTATAGACCCTTGATTCATGTTTGGGTTTTGAAAATTCAATCCTTGATTTGCAAGTGAGGGTGTAGATCCTTGGTTAATGTTTTGACATGAAGGTGTAGGCCCTTGATTGATGTTTTGATATGAAGGTGTAGGCCCTTGACTGATGTTTTGATGTGAAGGAAATTTTCCTTGGTTGGAATTTTGAAATGAAGGAATAGTTCCTTGATTGACATTTTGAAATGAAGGTGTAGGTCCTTGGTTGGTATTTTGACATGTAGATGTTGGTCTTTGAGTAGAGTTTTGAAATGATAGAAGGAACCCTTGATTTTTTTTTAGAGTGATGGAATAGCCCCTTGATTGTTGTTTTGATTTTATGGAATAGCCCCTTGATTGGTATTTTGATTTGACGAAATAGCTCATTGATTGTTGCTTTTGATTTGGGATCCTTCGTGAGATAACGTGAATCCTTCTTGATTTAGTTGGTGGGTTTTGACTTGATGGAGGGGCACCTTGAAATTGGAATAAGGAACCTTGATTTGTGTTTTGAAGTGTGGGGATTAGATCTTGTTTTTCATTTTGGGACAAAGGTGTGTGACCTTGTGATATGGAACCTTGATTTGTGTTTTTTTGGAAAAGATGGTTTGTGAAGGTCTTACCCATGGAATTTGAGGAACTTCCAAGTGTGAAATTTTTTCCCTATGTAGTAGTATGGGTTACATTATCTCTAAATGTTGAAATTATTGGGATATCTGTAGTAGTGGTAGTCATGTGTGTAGTTGTTCGAAGGGGTATGTTTGTCATTTGTTGTGATGAGGGCATGCCAAATACAAATGGGTTTTTAGTTTCTTCCTCTACAATGGTTGATTGTACATGAAAGCCTTGAGGTAATTTGGCACCATTTTTAGCTAGTGCATAGAAGTATCTATTAAGGTTGGCACTAAAAAGTTGATCAATCATGCTCAAAACTATTGGGTCTTGATAGGATTTTTCAATTTCTTGAGGAATCAATTGCTTGTTGAATTCTTCTAGGTTCAAGTTTTCCCATGTTTGGTCTCTTGAAGGTGTAGAATGATTTGAATCCATTCCAAGGGTAGTATCATGAAAGGGATTTGAAAAATCCATGTCTTTTCTCTTGGCTTGTGACCTTGTTTCAACCATGTGAGACTTTTGCAAGTTGAAGGGGTAATGCAAGATGGTGATGAACTAAACTATGTTTTTGGTTTTTTTTTAGATTTTAGGATATGAAAATGCAAGGATGATAGTTCCTAAAGGATGGGAGATAATGAATGCTAAAGGATACTAAAGATTAATTGATGATCAAGGTGAGTGATAAGGTGACTAGATGATGCTAAGGTAATAATGCAACTAAGGTAAAGTGAGGTATTTTTTTGTATTTTTGGAATAAGGGTGCAAAGTGAAATCTAAGCAATATAAGTCTAAACGAGAGCAAGGTGATGCAAAGGAATTCTAAAAAATTTAAACAAAGGGTGGAAATTAAGCTAATGTGAACCCAAGTCAACAAATTCCAAATGTCATTAACCATAAGAGGGTAACTTTGATAAAGTAGAGCCAAGACTAGGACACAAGCTTAAGACTCAAACTTGATAGGGTGATGATGACAAGGATTGAGAATGAAAAGGATAATGGTTAATGACAAAAATAATATGTAACCAAGAATTTCCAAAAGCTCAAAGGTCTCCCTATGTTTAGAATCTGAAGTCCCAAATGCAACCTAAGAATCAACGTCTAATTTATGCAGTGCAAAGGATGGAGGAATGTAACCTATAATGCAATGTATTTCTAATGGCAATGCTAAAATGAGCTAGTGAATCTTTTTATCAGTCAGAGTTCACTGTAAAAAAATTTTGGTCAGATTTTGTACTCAGATTTTAGAAGTTTTTGTTTAGCAGATAATTGCAACCATGTTTTCAGTAATTGCATTTCAGAAAGTCAGTTGTGGTTTTCCAGTTCTTAGTTGCAGTTCACGATATCAGATGCAGCTCTATGTCTGACAATTGTGGTTTTCCAGAATGTTGTTTTGACAGTTTTGATGTTTTGAAATGGTTTTGATCTGATTTTTTATTATTTCTGAAGAAAAGTGATTTGCAAACACTAAAAGTAATATCAAGAACTTGTTTTTTTTTGGTCTAGTTTGATGTGAAAATGTTTGATTTTTAAAATAACAAGCATGAATCCTATGGTTGGCAAGGACAATATTCACTAGGTTCCCACTTGGATTTCTCCAGCTGTGCCTATTCAAAGTGGATAGCCTAGGAACTTGGTGGCACTGGCTCCCCTCCATGACACTCACTTCTATGGGCATACCAAGTTATGAATTCCCTAAGACCACAAGGATCTCAAGAAATTTTCCATCTCTACAGTGAACTGCAAAAATGTGGGACAACTTCGAAGGTCCGACCTCCTACACCAAAAAATAGAAGGATTTTGGCTTCTAAAAACAAGAGGTGTCTAGTAAGGGCATCCGGTTTAGGGGGTACTATGATAAACTCCCTCAAGAGGTCTCCCAACCCTTATAACAAGGGATTTTTGCATCATAAAGATACTAGGTGAGAGCTATCACGTATTGCTTCCTGTTGATTGCAAACTTTCCTTGCAATCACAAATTTATATAGCGGTTTGGAAGGACTTGGCTTTAGCCTGTTATCGCTTGGGTTGTTCTCTTGGGGTGAGCACTTTTTCCCACTAAGGCAGGCCCTCTAATGGGTAAACACAAAAAAAGATGGGCCTGGCTTTCTGATCACCAAGTTTGCACAAGGTGAGAACATAATACCTACCATCCTTCAAACACTAAAATAGTGGTTCATTACCCCCTAGTTAAATCTACGTGAGAGAAGACAATCATTCATTTTAAGCACCAAGTGAAATGTTATCTAATCTAAAGAAAACAAGATTTTGTGGTTTGAAAATAAAGCCTTGGACACACAAAAACCTACAAAACCACGCATTAGTAGTTTCTCAAAGCTATCTTGGACCAATGAAAAGATGCAAAAACCTAGTTAGCACAAAGGGTTAAAAACTAAGCTAAAATTCAGAAATTAACAACTAGACTAAATTATAAAATAAAGAAACTAAACTAATTTTTTTTTAAAGAAACCTAAACTAAGGGCCTGATTTTTTTGTTGCTTCAATAAAAGCAGTTTTTTGGGAGCTCCACTCCAAAGCCACACACTGCAAACAAACAATTAGTAACTAGAAAACACTACCCTACTTGCAAAACTGAAAAGAAAAACTGAAAAATACTAAAAATGGAATTTTATACCAACCAGACAAATGTGTTGTTTCTTTTAGCAGTTGTGTCGCATCACACCAGAGTGATTGCATCACATTTTTGAATTTGATTTTTCTCACCCACGAAGGTCTTCTACAAATGCATCATTTCTAGTTGAATGTGTCGCTATGTCAATCAGTTGTATCGCTTCCTAGCAAATGTGTCGCTCCGTACCAAAAATCTATAAAAACAAGAAAAAACCTGTACGAAAACTTGTAAAATCTTGTCCTTCATGTTAGGTTCACCAATGTAAGATGGGGTCAAGTGTCCTAGCCTAGATAAAGTGACAGCCAAACACCTCTAAGCTATTAACCTCATCTAACAAGAGAAAACAAACAAAACATGAGTAAATGAAAATATCAAACAAAAGTACTCCCCATGCTTACAGTTGAATCACTTCTCTTGATCTCCTATTTCTCTTTATGCCAATATTGTCCTCATATTTGTTGTTGAAATTGTGCCAATACTTGCAAATTGTAAGTAGAAGGTTGGAGATAGAAAATGGTTGTTAAGTTGAAAATGGGAGAGGAATGTTTCTTTTATAGACAACCATTAGAATAGACGGTCTTGATCGATCTTCTAGAAATATTCCAAGATTGACAGATGAGAATGGATGAGAGGGAGGTTATGAAATGGATGGCCAAGATCAAATTTCTAAAAAGATGCCAAGATCGACAGTTGAGAATTGATGCAACTAGAATATTCCATTCATGGAAGAGCTATGACGTCGATGGCTATGACACCCGATGGCTATGACAAAAATGAAGGATACAACATAAATGAATGATAGGGCATCTTTGACCAAAAAGGGGGCATAAATGATTTATTTAAATTATTTATTCAAAAATGGAGGAGAAATGGAGGAAATGGACAAGTGGCAAATAAATAATTCATCTGAATTATTTATTTGGAGAAAATGAAAAAAAGAGCATTTAATTAAATTAAATTGTGAAATCAATTTAATTAAATGGGGAGATGGAAATTAGACATTGATAATTGATTTGAATTTTTTTTTTAAAGGGGAGGAGAATGACACATAATTAAATAATCTTTGACAATTATTTAATTATAGAAGGATGAAAAGGTCAAATAATAATAATTATTATCTGACTATAGACAAATGATGAAAGGTAAATAATTAAATAAATAATGATTTATTTAATTATTGAAGAAAGGGGGTGTTAGTGACACAATTAATTTATTTTAATTGATTAGGATAGAATAGATATTAAAAAGTGAATTAATTAAATAATTAAAAAATATTTAATTAATAAAGGAATATGATCAAGCATAATTGAATAATTAAAATTATTCAATTATCAGAGGACAAAGACCAAGAAAAATGACGCTAAAAAATGACGCTCATAGACTTAGGAAATTTTTAGTGTCTATACATTTATGATGTTATGTTTATTCTCATGTATGGATGAATACAAATGATATTAATTTATGCTTATATGTATGGATATTTAATGTTTATGATCTATGATGTGACCTATGATGCTTCTATGATTTATATGCATGATGACATTATATGTTTGGGAAATGTTATGCCATATTTGATATAATGCTATATGGTTGATGATTCTAAAATGTGATGCAATGCTATCTATATTTTTATATTTTTTTATGCAGTATGGATGACCTATATGCACATGAGATATGATGTTCTAACATGATTATGGATGCAGGATGATGTAGCTCATACATTTATTTTTGTGTGTCATAACACACCACTGAGATGAATGTGAGATTGTCAAAAGAAATGTTAGTGCAAATATATAATTAGCAAGGAGTGAAGAATAGTTAGATGGATCGTTCATCCAAACCAAGATTGATGTAATGATTGATTTTATTTGAGCTTTCAATAGTGCATGTTTTTATCATCATAGAGTGTTTTATTATGGGAAAAGAGGATGTATGCATACCTAAACATGAATTGCGAAGGTAGCTTTTGTTTCCATTTTCCTAAATATTATGATATACGGACAAGTGGATAGTATATACTAAGTTGAGACAAACCTTGGTGATATTTAGTATCCATTTTTCAAAGATTAAGATATGTCAGACAATGAGTGTCCTGAGTCATACTAGTAACAATAAAACCTTGTTGGTATATGTGATGGAATAACCATAGAGCATGTTAATCCTACTACAAGAAAGTGTTAGATAACCTTTGACTTGCATAGGATGTTTTGATTATGTTAGATGGAATCCCAATCACACACAAGGAACTTAGTTGCCCTAGTCATGTTACTAAAACAAACCATAAACAAAAATCAAAGAGAAAAATGTCATGATCCATCATCGCTTCCCTCATCACTTGTGGATATCATTGAGAAGCTTAGGAATATGAAATAAGATAAATTAGATAAGATAAGACTTAACTAGACCAAATGAGTCAACAACTATTTACATATTTTTATCCACTGATAGGTGTTTGATATGTTTTCAAAAGACAATGTATGTTTTAAGAAGTGAGAAATTTTGTGTATGATTCTCGTTCTAGTTTTGATAATGTAACATCCTAGAAGAATAAATATTTTTGATAAGATAGGTAACATTTGTAAACAATTGATTAGCCTAGTTGAGGACTAGTTTGAGAGTTTCGTCTGTTATATCATGAAGAAATTTTTATTGTGATGGACCCTAAGGGGACTAAACTATGCCTTGGGGGCTCATCAATTATGGCCTTGTGTATGTGACACACATAGAGACAACTTAGTTCAACTGACCTTGATAGGTGATAGTTTATTCAAGAATGTGGAATAAGGTTTGATGATGAAAAAACATAAGGGACTGACCTATGCCTCAGGGGTTTATCATTGATTCACCTTGCCTACGTACACATGTAGAGGAAATGTAGTTCGATAACATGGATTGGCATTGTTTTTTATTTTTTGATATTTTATGATTATTTTTTGGATTTTTTAAAGGATATGTGAATTTTTTAGTTTTTTTGAATGTTTTGATGTTTTTTATATTTTTGGGATAACATCCTCAAATATCATGTGTAAGATTCTTATAAAACCTTAGGTTGAGGATTTCCCCTAGTCTAGAACAAGACTAGTTATTATGAAAGAATGAAAATGATAAGTGGTTTGATGCTAAATGTTAATCAATCTTAGGCCATGAGAAGGGATGAGAAATATTTTATTATGAAAGGGCATATGCTCAAGTTATTATGGGTGGAATTGGATAGAGTAGTGATAGATGGTAAAGCAGTAGCTTATTACACATGGCACCTATTTTCTAGGTTTTCACCATGGTACTTATCCAAAGTTCCACAAAAATGGTTTTCACTAAAGGATGGATTATTTCTCTCTTTTCTTTTCTATTTTTCAATTTTTTCAATTTTTGATGTTTTTAAAGGGATCTCTAGAGATCATGTATAGTACCTTTGAAGGTGTATGTTGTTGATTGGATCAGGTAGGGATTCACCCTCAGGAGTGGCTAGTTGATAGGAATTGGATCCATATGTTGTGGTGATGATATAAGGACCCGACTAGTTAAGCTCAAACTTTCTTGGTTTTTCCCTTTGTTGTTGGTTTTTTAGGGTTCTCTTTCAAGACTAGATCACCAATGCCAAAGTTTCAAATCTTAAATATCTTGTTTTAATTGTATCTAAGGAGATTTTGATATGCCTACAAGTGGACCAATGTAGTTTTTCTTCTTTCATCCAATAGTTTTAGCTCATGTAATTTGGAGATTCGGTAATCTTCTTCATCAATGAACTGCTACATGGAAACCCTCAAGGACAAGATATTGAACTCAATTGGAACAATAAATTTTAAACCAAAGACAATAGAATAAGGTGTAGCACATGTGGGAGTATGAATTCTCATATGGTAATCCAATAAGGTTAGATTTGGTTGTATGTGACAGTCTTGACCAACATCATTGATAACCTTTTTCAATATTTTTATAATGGTTTTGTTCGATGCCTCTACTTGAGCATGCCTTGGGGATAATACGAAGTGGAAAAGTGATGTTGGATGTGGTATTTTTCACATAATTTCCAAACATCCTAGTTTTTGAAGGAACACCCATTATCTATGACTATGGAAAATAGTACACCATACTAGCATATAATGTAGTTTAGTATAAATTTTGATATTTGTTGACCAGTGATATACATCATCAGAATGGCTTCAATCCATTTAGTAAAATACTTAGTTGCAGTAATTACAATTTTGTGGCCATTCACAAATGTAAGGTGGATCTTTTTGGAAAGGTCAAGTCCCCATTGAGAGAAAGTCCAAGGTGATGTAACTGAATGAAGTCCATGTGCTTGTGCATGTACTAGATCATCGTGGATCTAACATTGTCTATATTTCTTCACAAAGTGGTAGGAGTCATGTTCCATTGTTGACTAGTAGTATCATTTGCGCATATGCTTCTTTGCTTGGGTGGGACCACTAGAGTGAGCTCCACATATGCTTGCATGAAATATCCCTTGCTAGATACAACCCAAAAAATCAGTTTTGAACATTTGACATTTCATCAAATGGCTGGTAGGTAATCTGGTTTGAGATTGATTTTTGAGTGTGTATGTGTTGTTTGAAGCCCTGTTGGAGTTCTTAATGTTTCCAAATTAAAAAGGAACATGTATAGAAATGATAAAAAAATATTGCATAAACATATAACATGAATTCCACTTCAAAGTTTCCTTTATTCAATCTATATCAGGTTTGATTTACAATAATAACAGGCCTGATATAAAGTTATCAGAGTTGTAACAACACTATTACACCCCATACAAATGAAAGATTTATATTCCCAACATTCCAAGAACATACCCAAAGATAGTTTGATGGTTTCCTTTGACAATACAACTCCAAGTAAACTTGATGTGGCTGATCCAAACCTTGAAACAAGACCAATATGAACTTTAGTAACTAGCTATAGGCATGTCAACAATGGCCAAACTGAATTTTATCCTTAGTGGTCTGAAGACCCTAATTTCTAACTAGGGTTTTATTGAAAATGACACCTAAATAGTACAACTAGCTGGTGAATGCACTGAAATGATGATATATGTTGATAAGAATCCCCAATTTGCAATTATATTCTGATAACTCACTATTGCAATTAATTCTAAATGCAAATTAACCTGAGATGAAGACCAATGATGCTCAAATGGAAACCCTAGGTAGATTTCCCTATTTTGTGAACTAGGTTTTTGTCCAATTCACTATCCTCCAAGGGATTTCATCCTCAGAAGACTGTATGCTGCTAAAACCCTCTTCCAAAGCTCAAACTTGTAGTTTGATTTTGTCAAAATGAAAATAGAATGCCCAAAAATGAGCCCAACATATTGCTTTATAACCTCCCATGAGATTTTTTTATAAAAATCAATAAAATAATCCTCCTTGAGGGTCTTTCCTCATCAAAAGAAAGGGCCACTTTTTACAAACAACTTTGAGTTACTAGGATGGGGGCACATTTCACTATTCCTTTTATAATTTTTTGTTACTATTCACTTTTTACTATTCTATTAAAGAAAACTTTAATATTTCCAATTAATCCCTGGATTCATCAACTGAACTCCAACTGAAAGGCTCGTAAAGCTCCCAACTAAGCTCCACCACCCTCGGTTGGGTCCCCTAACCATTCTACTGACCTACAAGAACCCTAATAGTAGGCCAACCTCTATTATAGTCTGAGCTACCTAAGAAAGGGACATTGCAGTCCTTCCTTCCCGAGATTGCTTGTACTCAAGCAATTGTATGCCAGTACCCTACTCCACTTTGATATACATGCCATATAACCATAACTCCTAAAGCAACTCACCATGATCACTGAGTACCAATGCACCATCCATGTCAATACTTGGATCCAAAATCGTCCTAGCCATTCGGCTATAGATATCCATCATAATACAAGAAACACATACCATCCATCTATAAGAGAAGGCCATCAAAATGAAATGTAAATCAACTTCCATATGCACATGAAATAACTCATTAGGCCCCAAAATGTTGTTATAACTCAGGTCTAAAGAGAGAACAAATTCATACGGGTCATCATACATGTCAATGAAACCCATGTCATACTCCCTGTTGACCCCATGAATGCACTTCCAAGTAGGATGCTACTATCCCATAATGAATTAATGGGGATGAAGTCAACAATCAAAAAATAGAAAGATGCCATACTATAATAAATTGGTGACATAACCATAGATGAGTTATGGATTCCTTCAACACCCATCCAAGGAAAATTTTGAGTGGCTAGTCCACTATGAGTGTTGTCACCAAAATCAACAACCAAAAATTCCAAAGTCCCCATTCTATTATCCAAATGACATGTCTCATTAGCTTCCCTAGTGAGTAAGGGTGGAAGTGGCTCAAAGAATATGTCAAAATTAAATGTCACAAGGCTACAAAAATACTCATTGTATGATTCTTCAATCTATTCAACTCCTATAACATTTACCTTGTCATCTTGTGCCCTCAGAATAACTGCTATACAAGACTAAATTTCTGATTGATGCAAGAAGTGATTGTGCCTACTCAAAAGTAGACAAGGATCAACAATATTCCTTCCTTGTTTCCCTTCCAATTGGATAGCCATGCTTCTAACTCTACCCATCTATAAGTGGTATGTTGTTATTAGCTCCAAATCCTCTTTGAAGGGGTGCAAATGTGGATAAGAAATACCATTCTTTATTCCTTTTTTGTCTTTCCTCACTTCGGCCTATCCAACTAATATCTTTTTTGTAGTTTCCCTCCATCCTTCTTATCTTGTTGTCATGGAACAGAAAAAAAATATGCAATTTGTATTTATGATTTGTTCCAATCCAAGTGTATGAAGGTAGGAAGCCATCATTAGACCCATTCTCAACAAAGACATAGTGATTTCCATCATTATAAACTATTCTAAACACTGTTGTATCAAAATTGAAATCACACATCTCCATACCTAATAATGAAGAATCACAATCAAACCATGGAGAATAGTCTATCCAACAATCCACATACTCCCATATTGAATCCTCATCAATATAAAATTGTGTCAACTCAATGGTTTGACCCATCCTAGCAAAAGGAACCAATGTACCTTGTAGATCTAAATTACCTCCATTTTCATTGCCACACACATGCATGTAATCAATGGATGGCCCATAATGATCAAACAAAGCTAATTGCCTCATTCCTTTTACCTTCTCTAGATGTTGTTTTGCTTGAACAGTAATTAGCTTAGCTTTCCTTTCTCTTGCTAGCCAAATGTTAAAATTCTCTTGAGTCTTTTCCACATCTTCAAAGGTCTGATATACAAAATCAAATTGTGTAGTGCCCTATTTTTCAACATAATTACCATAACCAACACCCTAATTTTGTATGCCATCATTAGTAGACCACAAGTAACTATCATCCAAAGGTGTTATCATGTCTATTTCATGAGAATGGAAAACCATAGAACTATTTTCCTCAAACAAATCAGATATAATGTCATGCCAATCCATAAATTTGTCATCAATTTCAACATTCAAATGCTTACATGCAAATGGTAGGTCTTCATGAAGCACATGATGACCCAAAGCTATCATTGATTTGGAGTGTATTTGATGAAGCAAGGTATACTTGAGGGATTTTATAATCACTTGTTTCCCATCATGTATGAAACTCAACTCCATTTCTTGTAAATCTTGGATGACCCTTTGTAAAGAATGTAGCCATTGCATACCAAGTACAATTTCATTGCTCTTCAAATCAAGTACATAAAATTCATCACAAAGGGTATACTCATCAAAGATAATGCTAAGATTACTTTCTTTCTTCTTGCAAATAATAGTAAGTCCACCTACTATAGTCACATCAAAGCCCTCAAAATCTTCACAATGCGAGCCTCTTTTCTTTACCAAACCATCGTCAATGTAGTTATGTGTAGCTCCAATTGTATTGTGATCTATGTCCCCCATATGCTTAATCGCCTCACTAACCAAAATGACTAGATCCTCACATGGGATCACTGAGTGTAGTGTCTCATCCATCTCATGATCATCAATGTGTGAAGGACAAGAAGCAACATGCTTGTGTGTGAAGTCCTCATAGATCTTTATCCTCTCTTCCCTTATGGGTGGAGGGTCATTAACTAAATGTGTTCCCAACTGAAGAGTATGGGAATCATGGTTGTGAGTTAAATTCTCTTTCATGGTCCTCGATGCAAGTGCGAAGAGGTGATCTCTATCTGTAAGAAGGTGCACATAGTTATTTTTCAGCTTAATTAAAGCTTCTTGCAACACTTCACGATCCTGGGGCCTATTTTCCCCCCACAAATCTTCCACCATCTCATAAATGTGATCAAAATGGGATAAGGCTTCCATGATCATATCCTCCTTCACCTTCAGCTAATTCATCAAGGGACACGAATGATAGGACTTTCCTTCCTCACGCAAGATCTCAGTTGTACCATCATGTTCATCAACATATTCAAACAAGGGATTATCATGATAAGAGTGAATTGGAATCATATCAAGAAACTCATACCTCTCTACATCTGCTGATATAGGATATTGGAAAAATGAATTTCCAATCACATACTTATCTTCCCACTTAGCATGACTAGGATCATTATCTCCACAATCTTCATTGGATTCAAACTCACATGAAGATGCTATATTGCTATTCAAACTCAAAAAAATTGAATGTTGATCATACCTTTCCAAGGTTCCTTGGTTGTATTCCCTTGCTTCTCTCTTCATAGTGGGTGACTCCTCAAGAAGTGCTCGTCTAAGAGGAGTAGCGATCTAAACATAATATGTCTCCTTAGTTAGTTTAGGTGTCCCAAACCTGCTAGATGCTACCATCTCTATGGAGGCTCTATTTTTATATTCCCACCAACTCCATGGTGTAAGGTTTATGATGAACCACACATTGTCAAAGTGGAGTATCTTCCCATTTGGAAACCTCCTAGTCTCTATGAACAACTCTTCAATGCAATGAATCTCAAACATCCTCATCAAATGCTCTTTTATTGTAAACATGTGTGTAAAATTAGGGGAGCCAAGGTTATTATAGGCTGCCATACCATGTACAACACTGGGAATTATGATCTCTCCTTCATGTTTCTTGACAGTGAGGGATCCACAAGTTGTTCCATCATCATCAACCAGTGGATGTGATGTCAAGGTACCTAGAGACTCCTTGTCAAGTGGCTAATCTTCATGCTCAACATGAAAACCATGTGATTCTTCTTCCTCCAAGATGTGTTCTTCACATGACTGAATTTTTCTCTTTTTATCCTCATAGATAGACTGAAACACATCTCTTCTTCCACCATACGACTGTCATAAGTTGAATGATTTTTGTTCTCCTTAGGATGCAAGACAAATGGTAACACATCTTCTTGCCTTTCTTCTGCATACCTTGAAAGTGGCAGATCTGTTATGGTGTCTTCTTCAACTTCATGGTCCATATGATTGTCAATACCTTCATCCATTCTAGGGCTTTCACATGACTGAATTTTGTCTTTATCATGAACATGGATAGGTTGAAACAAATCTTCTTTCTTTTCTTATTCTTCCACATTTAACTCTTCACCTTTCACAATGCTTTGTTCACTATCCTTTGATATTTCATTCTTTTTCCACTGCTGATATCGACTTAAAAAATTCAAGTCATCTTCATCCTCATTCGGTATACCCAAAAATTGTGTAAAGGAAAGGATGTCTTATATCTTTTTAGAAAGGGAGTGATACTTATGGTAGCTGCTCATAATTGCATCATGTGTTGCCATGGCATGAAGTATCTTACTTGTACTTGTAGCTGGAGAAGAAACCTTAGAGTGCTCACTTTTCCTTGAAAGTGAATCATCTAAACATTGCAATTTATGATTGATCTATTGTTGTGTTTGTTCAAGGTATTTCATTATTTTCTCTAGACTAGGTGTTTTTTCCTTCTTTGGTAGAGCAGGAAGGAAGGTAGGTAATAATATTCCATCCTTAATTCTAGAGCCATGAAACTAACTCGCTATCCAAACTAAAAAGAAATCTAAACTAATTTCACCCAATAGGCTGGGAAGATTGTGGCTCTGATACCACTGAAATATCCCTTGCTAGATATAACCCAAGAACTTAGTTTTGAACATTTGATATTTCATCAAATGGTTGGCATGTAATCTGGTCTGAGAATGATTTTTGAGTGTATATGTGTTGTTTGAATGCTTGTTGGAGTGCTTAATGTTTCCAAATTAAAAAGGAACATAAATAGAAATGATAAACAAAGATTGCATAAACATATAACATGAATTCCACTTCAAAGTTGTCTTTATTCAATCTATATCATGTCCAATTTACAATAATAACATGTTTGATATAAAGTTATCAGAGTTGTAACAACACTATTATACCCCATACAAATGAAAGATTTATATTCCTAACATGCCAAGAATATGCCTGATGATAATTTGATAGTTTCCTTTGACAATACAACTCTAAGTAAACTTTATTTTTGGCTAATCCAAAACTTGAAACAAGACCAATATGAACTTCAGTAACCAGCTACAGGCATGTCAACAATGGACGAACTAAATTTTTTTCTTAGTGGTTTGAAGACCTTAATTTCTAGCTAGGGTTTGACTGAAAATGACACCCAAATAGTATGACCAGCTGGTGAATGCACTGAAATGATGATATCTACTAATAAGAAACCCCAATATGCTATTATATTTTGATAACTCACTATTGCAATCAATTCTAAATGCAAATTAACCTGAGATGAATACCAATGATAACCAAATGGAAACCCTAGATAGATTTCCCTATTTTGTGAACTAGGTTTTCATCCAATTCACTATCCTCCAAGGGATTTCATCCTTAGAATACATGTATGCTACTAAAACCCTCTTCCAAAGCCCAAACCTACAGTTTTCTTTTTCCAAAATGAAAATAGAATGCTCAAAAATGAGCCCAACATATTGCTTTATAACCTCCCATGAGCATTTTTTATAAAAATCAATAAAATAATCCTCCTTGAGGGTCTTTCCTCATCAAAAGAAAGGGCCACTTTTTAAAAACAACTTTGAGTTACTAGGATGGGGGAACATTTCATTATTCCTTTTATAATTTTTTGTTACTATTCACTTTTTACTCTTCCATTAAAGAAAACTTTAATATTTCCAATTTATCCTTGGATTCATCAACCGAACTCCATCTGAAAGGCTCATAAAGCTCCCAGCTAAGCTCCATCTCCCTTAGTTGGTTCCCCTAACCATTCTACTGACCTACAAGAACCATAATAGTAGGCCAACCTCCACTATAGTCTGGGCTTGCTAAGGAAGGGACATTACATTGCATGTACCTCTTGTAAATCTATTTTTGATTCCCCTATCTTAATACATCTAAGAAGAGTACTATCTGAACTACAACCATGTAGGGTATTGGCAAGGATAACAAATTTAGAAACTCATCTAGTAAAGGTTTTTATTTTGTTTTTACACAAGTTATGATGGAGGTTTTGATCATGAAGGTACTCATGTATGTATTTATAAAAGAGGGAGTTAGAACCAACAATCTCGAACATGAGCTCAAATTTGGGGATGTCGAATGTAGGGATCAAATTTGTTCTAAAAAAAACTCAAACTGATGCACATTATTTGGAATGTCCAAATGAGATCCAATGGTAGCCATTGCATCGATTGCCTTATTTTGAACCCTTGGAATCTGTGTAAATAGGATGATGTCAAAGTACTCCTTCAGGCTATCCACCATTTAATTTTATGGTACAATTTTTCATCCTTTTGTCTTGTACTCATCATTGAACTATCCAAACACTAACTAAGAGTCTCCATAGACATGTAGGTTTTTGATCTTCCATCTTATTGCTTCCCTTAGAAATGTTAGCAAGGCTTCATATTCAAAAAAAAAAATTGTGCATGGGAAGGAAATTCTATATGACTTAGGGATAGTGTCCCCTTGTGGTGTGATAAACAAGACACAGGCTCTTGAACCGTGATGTGTGTAAAATCCATCAAAGTACATCTTCCACATTGTAGATGTATCCAGCTTGAAGATTGCTTTATTAGGGAACTATGTTATAAGAGGTTTGAATGCCTATGTAGGAGTGTCTACTAACTAATCAATAATGATTTTTCCCTTGATTGATTTTCTTTCCACGTACTCTATGTCATTATCCATTTTTCTAACCTACATATTAGTGTCTCTTTACTGAGTAAATACTTTAGACGATCTATCTTAGCAATCAAATTGGTCTATAGATTTAACATGTTATGTTGTAGTTTCTGCATTCTAAAGATAATAGAAAGATATGCCTGCTCAATGGGAATATAGTTGAGTTCATATCCTACAAGGGCATGCATGATATAATATATTGCTCTTTCTTTCCCATCTTCATCATTTTGTGCCAAACAATCCCCTAGGGAAAATGATGTGGTTGATACATACAAGATGAGTGGTTTCCCATCAATGGGTGGCATCAACACTAGTGCTGATAGTACGTAGTCTTTGATCTATTGGAAACCCTACTAACAAGAATCAATCCATTTGAATGAAACATCCTTATGAATGAGATATTGAAAGGGGTGGCACTTGTCTACTAGTTGTGCTATAAACCTATAGATTAATTGTAGTTTTCCTTGTAGAATTCTAAGTTTTGTTAGATTGGAAGGTGGTGGCATGTCTACAATGGATTTCACCTTTACAAGATCAACCTCTATGCCTTTGTACAAAACAATATATCTGATGAGCTTCTTGGAAGTTACTCCAAAAATAATTTTCTTTAGGTTCAATCAAACTTATATTCTTCCAATATTGTAAATATTTTTTCAAGTAATAACAGGTGGTTGTCCCTTGTGAGGGATTTTCTAGGAGGTCATCAACATAGTCCTTCATTAGTTTATGCATCATCTTGTGGAATATTGTAGTCATCACCCTCTAATAGGTAGCTCCAAAAATTTTAAGGCTGAAGGGCATGACATTCCAATAGTATGTACCCTAGGCATAGGTAAAGGTTGTCTTGTGCTAATCTTCAACTACAATTCTGATTTGGTTATAGCCATAGAAACCATCCATCAGTGATAGCATCTCATCTCCTGTTGTAAGATCCATGATTATGTCTATATTGGGTAAAGGGAAATTTTCCTTTAGGCAAGCCTTATTCAAATCCCTAAAGTTAGTGCAAATGGTATGCTCCTAGTCATCTTGTTGATTGGTACGAGATTTGAAATACATTTTGCATAATCGATGGGTTTATGAACCCAACATTCAACAGTTTCCTCAACTCCATCTTTGACTAATAGGGTAATTTGAGGGTACATCTTCCTCAACTATTTCTTAGAAGGTTTAGCATTAGGAGGAAGAGGTAAGTGATGGAGGACTAGTTCAGGTCTAGCCCCAACATGTCCACATAGGACCATGTGAATTTGATTATCCTTTTAGAGAAAATTTTGATAAAATTTGGCATCTCTCCATCTGTTAGGGATGCTGCAAAGTGTGATTTTTGGATCCTCCAATGTGTTGATGTTGACCTTTTGTGGCTTCTCAACAAAAAATGGGGATTTCTCTTGATTTATGGTGAGAAATTCCAAGCTTCTTGATGAGTCTAGTTAATTAGTTAGTTTTCTGATTTTTTTATGCATGCTCATAGATATTCTCAAACACTTATCTTATACATATTTCTACACTATGCTATCTTTTATTCTCATTGTGCAAACTTGAACCCGATTTAAAGTATATGGAAATATGGTTATGATGCGATGGCTATTACATAATTAATGTGTAAATATGTATGAATTGTAATGGGAATCTATGCTTAGCTATGGTTGTTAGTATTGTGTATATGTTTTATGAACCAACTATTTGCAGCCAAGGAGCTAGAGGTGGTAGACTGTAGCTCACAACAATTGTGAGGTGCAGCTCACAACCAAAGGAGTTTCTAGATAGTAGAGCAAGGGAGGTTCTAGAATAAGTTGAGTGAAAAAATTACAACATTGATGAATTTAATGAAGATTATTGTGCATCATTATGACATTCAATAAAGATGTTGAAGGAGAACCCTATTATAGTTAGGATTCTAACGTGACTAATTCAAATAGTCCACATTCCAGTTATTTACAACACAGTCACAATTCTATTTGGACTCTTCTTCCTTTTTAAGTTATAGTTTAGATTGCTTAGTCTTTATCACACTTTGATATATAGGGAGTGGTGATTTATGATTTCAGTTTAGAGTCCTTGTTTTAATAAAATCCCTCGTGCCTATATGTATGGCTTGGTGGTTGAGGCATAGTGAGTTAGTTAATTGTTCAATAGTAGATATAGCTATCATATATTTCTAGTTAGTTGTTCTTACACATAAAATGTTTATTACTCAATCATGGTTTCATGAATAAGATATCCCAGCAAAATCTTATTTGATATTTTGAAGTTGTGTAATGAATAGTTTTCAGTTATTATGATTATGTTAATCTAAGAAGTTATATTTTCATTAGATTAGTGGAGATAGTCACTTGATCAAGGTCCACTCAAGGTAATTTCCCCTCACTTCATTTTTTGTAGAATTATTTTTGTTATACCAATTATTTCATAAATGCATGTTGCGTTAATTAAATTCTTTTTGTTACAGTTGTAAATGGATTCATGAACAATTCTAGTTTAAATTTGTTTTCAGTATTAGGGAAATTAGTTTTTATTCCTTCAAATACCATAACATTTTACTAACAATGTGGAGGATTCATTTCTATACAAAGTCATACCTATTATATACAGAGGCATAGAGATGCTTTGGGAAGATTTCTCCCCTCAAATCAACAAGCTAGAGTAGATGTTGGTGACCATAGTGATCAAAGTGAGGGTATTCCTAATGAAAAACTTTCCCTTTCACCAAAATGTAATAAAAAATATAGAGACCTTTCAAACCATGGCTGATGCAGTAGTAGATGATCCACTAGAACATGCGACTTTTGAATTTCCAATTGCCAACTAAGAAAGGGCTATTGTCCTAAAGAATATACCTCCAAAATTGACTATCTTCTATGGCTTGGTAATTGAGGATCCAGACACATTTTTGTTTGAATTTTATGTCCTATGTAGGAGTTATGATTATAGAATTGATGCTCATAGGCTCAAGCTATTTCTTGCAACTTTGAAGGATGCTACCATGAGATGGTTTATGGGATTGGAAAGAGATGTTGTTCTAGACTAGAACACTATGAAAAAAAAGTTCTTGGAAAAATACTAGGACTATTGTAGAGGAGTTGATAGGTGTGGCAACAAAAAAAGTATGCCCTATCTTTGAGGAATGAAGCATAAGGGTAGGGTTCCTATTTCACACTTGCTACATTCAAGGACACCTTAGATATCTCAATCTAATGAAGAAAGGGGAAAGATACTTGACAATAGGGTATCCTAGGGTATGTTTATAGATTAATTGAGGCTAAATAAGGGGTTCACCACCAAGCTAAGGCTTAAAAAAATGTAAGAAATGCAATGTCTAATGATTGAATTCAATGATGCATACAATATCACTAACTGAACTATAAATGCAAATAAATCAGGACAACGGACTAGAAAAGTATGGAAGAGAACCTAGAAACTTGAGAGAACTTGAATGGAGGCCTGAAATGATAAATAACCTAAAATTTAGGCATGCTAGAACTCATACGCCATTCTGGGCATATCAATCCTTGATCTGGGTTTCTGTGTAGGAATTGGTTTTTGGAAAAAGGGTATCTAAAACTACCAAAATCTAAAAAATGACCTAAATTGGGACTCATATTCCAAGACTAGCATGAGTCCAGTTAGGGTTTTTTGGAACTTAAAAGTCTGAATTTGGTCTTCAATGTCTACTATGTCCTTCCCAATTGATTTTCGGATCTGAAGCCTTGATTTTGGGGTTGTAGGTGACTTTTTGTGAAGATGAAAACCTTGTGACAACTTGATGACTTTCTCCAACCTTGCAACCTAATCTTCAAAGGATCTTCAAGTCTCCATAGTTCCTAGATCTGCAATCACACAAAGAGAGAGAAAAAGTGTTGATTGTTAGGGAAAATGAGTTTTCCTTGGTCAAACCCCTTGTAGGTAATTAAAATAAATGATGAGATAATGAAATGAAGGCATGAAACATGAAACAAAGAACATGAATCATGGAAAATGATACCTTGAATGGTGCCTTGTAAATGATGTCTTGTAAATCTGAAACTCAACATGAAATGACCATTAAGGATGTAGATCTTGATCTTGAAAATAGGTGTAGAACAATGCTTGATATTGGATCTTTAATGCTACATCACAACACTAGCTCAACAACATGCTTGATGCTTGATAATCTTGACATGATAATGGATCTTGAATTGCTAGAAAAATTGATGAAGAAATTTTCTCTTGAATGCCTTAGAAATGATCTTGTAAACTCTCTTAACACTCTTGTGAAGTATTGCAATGTTTAACTCTTGAATGCTTGACTTGATAACATGTAGGCCTTATGAAATAATGGTTTTAAAGCTCATTTATAAAGGAAATTCATCTAATATGTCGTGTATTAGATCCCAGAGGCCGACATACATGAAATTTGAACTTAAAACCTAGTTTTTCCCTCTCAAAACCTTAAAAATAGGCCAAATGGGACTCATACACCCAAGGTGGTGTATGGGTCCCACATGGCCTATTTGAAGAGAGAGAATGTCGAGGAGTGAAGAAATTAAGTTTATATGAGGTCTATTTCAGGTTTTTGGTTAAAATATGCCTTGAGATGCATAATATAGGGTCATAAGGGCCTATTAATGATGATATAAAGGTCATAAATGCAAGGGGGCCCAAAGTTCAATGTGAAAGTGTAAACAAATATACTTTACAACATTAAATTAAGGAAAAATTGGGTCTATTTAGCTTGAAGGGCCCTAAATCCAATGTGAATATGTAGAACACATTACAACACTAGATTAGGTCCATTTGATTTAAAGCTCCCTAAATTTAATGTGAAGGTGCAAATAAATACACTTTACAACACTAAATTAGGAAAAAGTTAGGTTTATTTAGCTTTAAAAGGGCCCAAAATATAATGTGGACGTGTAAAACTCATCACAACACTAGATCAAGGTGATATTAAGCTCATTTTACTATTAATTATTCCCAAATTAGGTGAGGAATTGTGCCATTTACAATAGCGTACAATTTTTGTCACTACATTTAACCCCCACTTTAGTGAGAGGATGAACTTGCTTCAAACTCACACTAAAGTAGACATTCAAGAGGGGTCCAAGTGTACCAATACGGATGACAAAGAATGAAAAAGATTAAAGGGGGTGGCCAAGCTCCCAAAATATAAGATCCTTCATAAAACCAACATGAGCACAAAAGGACACACAAGGTGTATGATTTGTAGCAGAACAAGATACACAAACATACAATGCCAAAGACATAAAGAAGAAAGAAAATAATAAGATGGGTGGATCCAACTTCGACAAAAATTTGCTCACTTTGGGGCCATGGAACTTTAGGTTTTTCGTGGGGTGAGTATCCACAATAGGCTCACTCTAGGGCTACAGAACTTTAGGTCATCCGCAGGGTGAGTATCCAAAAGGGTGAGACACACGATCGGTATGTACCCACATACATGAGTGGCTAAGGGAAGTCATGCCTCCATTCTACTCCCATAAAACTAGACCAAAGCTATGCCTCCTAATAACTTTGATAAGGCACCACACAATAATGATCTTTGAGCTTGATGAGACAATAAAAACTTCATATGCTTGGAGCTCATGAACAAATAATGAAGTTCGAGCTTCATGAGGAAATCAAAACTTCATATGCTTGGAACTCATGAACAAAAAAGATGGCTCCATAGGTAAGAAAAGTGTGTTATGGGTATGTGCAGGATCATGATGGGCCAAAAAGTGGTGATATGATGGGTAATGTGTAGGGTATGTGGTTGACAACTTTTTTTACCCAAAATTGATGAAACGGAAAGGGTTTTTAAAGAAGATTCTCAAATTTCCACCAATATAAATTATTTTTTACTTTGAATTTAATAAATAATTATTATTCATTTTCTATTTGAATTACTACTGAAGTCCTAATTGATAGGCTAATTGAAAAAAATCTATATCTTTCAAATGGTATCACATTTTTTGAATCCAAAACATGCATGACATTCTATGCTTCACATACTATAGGATTAAAAAAAATGAATTTCATGAAGTTTTGACCAAGTTAAGGTGGTCAGACATACAAGTTTTTATATTTTTTAAAATTTGTAATAAAAAATTCATAATTAATTATTTACTTGGAAAAAAATTACAAAAAATATGCATCACATCGGGACATGAGTCCTCTACTTATATATAAAATATTGTAAATTTTTTTATCATTTTATTGTGGTTAGGGTGGTCAGACAGACACCTACTTCTTATTTTTTCCCTAAAATTTAAGAACTACTGCATTGAAATTTTAAATTTTCACCAAATAGATTTAAAATAAATAAATAAACCTAATAGTTTAGAAACTATATTCAATTTGCTACAAATTCTATTCTTACATATTTTTGAAATAATATAGATAACTTATTCAAATTTTTACCTCAAGTTGCCTAACTCTAATTTTTCTGATTTTTTCGCCACTTAAGGGTTTTTTTTTTCCAAGATGATCCTACACATACCCTTATGAAAGGTGGCCATATAACAATTGTTGTAAATGAAAAATCGTGTAAGGTGCATTCAAAGGGCTTTTTCTTAGTTCATGCAAGTTCTCTTCTTAGGGAACATTGTGCCTAATATCTCCAAGAGAGGACAAGTCAAATAAATATCACACTCTTGGAGGAAATCAAGCCTCATGACACCACTAAGAAAAGGGAGCATCGCAAGAAGAAATAAAATCACACATTGAAACATGAGTTTCAATGTATGCCCCAACTTTAAAGCGGTTTCTAATACCATTGTTGGAGCAATTGCTTTAAAGTAGCAAAGAAGACATGAGAGGTTATTCAGAAAGCCCTATGCCAATTCATATGTTTCTGAATCGAACTACATCATGAATAAGTATGTCACATGTGAGCCAACTTAAGGCATGTCATCCACATCCGAATATTTCTCTTATATGTACATGAGAGGTGATGAACTATCCAAAAGAAACAACGACATGTGGCATGCGAGGACAAGGCTACCTAACCCCTTTCCACCACTTAGTGCAAGACAAGGGTGAGTTGATGAGAAACATGATAGAGTGAAAATAAGTATAAATTAGAGGAATTAGGTGCCCTGACATAAGGAAGAGAACCACACTCCTTAAGATGTTGAATTTTTTTACCTAAATCCTTACTCATTAGTAGAATGACCATGAAATATATGATATGCACAAAATGAACTCTTGTAGTAAAATTTATTTCATGTTCTTGGAGGGAGAGATATCAAACGAATCTTGGAGGAGTCTCAAAAAGATACTCTCTTGATAAAAAGTAGACGTTGCTTTATTTTGTGACAAAGATATCGCTTTCTTAGTATTAGATGTCATACCTACACAAGACTCTTTAGATTGTGATATTTTATTCTCTCGTTTACGAGGGTGAAAAATCTATCAAATTTGAATAATAAATGTTTTACATGATGAAATTAGTGTTAAGTGAGGATTTCTTTGCTTCTTTCATGTATTTAAAAGGATAATAATCAAGAGCATTAATTCTATCAGTTTAGGATGCACCATTGTTAAAGTCGGCTTAGAAGAATCTTTTGTAATAGTGTTGATATTGAGTGATCATTTGTTTCTTTCTTTTGAGGGACAATAACCAAGACCACTAGTCTTTTCGTGCATGTGAGGCTCTATAGGGACACAAATACCTTGTTCTCTAGCACCACATCCTTTTCCACTATATCCAAGTTGTTTCATAAGCTCATAACCTCTTCCATAAAAAATTTTCATTTCTTTTGGATTCGGTGGTTGTTGATAATCAGCTTCATCAAAGTTTGTTGTATAATTTTCTTCTTTTTCTAAAATGGTTGAGGTGGATGCTTTCGAAGGGTCTTTCAAATTTTTTGTTGACATTACTGCTTTTTCCTTTCCCTTTTTAGAGTCTTTTTTTATGATCTTGTATTCTCCCATGAATGTTGGTTCGAAATCCAAGGAACCCCAATCATCTTCTAATAGCTTCATGACTTCTTCAATGTTTTTTTCTTTATCTTTTTGTTGCACAAGTTCTACTTATGTAGTTGGTGTTAATGTTTTCAAAGAATTCTCCTTGTTTTTCTCAATGTTCAAACAACTCTTTGGTTCAAGATCAGATTTGATTATGTGCACTTTGTTTTTGTAGACATATTTCATGATACAATGCAAAGTAGAAGGCACACCATTCATTTCGTGAATCCATGGTCTCCCTAAAAGGATTTTATATGAAATATTGTGAGGCATAACATGGATAGGTGTTTCTAATGTGTCCTCTCTAGCTATAATAGGTAAAGAGATCACACCAAGTGGTTGTTTTCCCACATTATCAAATCCACTAATGGACAAAGAGGCAGGTTGAATTTTAAATCTATCCACACCAAGCCTATCCAAAAAGGGTCACACTACACACATTAAGGGCTAAGCCATTATCAACAAGGGATAACTTTATGCCTCTTCCCTTGTATTGAACTATTACCATGAAAGCTTCATGTTGTTTTTGCACTTCCAAAGGAGGGAGCTCACTTTGGTGGAAAACAATGTTAGCATTTATTCCTTGAATCATGGCCACTATGTCATTCAAGTTTGCACTAGAGGGAACCAATTTTTTTTGCAAAGCACTTTGAATCATGTTATGGTAGTGAGGGGATACTTGAATAAGGTCTCATAGTGATATATTAGCAGTAGTATTCTTTAGTTGGTCGAGAAGATCATACTCCTTTCCATGAGGAGGACCTAGTAAGATAGGGTTAGGAAGGATATGATTAGGTAATGTGAGGGATGTTGAAAGTGTTTGTCTTGGCTATGAATTGTTTCTAGTGTTATATGTATCAGCAACGGTGTTTGTCTTAGGTGGGTAAATGATAAGTTTAGGTTTGTTTTGAGTTTGTGGTTTTTGTGAAGGTGATAAAGAATTAAGGGATTCTTAGGATGTCCCACAGGGTATGTAGGAGGTCCATTAATCAAGGGGGGTCTAATTGAAACTTTCACATTCATAACCTCAGCAGTCTTGGTTTGATGTGTTTCTAATAAAGGGAAATCTAGTGTCCTCTTTTCACCATTATCTAAGGGAGCTGAAATTTTTCATTTTCTTCTGCCATGATATCTTCACTATTATGAGAGTTTTTAGGAGGACTACAAACTAGATGTTTATGACATTCAAAGGTCGGTTCTTCTAAAATGAATTCATCATGGGTAATGGAGTTACCAATGGTTGGATTTTCTTGTTCAATAAGGTTTTCCCTAGGGGAAAAGAGACATATAAGGTTCTAATAATTTTCATCGATTGCATTTTCTAACATCAAAGTATCTTCTTTATCAACAATAGAGATATCAGAAGGTACACTTTTATTGATATGATTATTCATGGTTTCGTCCTTGTTTTCTAAGGGAACGTTCTCTTGTACCATAACTTCTTCCCTAGTAGGAGAGCCTTTAGGGGAGTAACAAAAAAGATGTTCAACACCTTCTATGGTTAGGTTTTGTAAAGTAGCTTCATCACAACTAGGGGAGACATCGAGAGAAGGAAAACCATGCTTGTCAATGATTGGATCCTTTCATTCACATAGATCTCCCCAAATGGTAGGAGCACTAGGAAAGGGAGAAATGAGATTTTCATGACTTTCAAGTGTTTCTTCTATCACTAATATATTTTCCACATGACTAGGAAGGATATTAGGAGAAGAACCAATGTTATTATCATGATCATCTTCAATTACATCCCTATACCCTATAATGTCTTCCAAAATAGGATAGATAGGGGAAGAAACATAAAGAGGGTTGTTATAGATCTTGAAGTTTTGATTATCTAACACCAACATATCCCATCATTATCACAAGAGGGGAAGATGTTGGGAGATGAATGTAGGTAGGTTTCAATGGTCTCATGTTGTGTTGTGTGATCATCATGATTACTTATTGTTATGCCATTTTTTTTAGTAATGTCTTACCTAATAAGAGAGGTAAGGGGAGAGAAACATCTAGGGTTCTCAAAACTCTCATCGATGAGCTCTTCTAACACTAAAATATATTCTTCACAAGGAGGAGAGATATTAGGAGAAGAGAAAATGTGATTTTTATGATTACCCAAGGTTTCTTTCACTAGGATAACCTCAATCATAGGAGGAATACTAGGAGAGGGATCAATGACGAACAAAAAGAGAGGGGAAAGGACCTCATATTCATATACACTTAATAAAACTTTCTTACAACACTCAACACGATATGAAAATAGAACATGAAGTATGATAACTATAGGTTTTTGCAATGAAAAAATGATGTAATGATTGTCCTACAAATTTGAAATGCAACAATGATAGAGCAAACATGCAAAAGGATAATGCAATTTTCAGATTTTGAACATGATAATTGATTGATTATGCTATGTAACAATGTGAAAATGCAAATTTGAAATTAAGAAATGCATGAAATGAGCCAAATTAAGTTGGATCTAATGAAATGCATGTAACAGAAACTCAGCCAATTGAAATAGATAACTAATGGCAACAAATAGAAGTGTAGAAACAAGGTTTTCAATGTTGTAAAAGGTAGTTTTAGGGCTGATCCGGGACTAATCCGCCTAGAGGGGCGTATGAGTCCCAATGAGGGTTTTTTCACAATTTTTAGAGAATTTTAAGTGATTTTTATGCTTTATAGATTAGGTGATGTCTAGGCTAAATTAAAATGCAGATTTTAGATGAAATTCAGTGATGCAAGATGCAAAAATGCAACCTATACACAGTCTCACTAATGCAAGATTTAGAAACCCTAGAATGGCAATTAACTAATGCAAATCCTAATGTAGTGTTTCTACAAGCAAGAACTAGGATGATAATGCACTCCAAATCAAAATTATGATGTTCTAAATGTAGGTTCACCAAAATGTGGCAACAAAAAAAGGATACCCTATATTCTAGGAATGAAGCACAAGGGTAGGGTTCCTATTTCACACTTGCTACATTCAAGAACACCTTAGAGATCTCAATCCAATGAAGAAAGGGGAAATATACATAACAATAGGGTATCATAGGGTACGCATAGAGATTAATTGAGGCTAAATGAGGGGTTCACCACCAAGCTAAGGCTTGGAAAAATGTATGAAATGCAAGATCTAATGATTGAGTTCAATGATGCATAAAATATCACTAAATGAACTATAAATGCAAATAAATCAGGACAACAAACTAGAAAAGTATGAAGGAGCACCTAGAAACTTGAGAGAGCTTGAATGGAGGCTTGAAATGCTAAATAACCTAAAATTTGGGCCTACTGGGACTCATATTCTAGTCTAGGTGTATCAGTCCAAGATCTAGGTTTTTGTGCAAGAACTGGTTTCTAGAAAAAGGGCATCTGAAACTGCCAAAATCTAAAAAATGACCTAAACTAGGACTCATACACCAGGACTAGCGTATAAGTCCAATTAGGGTTTTTTGGAACTTCAAAGTTTTAGTTTGGTCTTCAATGTCTACTATGTCCTTCCCAATTGATTTCTGGATCTGAAACCCTGATTTTAGGGCTATAGGTGACTTTTTGTGAAGATGACAACCTTGTGACAACTTGATGACTTTATCTAACCTTGTAACCTAATATTCAAAGTATCTTCAAGTCTCCAAAGCACCTAGATCTACAATCACACAAAGAGAGAGAAAAAGTGTTGATTGTTAGGGAATAGGGGTTTTCCTTGGTCAAACTCCTTGTAGGTAATTAAACCAAATGATGAGATAATGAAATGACAACATGAAACATGAATCATGGACAATGATACCTTGAATGATGCCTTATAAATGATTTCTTGTAAATTTGCAACTCAACATGAAATGGCCATGAAGGATGTAGATCTTGGTCTTGACAATAGGTGTAGAAAAATGCTTGATCTTGGATCTCTAATGCTACATCACAACACTAGCTCAACAACATACTTGATGCTTGATAATCTTGACATGATAATGGATCTTGAATTGCTGCAACAATTGATGAAGAAATTTTCTCTTGAATGCCTTAGAAATGATCGCGTAAACTTTATTAACACTGTTGTGAAGTCTTGGAATGTTTAACTCTCGAATGCTTGACTTGATAACATGTAGGCCTTATGAAATAATGGTTTTAAAGCTCTTCTGTATAGGAAATCCATCTAATATCTCATGTATTAGATCCCAAAGGCTGACATACATGAAATTTGAACTTAAAGCTAATATTTTACTGCTCAAAACCTTAAAAATAGATCAAATGGGACTCGTACACTACTTGTGGCATATGGGTCCCACCTGGATGGGACTCATACACCCAAGGTGGCATATGGGTCCCACAGGGCCTATTTGAAGAGAGAGAATATTAGGGAGTGAAGAAGTTAGGTTTATATGAGGTCTATGTCAAGATTTTATTTAAAATATGCCTTAAGATGCATAATATGGGGTCATAGGGGCCTATTAATGATGATATAAAGGTCATAAATGCAAGGGGGACCAAATTTCAATGTGAAAGTGTAAATAAATATACTTTACAACATTAAATTAAGGAAAAATTGGGTCTATTTAGCTTAGAAGGGCCCTAAATCCAATGTGAATATGTAGAACACATTACAACACTAGATTAGGTCCATTTGATTTACAAGCCTCCTAAATTTAATGTTTAGGTGCAAATAAATACACTTTACAATAGTAAATTAGGAAAAATTTAGGTTTATTTAGCTTTAAAAGGGCCCAAAACCTAATGTGGATGTGTAAAACTCATCACAACACTAGATCAAGGCGATATTAAGCTCATTTTATCATTAATTATTCCCAACTTAGGCAAAGAATTGTGTCATTTCCAAGAGCATACAATTTCAATCACTCAATAAGAGAAGAGATGACATTTTTAGAATGAATCAGAAAGAGGATGAACCATTGGAGGATTTTGTAGAAAATTTCCAATTCTACTTAAAGAAATAACCACAAAATAGACTCTCAGAAGAATCCTCGAAGCTTGTGTCTTTAAGAGGATTCAATGATGATTTCATGGATTCCATTAACCTTATTGGGTTAGGGGATGTTTCTCAATTACCCTTTGAAGAAATCTACAAAGTCTATAGAAACTATTCAAGGTCCTTTACTAGAAGGACAAGGGCCTTTACCAAAAGGACAAGGGGGAAAGAACATCTACCATTTGCAAGACATCCAATGGGGTTTCAAGAGTAGAGTTTAGTAACCTACTGTCCAACATGAAAGAAGATATTATAATTCATCTAGCTACTTAGTTGGACACTCTACATGTGAAGAAAAAGAAAGAGGAGGTTGAAGCAATACTTACTGAATATTGCCCCAATTGTAGACAAAGGAAAGCTAACTAAAAATGTAAAAGGGTGGCAAGTATTACCAAAGATAAATTAGAGAAACTAGATTTTCAACCATTAGAAGGTGAAGATAGAAAATTGTTCTATATTGCACAAAGAATTCCATGGAAACCAAGACAAGGTATTACACAAGACCCTTTAAATTTCAATACATCATTTCTAGTTGGTAATTATAATTTCTCCACTTGAAACACCCAACCATGGACAAAAACCAAAAACCAATGGTAAAACCCTCAGCAATGGAAAAACCATCAACAAAACTAGAACCAACAACAACCAAATTTATGGCCACAACAAAATTTTCAAGGCTCTAATTACAACCCTCAATGGCTTGTGCAACAAAATTAGTGGCAGCCAAAATGGAAAAAAGGGCCAGCAGTGGTAGTGCCAAAACATGAATTACCAACATCCTTTTCTTCCTTCTTAGCCATGATAACAGGCCATCATTCCCAATCCATCAAACCCAACATCTCAACCACCAAGAGCACCATAATTACCCGCACAACCTACACCTAACCCCAATAACAAGCCTATCCAATAGGCATACAATAACGAGGCTATCCAATACCCTACTTATGGGGTAGATGTGAGTAATGTCCACCTCAGGTCAAGGAAAACATTGGTTGGGCCTTCATCCCCCCAAATTACTAAGATGGTGGATGAGGAACCCATTGCAAAGGCTTTAAAAAATTCACCTTTAGAGCCTAAGTCAAATAAGGTAAACCAAACTATTTCAAGTCTATAGCCTCTATTCCTTGAGTGTTTATCCATTCCAAGACATCATACCCAAGATGAGACAAACCTATTGGGTCAGCTTAAGGATGTAAGTATCAAAATTCCCCTCATTCAATCTATCAAATATATTTCAATCTACACCAAGACTGTAAGAGACCTTTTTTCTTAAAAAGCTAGGGAGAAAGAGGGAGGACCCTCAGAAAGTTCATGTCCTAGGGAACCTTACTGACATTATGGTAGGGTATATAACTATCCCTAAATATATAGACCTTGGAAGTCAAGTAATGGATGTTAAGATAAATGGGACCCTTATCAAAAACACCTTGATTTACTTAGGGGAAACCATTAATGTCATAACTAAGGAGACAATGTAGCTACTACAACTAGTAAACCTTAGACCTACACCTACTATTTTATAGTTGGAAGATAGGTCAATAGTGAATGCTGAGGGGATCATTGACGACATAGTCATAGAATTAGATTCATGAGAGTATCCTATAGATTTCATAGTCATGTATCTGAAGGCCAACCTTGTAAGATATCCACTTATTTTAGGAAGACCATGGTTTGCAACAACGAATGCATTAATAGGTTGTAGGTCTGGGAACATGATAATATCAAATGGAACTTTGACTAAGAAATTGGTCCTCTTTCTACTACCCCAACCTCACTAAAATATAGACAAGACTATATGGTCTACCTTATATGAAGAAGACCACTATTTCCTACAAACTCTCATGACTATTTGTTTGAACACAATGATCTACTGAAAGTGGGGTGAATCAACAGATAATAAAAATTCTCTTAACCCTTGATGCAAATTAATTACTTTTGAACTTTCAATGTGTAGATAAAGCTCTAATATGCAAAAATATGAGAGAACACACATACATACATCACATAACACCAAATGTATGTGGAAAACCCAAGGTTGGGAAAAACCACGGTGAGAAATGTTGCTAGGATCTACTATCCTAATCCAACCTCACAAGCTTGAAATTCAATTACAATGCTTTAAGGGAACCAACCGTATGGAGACAACAATCCCTTGGTTTAGGAGCACCCACTGTCTAATCTGAGCACCTACTCAAATATCTTATGGCACCCACCATTCAAATTTACAATGCCAGATATACAATTTTAATAACAATTCTATGTTGCAACTTATTTTCAACTACACTTACAGGTATGTTGCACACTCTATAACTCTTCTTCTGCTATGCACTTCTTTATCTACTTTGTATCCACTCCTTCTCTGCACCACTAATCTCTTCACTTACTGCTTGCTCATCCTCATAACCCCTTTCTATAATATTGTTGCAAGAATGGAAACAATGAAGGTGTTGTTATTGATGTCAATTGGTCAATTGGTTATCAACTGATTGTTGTTGTCATTAGTGTCATGGATGTAGGTTATTGGTTGTATATGTCGAGGATATTGAGAAAATTGTATTGAAGAAAGATTGTAGGTGTTCAATGGTTGCTCTATGTTTTTCTCTAGGATTTTCTCCTATGTTTGTGTGGTTCATATATGTTGATCATGGTTGTTGGAAGTTGCTATATCCAAATTCTTGGTTGTTGATTCATGGTATAGTGCAAGTTATGTTCACCAGTTGTGAACTATGGTTTTCTATGTTTCTGGTTGAGGTCCAGGAGAAATGTTGTTGGTTCGGATTTCTCTTGGTTAAAGTATTATGGCTTGTGGTTCTACAGTTGAGTTTTTTTTATTGTATTGAAGATAATTTTGGTATCTAGAAGGTTCGTGCTTAATGGTTCTATGTATTTTACACTATTTTTTCCAACCTTGTGTTAAACACTATCTTCAAAATTGATGTTGCATGTTGGATCTATTTGGGTCCTCACTAAACATGTGTTTGGGTTTCCCTCATTCTAATTCCACTCTACGATGTTTTGGCACTGAACTAATTTGAATTTAATGTTGGATGGTCGAATTTGGATATGTCTCAAAGTTGGAGATGGTATAAAATAGGATGAGTTGGTGGTGAGAAAGGATAGTACAAAGAAATATAAGTGCAAAGAAATTGAGTAGATAGATGTGATATTTATTGGCCTCCTACAATGATCTTAATAACTAATCCTTTACATACATGATTCAAAGATTGGACATCTAACCTGAATAGTCATTTCAACCATCATGAAGGTGCATTTAACTTGTCAACCTAAGGACGTGAACTTGAAATGGGTCAACACAGTATGTGCACTAGGAACTCAAAGTAGCCATTCTATTCTACAACTAAGGAACACACAATACTGAAAGTAAATTGTTTGAAAAGGAATGAAAAAAATGTTGAACATCAATCAATGACTATGCTAAGCTGAAATGTGTAACAGGAATAAAAATCTGAGCAACAAATAGGACACTTCTCTGTCTACTTTAGTTGCAAGAATAGTCACATAATGAAGTTCTAGTGGCTGCAGGAATAGTCAGTGCCATATTTCTAAGTAATAAACAACAAGTAATGCTAAACTAAGAAGATGTATTACTCACGAAGTGGGCCCCTTGGATAAGTATCCTCTAAAACTAATGAAAACTTAGATGCTCAAACTCAAAACTTTATTTTATTCACTGTGAATCATGAGTACAAAAGAGTAATGTAAGTATTACTAAAAACTAGAGAGTGCAAGTGCAATATCAAATCGTGAAACCTCTTGAAGAAGGAGCATCAGATCATTATTTATACTAATATCTAAATGAGGTAGTCAACTCCATGACTAGGAGGACACCATTTAGGGAAAACAAAGGAAATGGAGTGATGGCGGTTACACATGCATGGAATCTGGTTAGACATGTAGGTCCAAATGTAGATCTAGCATAGTGGTAACGCCCATGCATTCTCAATCATTAAAGTCCACTACAAGGCGGTTACGTTCAGTTGCCTTTGACTTGAAGTGATTACTTTGTTGGACGTTATGGTGCATTCCCAGCTGGCGGTGTATTCCTTAACTTGGCGTATTATATCTGCATGGCAAGGTCAGTACGCATAATAATTGCACATCTATAACCAACTTCAAGGGACATTCATTAACCACATGAAAAATCAATATAGATAATCCACATATTATGCCAAATGTCATTAAAGCTTATAGAGATAGGATTAAGTCCAATGTCAATGGTTTGAGGGAAACATTATGAAAATACCAACATTTAACATTAAATTCCATGACATCTACCAACAAATAAACTATAGATTCTACCCAAAATTAGACCAAAAACTAGGCTCATCACTCCCCCCAACCTAACATTTTGCTGGTCGTCCAGTAGGGGAAGATTTGTTCTTCTGCTTGGTCAGAGCTCTGAAATTTGCAAATGATAGTTGTCCAACATCAGTGGCTACATTGCATGAATCAAGATCCCAATATAATCCTCCCAATTTGTCAAATATGTTCCATCTTTTCCTTTCTGCAGCAATGTCAAGCTCGTAGAATCCAAAGTTTGGCACAAGTCACATGAGCATGGGTGGCTAGAAGGTTAGGGGAATCCAAGACCACCCCTGAGTTCTCCCAATCTGAATATACCTATCAATCCTCTTTAGTGTTGCAGCATAATTTTGGATGGAATGAGGTTCAACCTGCTTCAGCTCATCAGATAGACTATTCCATCTTTGTGATAGAAATCTTCTCATAGCTTCCTCCTTTGCTATTGTTTTTACCTCATAGTCATTGTAAACTGCCTCAATCCAAGGCATCATCCTATTACCATAACTAGGTCTGATAAGCATTATGTGCCATTCTCTGTAAATATCCCTTGGGTTGCTTGATTCAACTCTAACGGGCAAAGGGATATCATACTCCAATTGCTTATAATATCCATGTTGTTGTCCCCAACTAATCTCATTTTGTACCCAAGACATGAATTCCCTTAATTGGAAATCCCCAACATATAACAATGGGTTCCAATCATGGTCTTGAGTTATAGCAAAATTATGCAAATAAAACTCACACAACAAATTCTTCATTTCAGGGGAGGCAATCCTATAAGCATTGAAAAATTCCATAGGGGTGTCAATAGAAGGATTCAAACCTGAGGAAATCCTTGAATACTTAAAAGAGAGATACTTCTCCTTCAGGAGCAGAGCATAGACCCTTGGAGGGGTCCTACATTCCAAAATCTGTGGTGCCAAAGCTACCATATCATCCACCCTCTATTTCAGGGTGGCAATTTCTGCATCTTTATCCTCTATCTCCTCATCCCTCTTTTGAATTTCCTCCTTCAATTTCCATTTTTCCTTTCTCTGTTCTTCCTCCCATCTTTGTATTTCTCTCCATAAATTTAAAATTTCTACATGTACTATAAAACCAAGAGGATTATGAATTCCTACCAGTCTTTTTGTCGATGGCAGCTCCTCATATGGCACTATTTGCATGGACTCAGGCTATCTAGTTATCTCTGGTTGTAGGGGTATTGTTTCTACTTTCACCTTTGGTGCAGGGACTCTCATTCTTGTTCTTGTTGTGGCTACAAGAACTCTTGCTCTATTTCTAGCTATTGTTGTAGGACATCCTGCTATAGAAATTCTTGTTCATGCTACAGGAAATCCTAATTTTCCTCAAACTCTTCTACAATGTTAGCAAGATTGGCCAGTGTTATATTTCCTGCTCTCCCAAATATATCTTCTTCTCCAATATTCTCCTGCCCCATTGGAGCTTCAGGTTCCTCATGTGATGTATCACTAGGCGCAAGGCTTTCCTGCGGGGGCGTACCAATCATAGGCCCAGTTGGTCTTGACTTCCTAGGAGGTTTCTCATGCTTTCCTTTGGCTGCAGGATGAATAGTGTCAACCTTCCTCTTTTTAGAACTTGGCACCTTTCTTTCTACAATTTGTGTTTTGGCCTTTCCTTTTCTTGTTTCTACTTCTCTCTTTTGTGCTCTAGTTTTCATTAGGGTTTCAAGTGGAATGCCATCATCAGAATCGAAGGAAGAACTTTATTTTTCTAAGTTCTTTGTTCCATAAGAACTAATTTCTATGGTTTCTTCTATTGCAGGATGATTCACACAAGAGCTAGCACTAGAGATTGAAGCATCAAGAGGAGCTTTAGCCATGTTCAATCTCTTGCTAGACCTACAAGGTTGGGGTAAAGCCCTAGGTTGCAATTGCTTAGGTCTAATTTGATCAACATTTATAAATTCTTCGCAGGTTATTGCAAATACATCATGTAGAGAATTTTCAACCAGCAATTTAATCAGACAATGGTGGGAAATAGAATTATCCCTACCTTTTTGGGTCTTGGCTACCATGATTGAGAGAATATTGTATAGCACTTTGGGGCACATTCATCCTCCTTCTGTGCCTCATGTGATTCAAAAGCTTGAAGTGTACGAAATGAAAATTTTACTAGCGACCCTCATAGGTGATGTATTTGATAACATAAATGGCTATCTGCTTCCATGGTTTAGGCAGAGACATTCTCTTTGCACATTGTTTATCAATGCTCAATGGGAGGTCATTTGGCTCTGTAAATTTGGCCCTGGCTGATTTGGCATCTTTGGAGGCAGGGTAATTTTCACCATTAGCTAGTAACCCTGTGACCTCTACAATTCTTTCCTCAGTTGCCACAGCTTCCAACCCTTTTACTGTGGCTTTCCCTTCTGAAAATGTTTGGTAAAATTCAAGGGAAATTCTTTCATCAAAGCCATCCAGGCTCAGGTAGTAATCTAACCATCTGCAGTTCCTAAATTTGGCTAGGCATTGTGCATCCTACAATAAAACGTCATGCACAGTGGGTTCATTTTGAATTAACCCACCTCCCATTGTCTACAATCAAAAAAATGCTCTACAACTTCTTTCCTACAATTCTCGTTTGAAAATCAAGCTCACTTTCCCGTAGTACCTTCTAAATTTCCAGTGCCAATATCGACTGAATTCTCTTTTCTTTGTTTCACCTTTTTGCTTGCAACTCAAGATTACGACATGGCAATAATGGCAAGAAAAGGAGCGATAAAAGGGGAATTATGATGGGAAGAAATGGCAGCTATAGTTAATGTCACTACACACATGCAAGCTGTCCTCTGACTCAGATTTCAAATCAGCTCATTTCAAATTTTCTGATGTAGCCTAGCATAAATTGACACATGGGCAATGTAATTACATCATTTTCTTTCCCTTCCCCCCAACCTAAATTTGGACATGTCTCCGTAAATGCGAGATAGGAGTGGTGATTTGACAGGAAATGATGGCATTTTATGTAAACTTCTATACTAATGTATAGTGATTAAATGAACACACTTAAAAGATGATTAAAGATAGCAATTAATGTCACATACCTGAATATGTGGAAGATTTTCTGCAAAGATCATGGAGAAAGTACCGATCGCCTTGTGGGAATAAATTGAGCAATTAATGAAAATGAAGTGGAGTGAGGTGAGGTAGAATGAAGTGATGGAAGAGAGAGAAAGATGGTGATGGATGGGTGGATGGGCAGATGGGTGAAGAAATGGACTTCCACATAAGTGAAAGTCTTTATTATGAGAGAGTATGTAGCTTAATTAGCTAGAAGGAGGGACACTAGGTCCATTTCCTTTGGTTGCAGGAAGCTCAGGTGTTGAATGTTGGGTGAATTGTTGCATGAACTCTTCTTTGGAAACTAGCTTATGATATAATATGAGGCAATGACCATTGACAAGTAATTTGAACCTGATAGGGTAAATGGTAGTAAGCTGAACAACTCCATTAGGAAAGACCTCAGCAACTTCATATGGTCCTAGCCACCTTGTCTACAATTTTCCTACATTGTCTTGGTATCTTGGGTCATAGAGCAGGGCCCAATCTCCTATTTGGAATTTCTTGTCCTTGATAAATTTGTCATGTCACCTGATTCTCTGATTTTGCACCACTTATGTATGTTGCAGGGCTACTCTTCTTATCTCATCCAAAGTGTTTAGCTGCATGATTCTTTCTCTTTGTGCCTCAGAAATATCCATCCCCAAATCTGTTGTAGTCTACAAAGTCTTATATTCAAATTCAACTAGCATCATAATATCTTTCCATACAACAACTCAAATGGGGTGAAGCCCGTAGTTGTTTTCTAGGTTGTCCTATTGGCCCAAACTACTTCTAGTAATCTATTTTCCCAATCCTTTCTATGAATAACTATTATTTTAGTTAGAATGGCTTCGATCTCTCTATTGGTCACCTCAACTTGGCCATTAGCATGTGGGTGATAATGGGTAGACTTCTTGTGCCTTATGTTGTACTCATTAACTAGTGCTACAATAAGGGTTGATGTGAATTATGCCCCTTGATCAGTCACTATTTCTCTTGGGACTCCATATCTTCTGAAAATTTCCTCATAAAGAAATTTTGCAACCTTGTTATCTCTTGCATGCTTCATGGCCTAAACTTCTACCCATTTTGTCACATAATCAATGCATACCAATATATAAGACTTACCATTTGATAGAGGGTCAATAGGTCCCACAAAATACAATCCCCACTTGTCAAAGGGAGTGATTACTACCTGAGGGCACAATGGCATCTCATCAGACCTGGTTGGTTTTCCCATTCTTTGACATCTATCACATTTTCTGGTATACCTTCATGCATCCTTGCGGAGTGTTATCCAGTAATATCATGTGTTCAAAACCTTCATTACTATCCTCTTGGCAGAAAAGTGTCCTCCACATGGTTCGTTGTGACATGCATGCAAAATTTCATATGTCTCATCTTCTCTCACACACCTCCTCATGACATGGTCAAGTCTAGTATAAAGAAACATCCAACAATCCAAGAGAAAGGAAAAGATTTTTCAATGAGTGCCCTTTTCTCTTTTGGAGAGAAGTGAGAAGGAACTCTACCTATGACCAAGTAATTGGCTATGTCGGCATACCAAGGTGTATGTACACTAAGGGGGAATAGATGTTCATCAGGGAAAGAGTCATCTATGGGCTGATTATCTTCTGATGTAGTTAGCCTTGAAAGAAAATCTGCAACAACATTGGCCCTCCCTGGCTTATCCACAGTGGTTATATAAAACTCTTGCATCAACAATAACCATCTTGAGAATGTACCTATGATGAAAGGTTTATGCATGAGATATCTAATGGTTGCATGATCAGTATGAACAAAGATTTGGTAGCCTGTTATGTAATGTCTGAATTTGTTCAGTGCATAGATTACTACCAACATTTCTTTTTCTGTCACTATATAGTTGAATTCAGCTCCTTGTAGATTTTTGCTGACAAAGTAAATGGTGTTTTCAATAGCTCCCTCTTTCTATCCTAAGACTACTCCTATGGCATAATTTGATGCATCAGTATGAATTTGGAAAGGAAGCTCCCAATTAGGCCCTTTTAGTACAGGAGCATGAGTCAAAGCTTCCTTCAAGTCAAAAAATGCCTTGTCACAGGCTTTAGTCCACTGAAATTCAACATCTTTAGTGAGAAGAGTGTACAATGGTGCTACTACCTTGCTGAAATCCTTGATGAAATTCCTATAATATCCTGCATGACCCAAAAAACCCCTAACATCTTTCAGTTTTGAAAGTGTGGGAAGATTTCTGATTACCTCAATCTTTGCAAGATCTACTTGAATTCCCTTATGAGAGATGTAGTGGCCAAGAACTACACCTTCCTGCATCATCATGAAACACTTTTCACTATTTAAGAACATGTTTTTGTCTTCACATCTCTGTAGGACCCTTCTGAGGTTTTCCAATGTTTGATTAAAATCAACATCATAAGTGGTAAAGTCATCCATATAAATTTCCATGCAATCATGAGAAATGTCTGAGAAGATGCTAATGACCACCCTCTAAAAAGTTGTAGGTACGTTGCATAAGCCAAATGGGAGCACCAAATAGGCATAGGTCCCCCATGGAAAAGTAAATGTAGTCTTCTCCTGCTCCTTTGGTGCAATTTGGATCTAGTTGTAGCCACTGAATCCATCTAGAAAAGAAAAATATTACTTTCCTGCAAGTGTGTCCAAAAATTAATCAATGAAGGGTAAAGGAAAGTGGTCCTTCTTGGTGGCAGCATTAAGTTCTCTATAATCACACAAACTCACCATTTCCCTCCCTTCTTGGGAACAATCACTAATGGGGACACCCACTGACTATCTGAAATGGGGTAGATAAATCCTGCATCTAGTAATTTATGTAGTTTTCCTTTCACAATCTCTCTCAGTGTAGGGTTAATTCTTCTATGTGGCTTTCTTACTAGGGTGCAATCATCTTTGATGTAAATTTTGTGTGTAAAATTTTTAGGATCCAATCCCTTTATATCATGATAATCCCATGCAAATGCATGCTGATGGGTCCTTAATAGATTTTCCAATAACAATTGTTCTTCATTCAATTTACTATTAACATTCAAATATTTTCCTTCTAACACCTGTACTTGTGTAGTTAACTCTATCATGGCTGCTTCATTAACACTTGGTACCTTTATTGCATATGACATCAATGTATGGGACATACCTATTGCTGTAGGAATTCTATCTGCAGGAATAGTGGCTACATGAAGAGTGGTTCTAGGAAGTCTGTCTGTAGGAATAGTGGCTGCAAGAAGAGTGGTTGCGAGAAGAACGTCTACAGGAATAGTGGTTGTGGGAAGGGCAGGCATAAGTGTCTTGACTAGAGTAGAAGAATGACAAGATGATGCTTCCTCCACTTCACAATGGTTCTTAATGATGTTAGCCAATACTTCATCTTCATCTTGGAGCTACATGAAGGAGTTTCTACCTAGCATCAGAAGTTGTCCCACATAGTTAACTTCCTCAGCCTCTTCACCAACATATGGCCATATGGGATTATCTTCATCATGAAATGGTTGAGCAGGTAGATGGAGAATAAAATTTTTAGTGCTCCCCCCATCTGAAATAGTCATGTCACCTGACTGACATCCAATGTATGCATCTGCAGTTGCTAACCATGGCCTTCCAAGACTAATGGGATACCTGCCTAGTGTAGCTTTAGGAGAAAGAATCATAAAGTCTACTGGGTACTCCCAGGAGTCTAGAACTACCACAAGATCCTCCACTACACCATCAAGCTTGACAATAGAGCTATTAGCAAGCTGCAGGATAGTAGGAGTGGACCTCATGCTTGTGATATTTAGTTGTTGTAGGATGTCTTTAGTCATTACATTTATTGCTACCCCTAAATCAATTAGAGCATTCTTTACCTGGACCTCGTTTATAAAAAATGCTACCACGGGACTATCTGGGTCATTATACTTGGGACTAGTCACTTTTCCCAGCATGATGTCAGCTAGTTGTCCCACCACATGAACTGTAGTTTGGTCTTTCTTTCTCTGGACTGGCTTCTTGAGATAGACTTTCTTGATTTCTTTTCCATAGATTGGAACATCCTTTATGGCCTGAAATAGAGGTATCTGGACACATATATTCTTCAGCTGATCCAAGATATCAAAATTTGTATCCTCCTTTTCTTCCTTCTTCTTGAAAACTTCCAATCTCTGAGGAAATGGTGGCCTCTTATTCAGTCTGCTTGACTTGGACTGGTTCATGATTTTTAGGTACACTAGGCGTATTGAGATCATTCAAAGGTTCCTCTTCCTCTTCCACAGGGAGCTCAATGATAATGGTCTTGGAAGGGGCCGATAGAGTAGTACCTGAATGCAAGTGGATATCACTTACACTCAAAACATATGCAGGGAATTGATTTGAATCAGCAAAGTATGCAGGCTGCTATTGTGGTTTATTATTTAGATTGGGTGTGGGCTGAGCTAGTAGTTGAGTAGGTTTAGGTGCATTTGAATTGATATTAGCAGGTGGATGAATTATAGCAGGTTGTTGGGGCTGAGAAGGTGGTTGCATGTAACTGGTTGTCTGAGTAGGCCATTGCTGCCCTCCTCTCCATTGATTTGTTTGCTTCCAATTTCCTGGAGGTCGCTACCAATGTCCTTGAAATTGCTGCCAGTTCCCCTAAGGTTGCTACCACTGGGGTGGATAAATCTAATGATTGGGCCAAGCATTTGGAGGGTTACTCCAAGGATGTAGTGGATATCCTCCATAATTGGGTGGATATGGGGACTGCCATTGGTTACCAGAGGAATAGGAGTTAAAATATTGCCGAGCATAAGATAGTGAATTCGATGGCATACCTTGTCTTGGAGCCCAAGGCTTCCTTTGTGCAACATAGTAGACTTGGTCTTCTTTAATCTAGATTGGCTTGAACTCAGGTGGAACTCGCTTGCTTTCAATATTGGCTACCATCTTACATTTGCAGTCCTTCTTCTTTTCTCTGCATTGGGAGCAATACTCTATCAACATTGCCTTTTCCTCCTCTTGCTTCTTCTTGGCTTGAAGTGTATCTAGCTTAGTAGCTAGATTATTGATAATGTCTTGCTTGAAGTCTTCCAGCAAATGAGTAATCTCCATTCTTGAGACTCCACTGGTAGTTGACTTACCCAAGGAAGATTGGTAAGCTCTCCCTTTCTTTGAAGCTACCCTAGAGTAGTTCTGACATATTTTCTTGATATCTTCCTAAGGAACTTGAGAAATATCTCCTCCTCCCATGAGGTCTAAGGCATTAGTGCAACTATCATTGATTCCTCTTAGGAAAAGAAACTTCTGTGAGTCTTCATTAAGTGTATGGTGTGGAGATTTTTGTAGGAAAAACAACAACCTTGCAATGTATTCTTTCAAACACTCATCTTCCTTTTTCTTCATCTTGAAAATGTCACCTCCTCTCATATCATTGCCTATACAATATTCCTTGTATTTGTCAAGGAATTTTGTCTTCATGTCTTCCCAAGTTTCCATAGTATCTCTACCTAGGCTCATGAACCATCTTAATGTAGCCTCTTTCAAAGTGGTAGGAAATAGCTTAAGCCTATGGGAATCAGTAGTATAATCATAACTCTTGCAAAGTATGTCAAACTCAAATAAAAAGGTATCAAGATCTTCTATGACAAGTCCATAAAACTTTGGGAGTGCTAAGGAATGAATGTTCTTGATGTTGTTAACTTCATTCTGATGGGAAATGGGGAAAGGAAAAACCGGTTGGTTAGGTCTGTTCCTATTTGCATCACCCATGCCTAATTGATGTTGTTCCAAAGCAAAGGGGTTCTCAAGCTGATTTTGATCTTCAGAGCAGACTTTAGAACTAGTCATATCAGGATATGCATCAGCAAAGGGGTGTGCATCTTCTTCTTCTTCTAGTAGATTCTGATAGTCAACTAGCTAAAATGGATTAGGATTGTTAGGAAGGAATCTCCCATAAACATCCCTTCTCCTTCCTCTATGCATGTTGTATCACTCACTATCAGTCAACTCACATAAATAATTGGTAAAGAATAAGGGGGGGTCATTACTTTCCAAATGAGCATATACTAAGAACAACTTCTGGAAACACTATAGCAAGAAAAACTACCAATGACTCCAAAATACTCCTTAGTTTGATTCCATCCTCGACAATGGCACCAAAAATTTTGGCCTCCTACAATGATCTCAATAACTAAGCCTTTACAGACATGATTCAGAAATTGGACATCTAACCTGAATAGTCATTTCAACCATCATGAAGGTGCATTTAACTTGTCAACCCAGGGACGTGAACTTGAAATGGGTTAGCATAGTATGTGCACTAGGAACTCAAAGTAGCCATTCTATTCTATAACTAAGGAACACACAATACTGAAAGTAAATTGCTTGAAAATGAATAAAACAAATGCTAAACATCAATCAATGACTATGCTAAGTTGAAATGCGTAATAGGAATAAAAATCTGAGCAGCAAATAGGGCACTGCTCTATCTGCTTTGGCTACAGGAACAGTCATAGAATGAAGTTCTAGTGGCTACAGGAATAGTCGGTGCCAAATTTCTAAGTTCTAAACAACAAGTAATGCTAAACTAATAAGACATTTTACTCACCAAGTGGGCTCCCTTGGATAAGTATCCTCTAAAACTAATGAAAACTCAGATGCTCGAACTCAGAACTTTATTTTATTCACTGTGAATCATGAGTACAAAAGAGTAATGTATGTATTACTGAAAACTGGAGAGTGCAAGTACAATATCAAATCATGCAACCTCTTGAAGAAGGAGCATCAAATCATTATTTATACTAATAACTAAACGATGCAGTCAACTCCACAACTGGGAGGATGCCATTTAGGGAAAATAGAGGAAATGGAACGATGGCAATTAAGCGTGCATGGAATATGGTTAGACATGTAGGTCCAAATGCAAATCCATCACAATAGTAATGCCCATGCATGCTCAATTACTAAATTCCACTACAAGGTGGTTACATTTAGTTGCATGAAGAATCTTCTACCGTCAACTGCCTTTGACTTGGAATGATTCCTTTGCTAGACATTATGGTGCATGCCATGCTAGTGGTGTCTTCCTCAACTTGGCATATTAAATCTGCATGGCAAGGTCAGTACACATAATAATTGCACATCTATAACCAACTTTAAGGGACATTCATTAACCACATGCAAAATCAATATAGATAATCGACATATTATGCCAAATGTCATTAAAGCTAATAGAGATAGGATTAAGTCCAATGTCAATGGTTAAAGGGAAACATTATGAAAATAATGACATTTAACAATAAATTCCATGACATCTACTAACAAATAAACTATAGATTCTACCCAAAATTGGACCAAAAACTAGGCTCATCAATATTTATGCAAATCAGTGAGTGTGTGTGATGTGAGTATGGAAAATTAATGCAAAGCTTAAATGTTGAGTTTTTGAATGTAGTGAACTGAAGGTGTACTCTATCATTCATGCATGTTTGTGAGTGATTGAGAAAATTGTGGTGGATTTATCCATTACACTGAGATTGTATTCTCTTTGTAACATATTTGTTGTATCTTCTTTGTATCTATGTGGCAGTGATCCCTCCGAGTTGTTAGCCCTATTGGACAATGAGTCCTTATTTTGGAAGTGACCCTTGTTTCTTAGGAAGTGAGCCTCTTGTAATCAATTTTGATATTCTCTATAGTGTGATTTAATCCTCACCATGGTTTTTCCCTTATTGGGTTTTCCACATAAATCTAGTGTTAATGTGTTTGTGTGATGGTTTTTAGTTTCTGCACTAGTATTTAATGTTAATCATTTAAGCAATGTTAAGGATTAGTTTCAGTGAGTGAATTAAGGTTTAAATCTATGACAATTGATTCACCCCCACTTCTCATTTGTCTTGTTCAATAATTGGTTTAAGATCTTGGTTCCTTGGTGAAGAGCTTAACAGCTTGAGGAAGGTTTGAGATGGCTGGAAAAAAGACTTATGATTATCCGAGGTTCAATGGAACTAACTATGCTATCTAGAAAATATTGATGGAAGAATATCTAGATTATTTTGAATATGATGTGGAGTAAGCTTACAAGAATCCTTACACTCCTCCTGTTAATGGTTCGAGTATGGCTAATGAGATCAAAGCACATGAAGAAAACAATAAGGAAAATTACATTTTGAAGAATATTCTTGTACATTATGAGTTGATTAAGGTTCAGAATCTGAAGACTTCTAAGGAAGTCTGGGATGCTTTGGAAAGGGCACATGAAGGTGATGAAAGAGTCAAAAAGGAAAAAATTCATAATTTGGAGACACAGTTTGAGCTTCTACATATTTCTAAAGATGAGAATGTTAAAGCTTATGTACAAAGATTGGATGAGATAATGGCCAGAATGCGAGGACTTGGTGCTATTATAGATGAAACCCGAATTGTAAAGAAGATTCTTAGAACTTTCCCTTATGCTTACAGTGAGAAGGTGTGTGCTATTGAACAAAGCATAAATTATAAGACCTGCACTAAAGATCTGTTGTTGGGATTTTTGACATCTTATGAGATGAGGAAGCCAAATTTGAGGAATGGATGCAAATCAAAAACTATTTTTAAGGCTACAAAAGTTGAAGATCCAGATGCAAAAAAATTTGATGAGATAGAAGCTAACTTTTTGAGAAGGATGAGGAAAGGCTCCAATAAGTATGAAGGTAAGTTACCCTTTAAATTCTTTAGTTGTGGAGAAATAGGTCATTATGTTTTAAAGTGTCTGAAAAGAGCTAAGAGGAATAAACAAATATATGAGAAAGAAAAGAAAGGAAATAATATCAACAAAGCATATTATGTGAATAAGAATGCTAGAATATCTGATGAGGATTCTGATTATGAAGATCCTGATGACAATGAATGCTTGTTCTTGGCTATAAAGGATGAACCTAATTCTGCTAATTCTAAAAAATAGGTGTAGGAAAGCCCTTTGGAGAAGGAGAAAAATGAAGATACTGTTATATCTTCCCTACATGCTAGACAAGAAAATAATTATTGGTTAGTTGATAGTGGTTGTTTACATCACATGAATGGTGATAAAAGTAAGTTTTTTAAACTTGAAAAATATGATGGAGGCTTGGTTATGTTTGGAGATGATACTGGTGCTAAAATTTTTGGGATAGGTTCAGTAAGTTTTGATGGCAAGCATAATAATAATGATGTATACTATGTTAAGGGTTTAAGGAATAATATTTTGAGTGTTGGATAGATGTGCAATAAGGGATATGATATTGTGTTTGAGGATGAATTATGCGAGATCCAAAAAGGATCTAGAATAGTGATTGTTGCAGGAAAGAAATTTGAAGGAAATATCTATCAACTTAAGGGTGTTGATGGATGATGCTTTATGACTCATATGTATCACATGAATTTTGATAATCTAGTGAGGATTAGTGCAGTTCAGGCCATGAGATATTTACCAAGGATTACAAATCATGTCAATGCTATTTGCAGGAATTGTTAGTTTGGAAAGCAAGTTATAAGTCATTACAGATCAAAGGAACAATCTACTATTGGACTAATAGATTTAATTCATATAGATCTCTATGGTCCTACAAGAGTGGGAAGTCGACAAGGTGAAAGGTACTTTATACTTTTGATTTTTGATTATTCTAGATATACATGGGTTACATTTCTTAGAGAGAAATCATATGCATTAGATAGATTCAAGACATTCAAAGCTATGGTTGAAAATGAAGTGAATTTGAGGATAAAATGCTTAAGGTCTGACATAGGTGGAGAATTCACCTCCCATGAGTTTAATATGTTTTGTGAAGTGCATGGAATAAAGAGATATATTATCTGCTTCGAGAACTCCTCAGTAGAATGGAGTTGTTGAAAGGAAAAATAGAACAATTCAAGAGGCCGCTAGATGAATGATTATTGAGGTTGGTTTATTGAAAGTTTACTAGAGAGAAGCTATTCATACTACTATTTATGTATTCAATCAAGTTCAAGCAAGAGAAAACAATACAAAAACCCCCTATGAGCTATGACATGGAAGAATTCCTATTGTTAAGTATTTCAAGCTATTCGGAAGCAAATGTTATATCAGAAGAGATGAAGAAACTTTAGGAAAGTTTGATGCAAGAAGAGATGAAGGAATTTTTCTTGGATATTGTACTAAAATAAAAGCATACAAATATTTCAATAAAAGAATGAGAAATATTGTAGAAAGCGAAAATTTCAAGGTTGATGAGACAATGAAGAATTCAATTGACATTGATGGATATGTATTTGATGAACCTGATTGTGTAAGAATTGAAGAGATTGTGGAAGAACAAGAAAAGGATGAGCAAGAGAAACATAATGAATAGAATGAAAGAGAAGAAGAATTTTTGATGGTTTCACCTAAGATACCTATATATGTGCAGAAGAATCATTTATAAAGTTAGATTATTAGAGATAAGACTAAAGGAGTATTGACTAGAAGAAAAGTTGTTGTTGAAGTAAATATGTGTTTATTATTTGAGATTGAACTGAAAAATGTAAGTGAAACATGTAATGATGAACATTGGATGAAAGCTATGAAAGAAGAAATTATGCAGATTGAGAGGAATAAAACTTGGGAATTGGTCCCAAGACCAGTAGATAAAAACATTATTGGATCAAAGTGGGTATTCAAAAGTAAGTTGAATGAGAATAGAGAAGTGGTAAAAAAAAAGGATTGTGTGTAAAGGTTACTCACAAGTAGAAGGAATATATTTTTAGGAAACTTTTGCTCCAATAGCAAGAATGGAAGCTATAAGGATGTTCTTAGCATTTTCTGCTAATAAAGATTTCAAGGTCTATCAGATGGATGTCAAGTCAATATTTTTGAATGGTGAGCTAGAAGAAGAGGTCTGCATGGAAGAACCAAAAGGATTTTAGTTGATCGATCAACCGAATATGGTGTGAAAAGTGAAGAAAGAAAGCTCCTAGAGCTTGGTATGCAAGGTTATATAGGTATTTGATTCAACAAGGTTTCAACAAAAGGTACAACAGATAGTAATCTATATTTTAAGATTGAAAATGACAAAATCTTGATTGTAGTTGTATATGTTGATGACATTATTTTTGGAGGAGATTAAAATATGTGCAAGATGTTTGCGAAAGAGATGTAGAAAGAATTTGAAATGTCTATGTTTGGAGAGATAAATTTCTTTCTTGGGCTACAAATTAATCAAACAAAGAAAGGGATTTTAATTTCATAGTCTAAGTATGTGAAAGAGATGTTGAAGAAGTTTAGGATGGATGGTTCCAAACTGGTATATACTCCTATGGTGACTGGTTACAAACTAGGTAAAGATGATGACTCACCTAAGGTTGATCAGAGCAAGTATAGATCTATGATTGGTGGACTATTGTATTTGACTACTACTAGATTGGATATTATGCATGTTTTCTATCTTGTTGCTAGATTGGAAACACATGTTGCTACTGTTAAAAGAATATACAGATATTTGAATAACACTCTAGATTATGCATTATGGTATCCTAGGGATACTGACTTTACACTAAGTTCCTATACAGATGCAAATTGGGTTGGATGTGTAGATGAAAAAAAGAGTACAAGTGTTGGTGCATTATTTCTTGGTTGTAGATTGGTGGCGTGGTTGAGTAAAAAGCAAGATTCAATCTCCTTGTCTTTTGCTGAAGATGAGTATATTGTTGTTGCATCTTGTTGTACACAAGTTCTATGGATGAAACAAACATTGAAAGATATCAGAGTGGTGTATGATGATCCTATTTCTATCTTCTATAATAATACAAGTGCAATTAACATTTCAATGAATCCAATGATGTTCTTGAGGATGAAGCATATATCTATCAAGTATCATTTCTTGAGAGAGGTCATGGAGAATGAAGTAAAACTTGAATATGTTTTGATGAAGGATCAAATTTTAGATATATTTATGGAGGATCTTCCTAAAGATGCTTTTGAGTATCTCTGGGAGAAGTTAGGGGTCATTTCCCCTCCTTTATTGAACTAGATGCATATGGAGATGTATCAGTCTAGTGGATCTATGAATATATATTTCTTTTGGACTGATGTTTTGGTGGCTATATCTTAGGGGGAGCAGGTAGTGTTAGGTGTTGTCATTGTGAGTTATTTTTTTTAAATGTCAAAGGGGAAATCAATGTAAAATATCTTTTTCTTTTGTCATTGATGTCAAAGGGGGAGATGAAGCATGTGACAAAGAGGAGAGGAATAAAATGTTAAAGAGAAAAGAGGAAGAATATAAAAGATTATCTACTAAGGTGGAGAAATAGAAAAAAAAATCTTGAGAAGTGTATTCAGAGCTAGTATGGTGTCTTTGATGGTTTTTCACATCATGTGTTGCCATCAATGACAAAGGGGGATATTTCTGCAAGAACAAAAAGAATGAAGGTGTTATCATTGATGTCAACTGGTCAATTGGTTATCAACTAATTGTTGTTGTCATTAGTGTCATGGATGTAGGCTATTGGTTGTATATGTCAAGGATATTGAGAAAATTGTATTGAAGAAAAATTGCAGGTGTTCAATGGTTGTTCTTGGTTTTGCTCTAGGATTTGCTCCTATGTTGGTGTGGTTTAGATATGTTGATCATGGTTGTTGGAAGCCGATATATCCATATTCTTGGTTGTTTATTCATTGTACAGTGTGAGTTATGTTAACCATTTGTAAACTATCTTTTTTTGTGTTTCTGGTTGAGGTCTAGGAGAAATGTTATTGGTCCATATTTCTCTTGGTTAAATTCTTATGGCTTGCAGTTCTAGAGTTGAGTTTTTTTTATTGTATTGAAGATAATTTCGGTATTTGGAAGGTTCATGCTTAATGGTTCTACATGTTTTACACTGGTTTGGATGACCTTGTGTTAAACACTATCTTCAAAATTGATGTTGCATGTTGGATCTATTTTGGTCCTCACTAAGCATGTGTTTGGGTCGCCCTCATTCTAATTCCACCCTAGGATGTTTTGGCACCATCCTAATTTGAATTTAATGTTGGATGGATGACTTTGGATATGTTTCAAAGTTGGAGATGGTATAAATATAGGATGAGTTAGTGATGAGAAAGGACAGTACAAAGAAAGATAAGTGCAAAGAAATTGAACAGATATATGCAATATTGATGCAAATTAGTGAGTGTGTGTGATGTGAGTGTGGAAGATCAGTGCAAAGATTAAATGTTGAGTTTCTAGATGTGGTGAGTTGAACGTGTACTCTATCATTCATGCATGTCTACGAGTGGTTGAGAAAATTGTGGTGGATTTCTCTATTGCATTGAGATTTTCTTCTCTTTGTAACATATCTCTTTTATCTTCTTTGTATCTCTGTGGTAGTGAGCCCTCTGAGTTTTTAGCCCTATTGGACAGTGATTCCTGATCTGGATAGTGAGTCCTTGTTTTGGTAGTGAGCCTTATTTCTCAGGCAGTGAGCCTCTTGTAATCAGTTTTGATATTCTCTATAGTGTGAGTTAATCCTCATCGTGGTTTTTCCCTTATTGGTTTTTCCATGTAAATCTAGTGTTATTGTGTTTGTGTGATGGTTTTCATTTTTTGCACTAATATTTAATGTTTAATCATTTAAGCAGTGTTAAGTATTAGTTCTGGTGAATGAATTAAGGTTTAAATCTATGACAACTGATTCACCCCCCTCTCAGTTGTCTTGTTCAACAAATAAACTAGTTTGAATGAGCAGAACCCAAACAAAAAGCATCAATACAATCAAGGGTTTAACACTGAATATAAATCCAGCGTTGAATTCCTAATTTTTGTTTGGTTCAGCTTATTCAGGCATAGTACATTCTTTCTCTACAATTGTGTTCTCTACACTTTATCGCTTCCCCACTTTTGTCGCATACAATGCTGACTATATCTCCCCAATGACACTATTGTCTCTCTCTTTTCTTCACTAACTAGTCATCTTCTAAGCCGTGTACACATGACATAATATAAATTGATTAAAAAATTAGGGTTTTTGTTTTATCTTCATCAAGAATCCTTCACTGCCTCAAGCCTTACCCACATTATATTTTGTCTCCAAAAGTATTTTAAGATTGGAGATCTGTAATCCCAAAATCAGATACACATTTAATGTATTCTTATGTGCATAAGATTTGAAACCAATCTTTGTATGCTTAGCACTCTATGCGGCCATTTTTCATCTCAAATGACCAATTAAGTCTATAGTTGGGGTAGATAGACCAATTGATTTCATTCTTCTAGTCGGTTTCCAGTCAAAAACTACTTTCATGGACCTAACCATTTGAAACCACCATCTTCGAATTTTGACCACTAATCTTGTCACTTCATGCCACTATCCAATGTTCTCCATTCATCATCACTCTTTAAAGCACTTTTGTTAGATGATCCTTCCCTTAAATTATGATCATTGATCTTATTCTGTCATTGCTCATCGCTACATTGATGAGACCAAACCACTACTCACTCTGAAATCTATAGGTCACTTCGATGAACCTCTGCTAGAGTATTGAAGGGGCCACTCACTCAGTCCTATCGATACATAATCTTCTTCTTGACCTGTAACCCTTTTATCACATACAAAATCCACTTGACCAAGTTATTGCCATGCAATTCACAACAAGTATGTGAATTTCCTATAGAGTAATCATCAATCTGCCATTTGTCAAGATATGTCATCAAATAGTCCTTAAAACCTCTTAGTTGGGACCCACATCATTGACATTTCAAAGAGACTTGAAACTAACTCCCTTCAAGATGAGGTAGTCAAGCTGAAACACCACACAATGTTGATCAAATGATCCTTTGTGTCACCCCATGTCCTCGAATCACAATGTCACCATCTACAATCGCCTCCTACCAAGTGTTGTCATCATAATGCATACACCACATCACAACCAATAGTCATCCATTTCATCCCTGTATCAAAGGGACCCATTAAGGAGTCACTTCAACATGCATTTCTCTCTTCGATGAAGAGCCATCATTGCCATGTCAAAGAGACATACAACTTGCTCTCCCCAAAAATATACTACCACACTAATCACTTCACAACAGGGATGTGAAGTGAGAGATCAACACATTGAAGGGACCAATAACACGGTCATGCGGAACATATAATGTCACCTTGATGTGATCCTCAGACCTTGATACCCACTCATCACAATCTCAACAAAACTCAACTTCTAAATCTGCAAGGCACATTTCTGGAAAGCTCTCGAAGGGCCCATCACACATCTGACTTCAGTTTCACAACAATCATCACTTTTTGACATCAATGACAATAATATGCCAATATGCAAACAATCTCCCCCTTTGTAATTGATGGAAAAAATTTAAATGCTCATACAAATTGTAACAATGACACTCAGTACCAAGTAGCATTTGCAACTCCCCTTATGATATGCATCTCTTCTCTACTTAGCATGATCCTATTTTGAGCATTTGTAGCAACTTATCTCCCCCTTTGACATCAATGGAAAAGTGTTAAAATACTCCCCTTGAGTATGTGATCCCCTTTTGACAAACAATACAAAGAGAAAGAGGGATTTCTAAACACCCCAACCATCAAGTCGTTAGAAATATGTAAAAGAAGAGTTACTTAACTTGATCACACTCTCCTTGTCCAAGGTTAAAGAAATAATTAATGAAGCACCCCCTGGATGTATGTTGTGTCACTAATATTTAGTGATATGTTGTGGTAGAAATTACTCCTAGTTTATGCCTTAGATATTCAAACTGCTCTGTGGGAAGAGGCCTGGTGAATATATCATCCACTTGCTCCTCTATAGGAACATACTCCATACTAAATTCCTTATCTGCAACCTTTTCTCTAATGAAATGATACTTAATTGATATATTCTTGGTTCTAGAATGCATTACCTAATTCTTTGGGATGTTGATAGTGCTTGAATTATCATAAAGAATGGCAATAGGCTCTTGGTAGTCCACTTTGATGTCCTTTAAGGTTTGCTTCATCCATAGAACCTGTAGACACTTAAAAATGACCTAGGCCTGCAAGCTCTATTTTTCATCTTTCGTCCTAGCATAATTATGACATTTAATTATGTCCTTGGTCCACATTCGACTATTAATTAAATAATTCATAATTATTTAATTAATTCATGTCTCTTGCATTCTTCATTATTATTAAATAAATAAATTATATTTATTTATTCAATACGTCATTAAGGGTCTATTGTCCTCTTACAATTAAATAAATTTCTTAATTTATTTAATTACCTTTATTCATTTATGTCTTCTCGATTATTAAATAAATGAATTTTATTTGTTTATTTAATGTCACTAATTCTCATAATTAAATAAATTTATTAATTTATTTAATTATCGGTCATAATCCTCTAAATTAAATAATTATGTTTAATTATTTAATTGCCAAATTTAACATTTCTCTTCATTTAAAATTATTTAAAATGATATCACATTCTTAACTGTCAGTTCATTTTGGTAAATAATCTGAAAAAGATTATTTATTGTCACACAAAATCCTTATTTTGAATTAATTTAATTCAAAAAGGTAATCTTCTTCCAAAAATAAAGTAATTGAGCAAATTCTTGATTTTCCAAATTTGCTTTTCAGTCCAACTCTTATCTTCTTGATTTTTCGAATCTCATAAATCAAGCAGTCTTTATCTTCTTGATTTTTGAAAATCTTTATCTTTTTTACTAATTGTGTCATTTATTCTCGACCGCCAATTTGATTTTATCAAATGACATCTTGACCACTCATTTAATGATTTTTCCCTAACCCTAATTAGGGATTGTCACATGAAATCTCATCCACTGATTTTAGACTTTGTCAGCTTTCAATCTCGTTCGTCTGTCCAAAATTGCATTTTTTATAAAATGTCAATTTTGCTCACATTTCAGACTTACACACACACCACTTCATTATTATAGACTTTTTATGCTTAGAATTTACTTTGCACTTACTTTATTAATTTCGATTATTTGTCATAGTCATTTTTCATAGGCATAATCTTTTGTCATTTAAATCTTTCAAAACTTGCATAGGACATTGTCATAGTCATTTGATCACATACATAAATCTGAGGGCCACAATCACAATTGCTGCAAGCTAGAAGGTGCTATGGAGGTGAATCATGGAAGCTTCAATGAGTAATTGGTATAATTTTTCTTGTATTTTCTTTCATTGTACTTCATAGCTCTTTGGGTTTTATTTTATGATCTAATATGCTAATCTAACCTGAAATTTACCCATTGATACATTGGTGAACCCAACACTCTTTTTTTTGCAGACACATTGTCGTACAATTTTCGTGATTTTTTTTTTGCAGGTACAGGTAAAAGTATGTTGGCAGAATTTTTGATAAGGATTTATGCACAAATTCAACAAATCTTGGAGTCACAGCAAAGTCACAACATTTCCATGGATCCTCCAGTCACAGTCATAGCATATAGATTTAACTTTTAAATTAGCTTTTAGATTTAGTTTTTAACTTTTATTTAGATTTAGTTTTTAATTTCTAATTTAGTTTTAGCTTTTAATTTCAAATTTAGATTTAGCTTTTCATTTCTAATTTAGATTTAGCTTTTTCATTTCTAATTTAGATTTAGCTTTTCATTTCTAATTTAGATTTAGTTTCTAATTTCTAATTTAGTTTTAGTTTTTCATTTCTAATTTAGATTTAGCTTTTCATTTCTAATTTAGTTTTAATTTCTAATTTCTAATTTAGATTTAGCTTTTTATTTCTAATTTAGATTTAGTTTTTAATTTTTAATTTAGTTTTAGCTTTTTAGTTTTTAATTTAGTTTTAGCTTTTTAATTTCTAATTTAGTTTTAGCTTTTTAATTTTTAAATTTTTTTAGCTTTTTAACTTTTAATTTAGATTTACCTTTTGATTTAGATTTAGTTTCTAATTTAGATTTAATTTTTAATGTAGACTTAGTTTAATTTTTAATTTAGATTTAGTTTTTAATTAGAAGGCAGATTTAATTTTAAGTTTAAATTTAATTTAGATTTAATTTACTTTAGGATTAATTTAGTTTACAATTAATTTTAACTTAGATTTAATTTAGATTAATATTAATTTAGATTTTAGATTAAATGTTAATTTTTTTATTTTTTATTTTTTTAGTTTAATTTTAGCTATGTGACTAATTCTACTAATTGGGATTTTGTGTAGGGTCGCATAAACATACATTTGTCGAAGACTAAAAATCAAAGAAACTCCTAACAAGTGTTTTTTGCAAATTCGAGTGTCTAAGATTCATTCCAAAAACATTGTGCTTGTTCTTTTTAGAATATAAAACATTTATTTTGGTGCATTTAAAATGAATATGTTTTCAATTCTGTCTAACTGTGTTTGAAAGTGGTAGGAAAATATGCTCTCACCCTGTGCAAACTAGGTGATCAAAAAGCCAAAACCACTTTGTTTCTGTGTAACCCTGATGCAATAACCGAAGTATCCTCTCCCCTTGCGCAATCATGTGATCCTAGGTGTAAGAGAAATGATTATTGCCTCTAGAAATTGGGCTGCTAGGGGATTTTATCACCTCTAGGTGACTCAAACTGACAACGGAGCTAAAGCCAAGCTACCCCCGACCGGTATATAAATGAATCTTAAGGGAAAACCTAAGATTACGAGTGTGGATGTGTCATATGGACCAAGTAGTACTCCCCAAAACCTTGTTGAGCTTAACCTCTTCAGGCTGGAGTGCCTCCTAAATGAAGCTTAATCTTACGCCCCATGTATGGCCACTCGAACGGGGGTCCCGAACTAAATACTCTTGTATAGTAGCCAAAAACCTTCTATTTTCTAGCGTAGCATCGGTCGGTGTGAAGGCATCCACATCTTTGCAGTCTTTAGTAGAGGTGATCAATCTGCCATGGGAGTTTTATGGGGGTTGGAAGCTTGGTTGGCCTAAGAAGAGAGTGCAATGTAAGGGGGAGCCCGTGCAGCCAAGCTTCTAAATTCACACGTGGAATCTAGCGAATATTATCATGGCCTAACCTAGGATCGTGCTTGTCTTTATTGTGCTTGTTTCAAAGGACAACATATTGTGCTTTCCAAGTGTTTTTAGACATTCAAACGAAACAAAACATCACTTTCAAATCTGGAAACAAATAGTCAACATCAAACAACTCAGAATTTTGACCAAAATTGCAAACAAATCAAACTCTTTGCATCCTACACCGCAACTGCTAAAACACATTCATTGTTTTGTGATGCATTTGACTTTAGAGCCGCATTTGTTGAAACCGCGATGCATTTTCCTAGAAAAAAGAAGACTGTCACATACCAGAAATCAAAGTCAAACTTGTCCAAACTATCCATAAACATCTTTTTCTAGAAGCATAGGGTGGTTAGGAAACTTTTTTCCAAGTCATTTGGACCTTTGCATTTCCATTCTTTAAACATTCAAGTCATCTTAATCATCACCTTGCATAATTTATCCTTAAAAAATCCAAAAATATTGTCATAACTTTCATCATAGTCCTCATTTGGAATCTAGACTTGGCATTGGTCATTTTCCTTAGTCAACATTTTCATATTAGTCTTCATTGTCACCTTGGCATTTGGCATCCTTTCTTGACAATTTTATCACCTTGCATTAGTTATTTTCCTTAGAAAAACATCATTATCACTCTGTATTTAACAACATCATGACATCCACCACCTTGTCTTCCCTTCAACAAAATATTGATAGGCTTGCTAGTAAAGTTGAATACCAATTACTTTGTAGAGGTCAATACCAACAAGCCTTCAACTTTAAGAGACAATTCCTCCAAACTGAAAACCAATGTCCTTCGTACCAACAATCCATGAGTCCTAGTCCTTCGTCTGTCTACCCTCACTACCAAAAGCCACTTAACACCATACATGACATTAGTCCACAAAAAACATTCATTAATCACCCTTATCCTAACTTTGACAAGGGAAACTAACTATCCACTAGTCTGTTACAAGTCTCCACCTCATATTCTAGTGCTTCACCTATCAATCCTATCCATGTCTACATGTCTTATCAACCATCTTCCAACTCATGTCAAGTCGCCACATCATACCATATCGATCTGGTCCAAGTCTCCACGCCCTATTTTAGTCAACCTTACACCAATCCAGTCCAAGTCCCCATGTCCTATCCTAGTCCTTCACATACTAGTCCAGTCCAAGTCCCCATGTCATATCCTAGTCCTTCACATGCTAGTCCAGTCCAAGTCTCCATGTCATATCCTATGCCATCACCAACTAGTCCAGTCCAAGTCTCCATGTCCTATCCTAGTCCTTCACATACTAGTCCAGTCATGTCATATCCTTGTCCTTCACATACTAGTCTAGTCCAAGTCTCCATGTCCTATCCCAATCCTTCACACACTAATCCAGTCCAAGTCTCCATGTCATATCCTAGTCCTTCACATACTAGTCCAGTCCAAGTCTCCACGTCCTATCCTAGTCCTTCATTCATTAATCCTTTTCAAGTCACCCCCTCACAAGCAACATCTAGTCATGAAAATTTTGTCATTACTCAAAGGAACATCCCATTTTCTAAACTTGAGGATACATGTCAAAACAAAAGGCATGACCTTATAATGTCACCCTCATGTCAAGAACAAGGTAGCCCATCCCATGACCCTATCTTAAAGTCCATTCAAGAAGTCCTTCAAGACAATCATGACATCCAAAATACACCTACCATTGACCAAGAAGTCCAAATCCATGACAACCCCATCTTTGACCAAGACCCTACCACTGACCAAGAAGTCCAAATCCATGACAAACCCATCTTTGACCAAGACCCTACCATTGACCAAGAAGTCCAAATCCATGACAACCTCATCTTTGACCAAGAAATCCAAAACAATCCACTCCTTGACCTTTACACCATTCATGATCAAACACTTTCCAACCCTATATAGGCCTCGACTATTGACACTTTCCAAAATGAGACACTTGCATCCATGACACACATAGACAATATTCCTCAAGAACAAGAGTCTTCCATTATAGACATATTTGCAAATGATCAAGCTATAGCTGAATTTACTGGACTCTATGACACTGACCATAATGATGGCTTTGACATCGATTTGGAAGCACCAATAGAATCATCTGAACCTAACATGTCATAAGATCAGACCAAAGATATCAGTCTGAAATATGTCCAACATGACAATGAAGCTAAGACACTTTATCAACTAGGGTCATCTATCTTTGACATAGCAAGCTTCCTCACATATGAAATTATTCCAAGTAACAGTGTCCACATACATCATGATGGGTTAGCATCTTGCTTTCAAAACGATAAATACCCCATCGCAAACAAAATCTATCAAAGCATGCAATATCAAGGCAAAGGGCTAGGCATACATGAGCAAGGCATTCAACCAATACAACTTCAAGAAAATTATAGACATCAAGGTCTTGGCTATTCTTCGGTTAGAAAATCAAACGATGTTAGTCGAACCTCCTCGATACTGGGGGCAACCTTGTCAGATACAAACGTCAAAATAGAGTCCATGAGAAATCCTTGTCATAAGGTTGTTGCCATCACCTCTTCCGTCCACACCATAAACCATCATTCTCAACATCTTAAACCTTCCCTTTGGAGCCAACAAAAAAAAAGGTCATACAACTCAAAAGGTCAAAATAAAATGTCAAAGGCCATTGAATTAGATAAAAAGACAACTGGGAAAATGAAATTAAAATGGATCCCAAAGAAAGATGGATCAAACAAGGAAAATATTCCAAATTCAAATGTCAATCAAAATGTGGAGCTGCAAGAAAAGAGGACCCCCACATATAACAAATTTCCACCTCCTTCAAAATGGTCATCAAGCAAGGCATATAAAAGTGTTGGTTCCAAACACCGTCCCAATCAAAATTCCAAAATTTGTCATCCACCATCCCAAGTTTGGAAAATAAAAAGTGATTCGTCCAAACGTCCAAACAACCTTTCCACGTCTACCATCATTCGTCATAATCCTACATCTCGTCTAAAGTCCAAAAATCCCACATCACACATCCGTCACATCTTGGCAGCAACTCTTTACCATAAGGACTCTCATGGCATTTTATCGCGATGTGTGTATTCTGATAAGGCCAACTCTAGTATCAGAAAGGATCACAATGGCATCAATCAGTTGTATGCAAGCGCTATGATCCTGACAAGATAACTCCTTCAACAAGGTCATTATTGGAATATCATGGCACCAATCTCTACATTGGCACCATCAGTGGATTCAAAATAGTCAGTGGTCATCTAAAGCATCTAGGTTATCCACAAAATCAGAAATACAAAAAAATTGAAAAATGTAAAACATCGTCACCCTGATGAAAACCTGGCAAATATGCGTCTTGGTGACACCAAAAAAATAAAAAATTCAAGAAAATAGTAAAGAGAAAAATTTCATCCAATGGTGAAAACTTGGCAAATAGGCACCTTAGATAAGTACCATGATGAAAACCTGGCAAACAGATATCATGTGTAAAATAAATCATCTATGTGGAATTTTATACTTGGGGGCAAGTCATCTCATTTCCCATACTTTCCTCATGAAATTTACACCCATCCATTTCATTCATATCATTTTCGTCCATTTGCCCACCTACCTTGGTCTTGACATAAAACCGGCACACATAAATCATGCTTTAGGAACATTCTTGACATGTCTATCCTTCGCTCATATACTATTCATCAAATGTCATGTCATTACTTTCATAACCTCATTATCCTTATGTGACATAGTCCTTGAAAATCATATGACAATTCCTTTAGTCTCATGTCTTGTTTCCTTTACCAAGGCCACCTCTCATCCTTTCATGTCTATCACCTATCTTGGATTTTCCTTGTCAAACGGTCTAAGGATAGTCCATCATCCCTTCTAGTCTTGACCAAGTCATTCCAAATGCAACGAGTCTAATCCATACAAGCACATTATCCAAAATATTACTTGACTTTGTTCCTAGCTCGGCTGCAGACCTTGATACTTTCGTCACATTATCGTTGTCCTCATGTTGTTTCGGGATGCATCCTTCCCATGTCAAACAACGTTGTCATCACCTGTCAATTGGTATTCAGCTTGACTAGGGACACAATCATGTTTGTCCTTGGATTCTCATGTGTAGTCATTAGTCACATGCATTTCTCATGATCCTCTTAAACCATTCAAAAAGACATCACAAAAAGTCCTAATAAAAGACAAAAAAAACATCATAAAAAGTCCTGAAAAAAGACAAAAACATCATAAAAAGTCTTGAAAAAGACAAAAACATCATAAAATGTCCTAAATAAACGACAAAAACATTGCAAAATGTCCTGAAGAAAGACCAAAAACATCATAAAATGTCTTGAAAAAAGACAAAAACATCATAAAATGTCCTGAAAAAAGACAAAAACATCATAAAATGTCCTGAAAAAGACAAAAACATCATAAAATGTCCTAAAGAAAGCCCAAAAAATTAAAAAAACGTCCTAAAGAAAGACCTAATCAAATACTCGACAAAAGACAAAAAAATCAAATACTCGACAAAAGACAAAAAAAATCATAAAATGACAAAAGTCCAAAAAAAATCATAAAACGACAAAAAATCAAAAAAATCAAAACATGGCTAAAAGACAAAAAATTCCAAATGACACGAGAAAATCCCAAAAACAGAGTCACATTTCATCATGTCCATCAAATCAGTCAGTCTTTGTCATTTGTTTGAACTACGTTGTCTCTGTGCATTTGCTACATAGGCAAGACTCATTTTTGAGTTCCCAATACATTAAGTCAGTCCTTTTAGGTTTGTCAAAAATAAAATAATGATTCAATCTTTGGTCATCAAGATAGTCATTGGTCGTGTCAAACTACGAGGTCTCTGAGTGCATGACATAGGCAAGGCCATCTATCAATGAGCTCCTGAGGTCACACTAGGTTAGTCCATTAGGGTTCATGGCACTACACTAACACACACATCAAAATGTCTTCAAGTCAAAGTGAATCATTTCCAAACAGACGAACGCCTAAATCAAATTATGGCAATCATTTATTCAACATGACAATCACACCAGTATGTCAACATTGACATGTAGTCAACACAAGTCAATTCAGTCAACTTCGGTCAACTACAGTCAAACTTAGTCAAAACAAGTCAAATTGTCACAATCGGTCAAACTGTCAACTCTTGGTTATCTTTCAGATGCGTCCTTTTGAAGAATAGCCTTCATCGTTTATGCCTTAGGATGTGTCCTTCCTAGGCATCATCATTGTCATCCGACATTTTAGAAGGATCCTCTTGACATTTAAGGATCACTTCTCTCGACATCAGTATTCTTCAGATGTGTCCTTCTGAAGAACAATATCTCTTATTCATGCCTTAGGATGTGTCCTTCCTAGGCATTGTCACTATCATCCAACATTTTTGAGGGATCCTCTTGACATTTATGGATCACTCCTCTCGACATTGGTATCTTTCAGATGTGTCCTTCTGAAGAAAAAACTCTATCATTTATGCCTTAGGATGTGTCCTTCCTAGGCATCATCACTATCATTGGCATTTTGAGGGATCCCTCTTGATATTTAGGGATCAACCCTCTCGACATCAACATTATTTAGGATGTGTCCTTCCTGAATTTGACAATCATCGGCATTTCGTCATCTTGGTATTGTCAAAACCTTGACACCCTGATATCTCGACATCATCAAACCCGACATTTTGACATTAAAACACTCAATATTCAAACACACTTGGTAAACACTTGAAATTTTTTATTTTTTATTTTTTCTTGGCATTTTTTTCTTTGATCTTTCATCCTGCTACTAGTTTTTTGATGATGTCCTGACAATGGGATTTAGAAAAGCAACGACGTATCATGATTTTCTTATCTTTTCTTTGGCTTTTTCATCATGTTACTAGTTTTTCAACAATGTCCTAGTAATAGGATTTAGAAAAGCAATGACGTATCATGATGGTTGGCTTGATTTTTCATTATGTTACTAGTTTTTTAGCGAGGTCCTGACAATGGGATTTAGAAAAGCAACAACGTATCATGATTGTCTTGTCTTTGGCCTTTTCATCATGTTACTAGTTTTTCAGCGAGGTCCTGACAACAGGATTTAGAAAAGCAGTGACATATCATGATTGTCTTGTCTTTGGCTTTTTCATCATGTTACTAGTTTTTCAATGAGGTCCTGACAATAGGATTTAGAAAATAAACGACGTATCATGATTGTCTTATCTTGTCTTTGGCTTTTTTCATCATGTTACTAGTTTTTCAGCGAGATCCCAACAACAGGATTTAGGGAAGCAACGATGTATCATGACGTTTGTCTTGTCTTTTGACACTCATGTCACTAGTTTCTTAGTGATTTCCTGACTACAAGATTTAGAAAAGTAGCGACGTATCATGATGATGGTTTTGTTTTATCTTGTCTTTTGACAATCAAGTTGCTAGTTCCTCGAGGATGTCCTAGCAATAGGATTTAGAGGAGCAACGACATTTCATGACTTGTCTTTCTTGTCCTTTTATGCCTGTGGTTGGTTATGAAAAAAAGACTGGGGAAACTACACCCTTAGTATGAGTTGTGATCATCCTTGTCTATGACTTCTTGTCTTATGTGATGGTACGACCTTGCACACCTTGATTTATGTCATATCATGGTGTTTGTTGGCCATCACAATAAACTACCCAATGATGATTAAGAGCAATAAATATTAAAGTCCTATGGTAAGGTTTTGAAGGATTTGGTCTAAGAACTAACATGCATCTCCTTTTGTCTTGTCATCTTCTCTTGCTCATCTCATATAGGCATTGCATCCATATCATCATCCATATCTTTTGCACTAATATTCTTTGTCTCTTCATATTCTAGTCTTCTCATCAATTTCGAGAGCACACTCGCGTTCTTGGAACCTGATTGTCCTCTCGAGGGGGCATACTGCTACCTCCCTCATCATTCTTCCTCATCCTATTTTGCACTCGGGCATATTTTTGACTTATTTTCTTTGTCACAATGTGATAAGTGACATTATGACAAAGAGGGGAAAAATGTAGACACTTAAAAATGACCTAGGCTTGCAAGCTCTATTTTTCATCTATCGTCCTAGCATAATTATGACATTTAATTATGTCCTTGGTCCACATTCGACTATTAATTAAATAATTCATAATTATTTAATTAATTCATGTATCTTGCATTCTTCATTATTATGAAATAAATAAATTATATTTATTTATTCAATACGTCACTAAGGGTCTATTGTCCTCTTACAATTAAATAAATTTCTTAATTTATTTAATTACCTTTATTCATTTATTTCTTCTCGACTATTAAATAAATGAATTTTATTTGTTTATTTAATATGTCACTAATTCTCATAATTAAATGAATTTATTAATTTATTTAATTATTGGTCATAATCCTCTAAATTAAATAATTATGTTTAATTATTTAATTTCCAAATTTAACATTTCCCTCATTTTAAATAAATGAAATTATTTAAAATGATATCACATTCTTAACTGTCAGCTCATTTTGGTAAATAACTTGAAAAAGATTATTTATTGTCACACAAAATCCTTATTTTGAATTAATTTAATTCAAAAAGGTAATCTTCTTCCAAAAATCAAGTAATTGAGAAAATTCTTGATTTTCCAAATCTGCTTTTCAGTCCAACTCTTATCTTCTTGATTTTTCGAATCTCATAAATCAAGCAGTCTTTATCTTCTTGATTTTCAAAAATCTTTATCTTTTTGACTAATTGTCACATTTATTCTTGACCACCGATTTGATTTTATCAAATGACATCTTGACCACTTATTTAATGATTTTTCCCTAACCCTAATTAGGGATTGTCACATGAAATCTCGTCCATTGATTTTAGGCTTTGTCAACTTTCAATCTCGTTCGTCCGTCGAAAATTGTGTTTTCTATAAAATGTCAATTTTTCTCACATTTCAGACTTACACACACACCACTTCATTATTATAGACATTTTATGCTTAGAATTTACTTTGCACTTAGCTTATTTAATTGGATTACTTGTCATAGGCATAGTCATTTGTCATTTGTCAGTCTTTATTTTGTCATTCAAATCCTTCAAAAATTGCATAGGGCTTTGTCATAGTTAATTGCTCACACACATACAAATCTGAGGGCAATAGTCATACGATCGCTGCAAGCTAGAAAGTGCTATGGAGATGAATCATGGAAGCTTCAAGGAATAACTGGTAAAAATTTTCTTGTATTTGCTTTCATTGTACTTCATAGCTCTTTGGGTTTTATTTTATGATCTAATATGCTAATCTAACCTGAAATTTACCCATTGATACAAAACCTGAGTACAACATGCAGCTACTGCAACATATTATGCTTCTACTATAGAATGAGTAATATACTCTTGCTTCTTACTCATCCATGACACCAATCTATTTCCAAGAAAGAAGGCTCCTCCACTAGTTCTCTTCCTGTCATCTACACTTCTATCCCAATCAACATTAGTGTATGTGATCAAGGTAAAATCTTTTCCTTTGGCACACCACAGCCTATAGTCAACAGTGCTTTTGATTTATTTGAAAAAATTATCTTCACCATGTTGACATGAAGCTATTTTGGTTTAGCCTAAAATTTTGCAACCATGCACACTACTTGCATAATGTCTGGTCTTGATGCAGTTAAGTACATCAAGCTCCCAATCATCGAACTATACATAGTCTAATTCGCTTCAGGTGACTCATCTAATTTACTCAATTTACAACTAGTTATCATGGGGGTACTAACTAGTCTATTATCTTCCATGTCAAACTTCTCAAGCATTTCCTTAGCATACTTAGTTTGAGATATGAATATTCCATTTTATTTTTGTATAATTTGTATACTAAAGAAAAATGACAACTCTACTAACATGGACATTTCAAATTCATCTTGCATTTATGTAGCAAATACTTGACACATTTTTATCATTGCTACCTCCAACAATTATGTCATCTACATAAACTACAAATACAATAATGTGATCACCTTCTAATTTGAAATATAAATTGTTTTTTGCACACCCCTTTTTGAAACCTTGTTGTAGATACTGGTCCAATCTAGAATACCATGCTCTAGGTGCTTGTTTTGGACCATATAACACCTTTGTCAATCTGCAAACATAATCTTCTTCTTCTAAAAGCTAAAAACCTTCTGGTTGCTCAATGTAGACTTCCTCTTCAAGGTTTCCATTTAGAAATGTTGACTTAACATCCATTTGATATACCTTGAATCCCTTGTAAACTGAGAATGCAAGAAACAATCTTATGTCTTCTAATCTTGCAACGGGTGCAAATGTTTCTTCAAAGTCAATTCCTTCAACTTGTGCATATCCTTTGCACACCAGCCTTGCCTTATTTCTAACAACTCCTTCATTTAACTTGTTTCTGAATACCAATTTGGTGCCAATTGTGTTTTTACTTGATGGTCTAGGGACTAACTCCCATGTCTTGTTCTTCTCAATCTTGTTGAGCTCCTCTTCCATGGCTTTTATCCAAGTCTCATCTTTGTTTACTTCATTGAAGTTCCTTGGTTCAATATGAAACAAGAGAGTTAAATTCACTTGTTCCTTGCTTCTTTCTTGTTCCTTGCTTCTTTCTAGTCTTCTCCTCCTTTATCTCAAAACCTTTGGTTTCCTTTTCTTCCTTTGAGGGTGAGTCTTTCTTCTTTTCAGTCTGAATGCTTGGCCTTATAAACTTTGTTCTACACTCCCTAGCTATGTGACCAAAATTATTTCACTTATAACATACTATATTCATATCAATCAAGGGAGTAGATTAATTTTGTTCACAAAGCTTGTATCTCTCCTTGGAATGGCTCTACACTCTCTAGCTCTATGATCAAAATGATTACACGTATAACAATACCCATAGAAGTATGAAAAGTACTTGGTTGTGGCATTTCTTTTAGCTAGATGATGAGATCTTCTTTGTCTAGGCCTCCTTGGATAGTGTATTCTTGTGAATCCTTCATCATCTAACATTGTTGTGTTTTGCTTCTTCTTTGGCTAAGCAAGGATAATCTTGTTGTCTTTAATGTCTTCAATTGACTTCTCTTCCTCAGATTTTTCTACTACTGTAGACTTCATTTTGGTTGTAGGGAAATCCTTGATATCAGTCTTTTCATCCTTATGAACTGCATTTTCTTCAGCCCTAAATCTTTCATAGAGTTTTGCAGAGGCATCTGCAAATGAGATCTTTCCTTTCTCCAATCCTAGGCTAGATTTTTCTTTATTCACCAGTTTTTTTGTACTTATCAACTCATTCAAAATGTTTGAACCAACTTATAATTTTAGACCTTTATTGATCTGTTCATTTTCTTTCTCTAATTCCTTTCTTAAGGAAACTATTTCTATCTCAAGCTTTAAACATCTATCCACTTCATATTCTAGCTTGGAATTCATTACTTCTATTCTTTTGGCTTCCTGTGCTTGAAGTTTCAAGCTTACAACCAACTGGTTGGATTCCTCAAGATCCTAGGTTAGCTTATCATTCTCCTTTTGAGCACATCTTTTCAATTTATTGTTTTCCCTTTTAAGATCATAAAATTTATATCTTAAATCATCAAGGTCTTCAAGAGCACTAATCAAATCTCCCTCAAGATCAACAACTGCCTCCACTTCTTCTTCATGAGAATCCTTGGCTTATTCATCCATCTGCTCCTCACAGTCCTTGGCCATAAAAGGAATTCTACCTCTTCTTCCTCCATTATAGGAGCCCAATATTTTTCATCATCTAAACTGTCACTAGCATCAGATGAATTTCTTTCTTCCTAAATGTAAAAAAAAATCTTTTTCTTTATAAAAATCCTTCGTTTAGAGTAATAAGGATTCTTCTTTTTGCTATCTCCTTCTTTCTCAACGTTATCATCTTCATCATAAGGAAACTTAGATGCAAAGTGACCTATTCTACCACAGTTAAATAATTTAAAGGGAAACTTACCTTTATACTTGTCAGATTCTCTCCTCATTTTTATTATGAAGTTTTCCTCTTTTCATCAACCTCTTCATGGTCTGATGTAGTGGCAATGACTTTATCTTTCTTATCAGCACTATTTTTTTCCCTCCTTTCAACCTTGAATGTAGCTTCTCTTCTTGATGGAATCTCCCATTCTCATCTCATATGCCGTGAATATGCAATGCAACTCATCAAGAGTAAGCTTATCAACTTCTCTTCCTTCTTCAATTGTAGAGATCTTAGGATCATATCTAGTTGTCATAGACCTCAACACTTTTATTACAACAATTTCTTCTTTTGCTTCTTCTCCAAATCATATTATAGAATTTACTACATCATCAACTCTTAGAAGATAGTCTACAATCTTCTCTTCTTCAATCATTTTTAAAACCTTAAATTTTTCTCTCAGTACTTGAAGCTTTTCCAACTTCACCTTGCTTTCTCCTTCATAGATGTTTTTCAAATTTTCCTAGACATCATGCATAGTTTGACAATGCATAACCTTAACATGCATAGAATCTAAAAAATTATTCATAATGGTGAACCATGCCTTTTCATTGTTCTCATAGTCCTTCTTTCTAGTAGTATCTATGGGAAGAGTGGTAGGGAGAATATATTTGGTTTTAACTAACATCCAGACATCTAGTCCCAGTGATCCCAAATATCCCTTCATTAATGAACTCCACTTAGCATAGTTATTTCCATCAAACCGAGGTGGCTTGCTTGAACCTTCTTGACTATTCAGTGTGTTCACACTACCAAAATATACCTGAGCTAATTAAGCTTCACCTAGAGAACCTAGGGCTCTGATACCAATTTTTGAAACACAACGATCTACTGAGAGGGGGATGAATCAATGGATAATAATTTTTTTCTTAACCCTTGAAACAAATTAATTACTTTTGAACTTTCAATGTGTAGATAAAGCTATAATAAGCAAACATCTGAGAGAACACACATACAGACATCACATAACACCAAATGTAAATGGAAAACCCAAGGTTGGGAAAAACCATGGTAAGAAATGTTGCTAGGATCTACTGTCCTAATCTAGCCTCACAAGCTTGAAATTTGGTTACAATGCTTTAAGGGCACCAACCCTATGGAGATAGTAATCCCCAGATTTTAGGAGCATCCACGCTCAAATTTGAGCACCTACTCAGATATCTTATGGAACCCACCATTTAGATTTATAATGCTAGATACTACAATTTTAATAACAATTCTAAGTTGCAACTTATTTGCAACTACACTTATAAGTGTGTTGTATGCTTTGCAACTCTTCTTCTTCTCTAAACTTCTCTATTTTCTTTGTATCCACTCCTTCATGCCACTAATCTCTACACTTACTACTTGCTCAGCCTCACAACTCCTTTGTGTAATACACTAGTTTGAATGAGTTGAACCCAAACAAAAAGCATCAATACAATCAAGGGTTTTACTCTGAATATAAATCTAGAGTTGAATTCCTAATTTTTGTTTGGATTAGCTTATTCAGGAATAGTGCATTCTTTCTCTACAATTGTGTTCTTTTCACTTTGCCACTTCCCCACTTTTGTCTCACACAATGCTGACTGTATCTTCCCTCTTTCTACAACACTATTGTCTCTCTCTCTTTTATTCACTAACTAGTCAACTCTCATCTAAGTCGTGCACACGTGACAAAATATAACTTGATACAACAATTAGGGTTTTTTTTAGCTTCATCAGGAATCCTTCACTACCTCGATCCTTACCCATATTAAATTCTAACTCCAAAATTCTTCTAAGATTGGTGACCTGTAATCCCAAAATTAGATAAACATTTAATGTATTCTTTTGTGCATAATATTTGAAACCAATCTTTGTACACTTAGCACTTTGTGCCACTATTGTGCATCTCAAATAACCAATTAAGTTTGTAGTTGGGGAAGATAGACCAATTTATTTCATTATTCTAGTCAGTTGCAAGTCAGAAACTACTTTCACAAACCTAACCATTTGAAACTGTAGAAACTTAAAATGTCTCAATGGATCACATTGGCTAACTAACATCATTTTATCCTCAAACCCATCCTCTTTTCGCTTCTGTAATTAAATAAACCTAATTATTTAATTAAATGCCCTATTTTCAGCTATTAATCTAATTGACCTAATTTGGTTAATTCACCCCCTCTCACACTAACATTTCATCTGATTTAATTAAATAATGCAAAATATTTAATTTTAACCCTAAGTCCTCTTCTTTAATTAAATAACCTAAACTATTTAATTAAATATCATATTTGCATCTCATTTTCATTAAATAAATCAATAATTTAATGAATATCCTCACATTCCTCATCTTGCACATTTAAATTTAGTTTTAATTAACTAAATTGCTAATTTCCCTCTAATCCACTTGCATAGGGAATATTCCAATGGAATATTCTCCTAGTTTCCTCCAAAAAAAGGTAATGATTACTCCAAACAAACTTTGAAACAACTTTGTTGCAAAGAGTGTTTGTTTGCATGATTGTGAGCCCTTGATCTTTTCTTGATCCATGTGATCTTTGATTCTCATCCATCGACGAGAATCCTTGATCCATGTTTCATCCTCCTTTCATTTGTTACCATTGATAGATTAAATCAATCTCATCCATTGCTTTTTCATTTGATATCCATTAAATAAATTATTGAATGAATATCATATAATTCCCCTAATTTGTATAATTCAAACTTTGTTTTAATTATCAAATTACTAATTCTTCCACTTGCAAGGGAATATTCCTCCTTTGCACATTCCTCCAAAAGGGGAATATTCTCATGAAATATTCCTTCCCCTTTTTGCACAAATAAAACTTTGTTTTAAATTGCAAAGTATCATATTTTCCTCACCCATGAGAATATTCCAAAAAATATTATCTCTCCTCCAATCATTTGAAAAAGGGATATTCTCACTTAGCTTCTTGAGCAAGTTACCTTGTGACTTGTGTGTGTAGGTCAAAAGTGTGTTTGTTTGGAACAAATGAGAACCCTTGACTAAATCTCATCTTGCATTCTCACTCGTTGATGACAATCCATGATCCATGCCTCTTCTTGCTTTCATCCTTGATTGTTGATTGATCTTTTTGATCTCAACCCTTCATTTCTCATTTTTTACCCTATAAATATAACACTATTTGGAGACAAATGGATCCATATTTCAATTGAAAACTTCTGTTGTTGAATTCAATTACACTTGCATTCATACTTTACTCACATTTAGCATATTTTAGTTCATTTTTAGTTGCATATTAGCTTTAAGCTTCCATTAATGACTTCCATGATAACATAGATGCACACATTTAGCTTATTTGTTAATTAGGATTTTAATTTTTTTAAGCTTGCATACATTTAGAGTAGATTTGTATACACCCATAGCAATCATCTTAGCATAAATCATGTTAAAATATCTTTCATCATAATCATTTAGCTTTAAATCATGTTTTCATACACATCTATCAATGGTTTCATCAATTTTCTTCAATAAAACTGATTGAAACAAGCTCATTATCCAAGGGATTGGGGAAGGGTTTCCATTCCACATTAATGCGACACCACTCCCCCAATAGGATAAGTTTCAATGTCTTAGATTAGAGGTTTTTCAAACTTTCATGATTTAAAATGTTAGTTTTAAAGGCTCCTTTGTCTTTGTTTATAGTGAATGATCTTATTAGGATTAATACTTAGTGGGTTAAATACGCCTTGAATTCATATGGATCAGGTGTAGTTAACCTTCACTATGTCATTGGTCACATTTTGGTGCTAGGAGGGCGAAATTTAATGTTTTGGGTGTTTTTTGGAGAAATTTTGGGTTTAATCTCTTAAATGCATGATTTTCCTTAATTTTTAATGAATTCTACATGACTAATCTTGCACAAAGGTTGTTGGGTTTTGAAGATATCATGTTTAACTTTCCAAAAAAAATTACAATTTCAAAATTGATCAAGATTTGAGGAAGTTTTCATTATCTCAAGTTGCTGTCCATGATTAATTTTGCTGTTTTTTTTTTTTTTAATTGGGTTTAATCTCTTAAATGCATGATTTTCCTTCATTTTTAATGAATTCTACATGACTAATCTTGTAGAAAGGTTGCTGGGTTTTGAAGATTTCAAGTTTAGCTTTCCAAAAAAAATTATGATTTCAAAATTGATCAAGATTTGAGGAAGTTGTCATTATCTCAATTTGTTGTCCATGATTAATTTTGCTATTTTAAAAAAAAATGGGTTTAATCTCTTAAATGCATGATTTTCCTTAATTTTTAATGAATTCTACATGACTAATCTTGCAGAAAGGTTGCTAGGTTTTGAAGATCTCGTGTTTAGCTTTCCAAAACATTTTATGATTTCAAAATTGATCAAGATTTGAGAAATTTTTCATTATCTCAAGTTGTTATAATCTAATTTTCTAAAAATGTTTCTCAAACACTTGAAAGGATCAAATGAATTAGCTTTCAAAGTTGGATAAAATTGAACCAAACAACCTCACATTTGCTTTAAATTTTTACATGTTCTTTAAATTTTTGATTTCATCTGATTTCTAACATGTCTCTAACTTCTTGTTTTGGATTTTTGGGTTTTGCAGGTTTGGACAATACAACTTGAAGAAAAGAAGCATACTATTATCATTTGAACTATAATTGTAACTAGTGTTTCAACACTTTTGGGGCAATTATAACGCATTTGTAATGCTTTTTTATTTCACACTTTAAGACAACACTAGTTTTCAATTGGGTCTTAAAAAGAACGCTCAAATGGGACTAAAATTGAACCCTCATTTCATCATTGTATTTTGGGTCTAAAACTGAACAAGGAAAATTAGCATTTCATTTGGTGCATAAAATGAATTCATCTTAGCTTTAGGGGTTAAAATTTATGAGTTTTTACTATGTTTTGATTTACAAATGTGTTATTGAATGCATATGAAATTCTCTCGCACCACTTGGTGATCTTGAGAAATAGAAACATTCCTTAACACTTTGCAAAATCACCTACATCTTTCACTTTAGATTAAAAATAAACCCCTTGTGAGTGTAGGGAAAAGGTGTGGTGTGTGTTCTCTCCTTGTTTCATACAAACTGGGATGATCGAACTATAATCGTACTTCCTTGCTATTGTTTATCTTTAGAGTTCCAGCCTCCCCGCTTTGAAAGGAGGGAATGAACCAAGTGGTAACGAGCTAAATCCAAGCTCTTCTGAACGGCTATATAAATGTGTGGTTGCAATGAAAATTGCGATCAATGGGAAGTGGTATGTGATATCTCTCCCCTAGTATCTTTATGATGTGAAAATCCATTGTTCTAAGGGTTGGGAGACCTCTCGAGGGAGTTTATCGTAGTATCCCCTAAACTAAAATCCCTTATTATGAACCATTATTTAGAATCCAAAATCCTTAATACTTGTTGGTGCAAGAATAGTCATTCTGAAGCCACCCCACATTTTTACTATTCATTGTTGAAATATAAAAATCCTTAGGATCTTAGGATCTTTAGGATTTTGAAATTTGGTGGTCTCGAGAATGTGTGTCATGGAGGGGAGCCAGTGTCACCAAATCTCGAACTATTCGCAATGTCTTAGTGTTGGGAGAAATCTGAGTGGGGACTCAACAAGTATGACCATTTCATCCTAGGATTGTAAATAATTGTGAGTTAGTTTAATAATTTTCTTGGTTCCAAAACATTACAAACAAACATTCACTATCTTCCTCAAAATTTCAAACACTTTGGCTTAAATATGGATACCTTTTGAAATATTCTTGATATCAATGCTTGTCCTAGGGATCTTTATCCTTAGATACTTCTAAATATCTTGACTTATATCTCAATCCATACTTCCCAAATCAACATAAGAAACTATGGCTTCAACCTCATGATTTTCATAAAATGGACCTTGTGAAATTTATGATGTTTTTGACATAAAAATTTAGTTTGAAAACTTAATCAATACAAGTGTTTGTGGTAAAAAATAAACTCACTTAAGTAAGATAAATTGACAAAATTGAACCCGACATGACCATTTGGTGACTAATTGCTCCCATTGAGCAACCCGACCTTACGCCCGCTATCATAAAAGGAAAACATTGCAAACATTGAGTCCAAAATCATTGAGTTCTATTGTCAAAATAATTGAGTTCCATTATCCAAAGTCATTAAATTCTATTGTCAATATCATTGGGTCCTATTTCCAAAATCATTTGAGTCCTATTTTACCAAAATCATTGAGTCCTTATGGTTTGATCACTTTAGAGATATAACATGTTTCTCACTACCTTGTTCTTGGAAAACAAAGGTTCACTCTAGGTCAAAATTGGGTAAAACATTTCACTCACCTCTCCATCAAATTTCATCCTTCACTTCACCAAACTTTGCAAAAAATTCAAATACACCAACACTTTTGTACTTAGACATCTATCAAACCAACCCATAACTTAGTTACTTTGTATGTGAAATGAATCCTTTTCCATGCATTTGGTTAAGTTAGTTATCATCTTTGAACTAGTTTATCTTGAAGGTCACCAGTCTACCCTAAAGATTCACAAGTTCATAAACATCGTTTATCCAAACATCAAACAATCAAATTTAAGTGAAAAGTGTTGTCCCAAAACGTTTGCAAAGATCACTTCCCACATCATTCACTTTTTCATCTCCCATTATCACCATTGCTCTAAAATGACTTAGAGCATCCCTTCTACCTAAATTTGAGTCAACTAGAGAGTTCAAGCATTACAAATCTCAACACAACTCTCCCATAGGTGACTCAAAATTTATGGTAAAGACAAGATCACAACACAAGAGAATCATAGAGAAAACCAAAGTCACATTCACCTCAAGTGATCCCAATCCTCAAGAATTTGATCCAAGAAGTCAAGTTATCTCATCACAACAACCCTCATCTCCACCAGGGACGTATGAGATAGAAAATGTCACAAACAATCCATTTGGATTTACTAGGGAAGAAATCATGGAACATCAAGCCTTAGAAAATGTGGCTCCAATTTCCCCATATTTTGTTGCACAATCATTGACACAAGGATTGACTTCATCTACGTTTCAACCAACTCCATCCCTTGTTCCAAGTCAACCCTTAACATATAGTCTTGCAACTAGGCTAGGAACCAACCTTGGTATCACTTCATGTCTAGGAACAAACACAACTTTGGGTATTCACAAAATGACCATTCTATTGATGATGATTTTACTCACAACAAATAGGGCGAATAAATTCTTCACAGACAAGATTGTAAAGAGCCTATCCTTCTTGAAAGATATGGAACAAAGACAACCTAAAGAGGAATTTTTCTTTAACAGGAAAAGATTGGCTTTAGTTCAATCCCAAGTCTCCGATAACCAGGTCATGATTGCACTAGGGTCGCTCTCAGGTTTGATGTGATATTGTTGTTAATCTCAAAGGGACCATGATTGTTTAGAATTAAATATTTTATGCAATGGATTTTTAATTGGATCATAAAGACAAGTATCATGAAATTGAAATATTTGCAATAATATTCCATGAACATCGCAAATTATTTGCTATCACTTAAGTAGATTTAGCATTAAGCATTCAACAATTTCATAGAAAATGAAATATTTTCAATAAAATTCCATCCATTCATTTTAATTTTGGAACATTTTCAAGAATTTAAATATCTACTCTAAAATAAAGCATAAAAATACTGAAAACTAAAAGTTTCTCCTGGTTATTCTTCATGCATGCCCCAAAGAATCAATTAAAATAGAGCAAACCACTTTATACTTCACTAGATTGCTTCACAACTACTTATAAAATGGTGCAAGCTTTTAAAGAGATGGGTGTAATTTCTGGACACCGAGTAGGTTCTGTATGCACCCTTAAATGACACAACATACAGTCTTGTTCGGATGAACTAACAAAACCAGCTACAAAAGATTCATGAGATAGGTAGCTATCTAATTGGCTCTGATATTAATCAATTTCTATGTGCATACAAATTTTTACACTGGAATGATTCAAAAAATAGGGAAAAAGAACAAAACTTGAAAAAAAATTATGCTCTTCTAACATCCACAAATTCTGAACTTAAAATAAAAAAAGGGATCCTTTGGCCTTTTATAGAACACAAGGCTCAGATAGGATAAGACAAATACATGAGAGGGAATCCAAGGGACCAATCACATCAAGGCATGTGGAATGTAGTGACCAATAGGAGAATTGCAATTGAAGTCAATGGAAGTCAACTCCAATTACACGTTGAAGCTCTTCGAGTGTTAATCTTTAATTATCGCCAGGATAATAACTTGAATCAGGATAGTATGTAGGGACTTTCCATACATTCAGAATGAATAAGAGGAATTTTCACCCCCACACTTTGCTTGGCTCCGGATCTGCTACTCTCGGGAATGGGCTTCCTCAGAGGTTGGTGCTTTTTATCCGCCGCATATGAAATACCAGGATCTCCAACATTTTGATGAATTCAAACTCCTCTGCCAAATAGTATCCTAGAATAAATGACCCAATTTGAATGTAATTCTATCCGTGATTTAAATTTTCCTGACCATCCATACCAGAACTTTGCATCACAATCTATATCTTCTACAATCACAAATTCCACACATTAAATCCCTTTTAAAGAAAGAAAACATTTATAACATCTCATGTAAATTAAACCATTAATCAAATGTTAGTACAAAAATTTCATAAATAACACGCTTTCTAGCATATCATAAATCCTCACATATATGTTGGATTACCGAAATCGTTAGATAATCTCAAAAATTTAAAATTTCATTTCACATTACAACCCAATACCTGGTACCCGGTATTCATATTTACCCACAAACTTTCCCAAACTTTGGTTTTACTGAACTTCCATCTTATCAGACTCCCTCTTACTAGAGTTAAAACATTGGACTGGAGCCTTCCATTCAAACTCGCATTACCTTTTTCCTTTACAAACGTTTTCAGTTCCCGGTACCCAAAACACTTACATTACGAAGCACTTTTTATTAAATATTTCTCTTTGCTTTTCACTCCCGATGATCCTTCAATTTGCTAGCTCTTGCCATAAGAGTTATTATTTTTTCACTGGGGTCCCCAATTCTTTCAGTCTTGGGGCGTGTTGTGAGACCACACAACACATTCCATTAACCACCAACCTTCCCTAAAACACAAGTTGGACACCAATATTTGGAAAACCACTTACATTCCATGATGCCACAATGACCTCAACATTTTGAGTGCAACCATCTTCATCCATCACCCCAAATACCCCTTGAGTGTACCTAACATTACACAGGGTAATGTGAACCAAGTACCTCAAGTAGGAAAACAAGGGAAAGTTAACACTCTCATGCAAAGTCAGCCATTAACAAGTGGTTCCAACAACCCCATTGACACATCAAAACAAGTGGTTACCCAAGCTACTCAAGTCAATCCACCATCCACATCAAACCCATCTATCATCAACCCAAATCAAAACAACATCTTGGTTATGAATCCCATCAACCAAGGTAATACCTTGATCCCACCTCAAATACAACAAGGGAACCCTTTCAATCAGTTACAAGGTATGAATGTGCCATTACCATCGCAATACCAAATGACACCAACATCATATTTCCCCTTGGTCCCCCATGTCATGCAAAATGAAATGGGACCTCAAACTTACATTCCTCCACCTCAATCCACTATCTCACAAGGAATGTTAAACTAAGGGAACCCCCAACCTCTCATCAACAATCCACAACCCACTCAAAACATAAACACCCAAAACCTATCGTAGATGTCCCAACCATTGATTGATCCTACATTGCAAGTGCATGCCTTAGCTTTACAGGAAACACAACAGGCTTACTAGCAAGCAGTCCAAAAACAACAAAAACATCAAGCAGCCTTAGTAGCACAACATCAAGCATCCTTAGTAGCACAATAACAACAACAACAACATCAAGTTTCCTTAGCAGCACAATAACAACAACAAGCTCAACAAGCCACCCTAGTAGTGCAACAACAACAAGCAGCCCTAGCGGCCCAACAATAGCAATTGATCATGTGATCTGATTAGGATCTAGACTAATTGCGTATCTGAATGCTTAATTATAACAACTTAATGGAAATACAATTCATGCATACATTATTGAAATTATGCATTAAATACTTAAGGTGAAAAACAAAATTGAGAAATAAGAAGAGAGAGAAAGTGCAAACAATCTGATAACACAGTTCACCACAAACGTGACTACGTCTTCAGGTCCGCTCCAATAGAGTGAGACTGATCCGATTAATCTCCAAATAGAAATTACAATTGCACCAAGAGCATTTCTTCTAGCACTTCGGCAGCATAACAATACTCCAATGAACAAAAATGGCTCAAAAGAATCTCCTTAGAATCCCCCTTTCGTATGGACTGTTTCTCAACTATGTCACTTCACTAAAAAACTCTTCCTTCTACCCCTTTTTATACCACAAATATTCCCAAATTGGTGAAAAACCAATTGATTTGGGAATTTCAACTCAATCCCCCTTACATAGTAAATATTTTGAAAAATCCCCCCTTAATTACATAATAATATTTTAAAAATATTACCTTAGCCCCGCTTATCCCTTATTTGGGCTTTAACTATTTCTAATAGTTACAACTAATCCTTTTAAAAGGATTATTGTTTTACAACTTGGAGGGAATTTATTAAATTAAGGGGTATTCGGTTTCCACATTTCCACAAAACCATCTGATGCCACTTGTATTTTAAAGCCATACAATATACAATGTTGGTTTGAAATTCTCATTTAAAATAGGGGATGAGTTTGGTTATGGGCTATTTACATCCCTTAAAGATAGAGATCAATTTATTTTCCCTAAAAAAATGTAGCCTAAAAAATAGCATGAATTTTTTAAAATAATGGTGATCCCCTTTTATAGGGGGGGGCCACATTTTTTTCTTAAGGAAGTGATTTAATTACTAAAATAGAGGGCATGGCTGTTATTAAGGGAGAGCGCTCCCTCTTTATGAGTGGGGGACCCACCCCCCATATTTATTTATTTTTTATATATATTTTTTAAATAAAGCCATGTCCAACAAATTGCCACCACGTGTAACTTCGGGAAGCCACCATGTTTCACCTCATGATTCATCCATGTCAGCATGATGACATCATTCTGACATCATCATTGTACCTTCAAGTCAATCTAGTCAACCACGAGCTTTGACCTTCCATTTCTTGCACATACGAGCTCTGATTTGCACAGAACGAACATCGTCGGAAAGCTCTTTCCGAGCTCTTCGCATTGACATCAATTTTGACCACTTTTGGTGACATCAAATTTTGACCTTTTTTTCTTGCCCTAGGCCCTGAGTTGACCAGTTGTTGACTGAACTTTGACCAGCAATAACTTGGGCTCCGTAGCTTTGTTTGACTCTGTTCAAGTTGCAATGGAATCATGACATTGAGCTCTTTCTGATGGTGCTGAAATTTGGAGTATTGGAGACTCTTCAATTTTTAGTGAAAATATCCCCTGGATCATCATGCAACAACAAGGTTCCTTATACTATAACCCTCAATAGAACATCATCAATTAAAAAACGTTAGGAACATATACACCCACAGAATCATCATCTTATCCCACACCACCATACACCCCATACAAAACTTTATCATATTAGAATCTCACATACAACCCATCCATCATCCCAACATATGTTCCTCCACCTAAACCGCAAGATGATCTAGTATCACAACTTAAGGCATTGCCACAAGAAATGCAGGGTTTTTGGATGGGCAAGGAAAAGAAGCCTCATACACATAATCTATGTCCATATCCATTTGGTTGAAACATCACAATGGTACCATTCCCTCCTAGCTTTGAAATCCAAAAATTTGATAAATATAAAGGGAGAGGAAATCCTGTGGACCATATCAAATAGTTTAACGTCATGTGCATGGAGGTGGCCTATAATGATTCCTACTTAATGTGCCTCTTCCCACGAAGTTTAATAGGTCCTGCAATGGATTGGTTTTCATAGTTACCTTCAAGAATCAAAACCTTCCAATAAATTATCGATAAATTCATCAACCACTTCTCCTTCAATCTTGACATGGATGTAACCTTAGAAGAGTTATACACACTCAAACAAAACAAAGGAGAAGCTTTCACCAATTTCTTATAATGATGGAGGCAAAGAGATAGTAAAAGCAAGTGGCCCCTTCTCGACAAACAACAAGTGGGGATTATCATAGAAAATCTTCATCCCAATCTATCCTTCCACTTGAAGATGTAGTGCATTACCACTTATGATGAGATTTTCCTAGATCCCTTAACATTGAGAGAGCCCTAATCTCACAGGGAAACACAACTATTTAGAGACAACTGCCCATCCACTAGTTTTAACGACAAGCCACACTATTGGGCCAAGAACAAAAATGTTACTAGTGATGGTGTTTTTCATACAAAGGTGGTCTTAACTACTCCTAGACAAGAAAAAACCCAACCCATGAACACACAACAACTCTACACGCAACCACCAAAAAATCAACCAACGATCAATGCTACAAACACTCAACGTGCTCCTAAATGACAATTCACTTCCTTAGGGGAACCTATGGAGGATGTGTTGAAGAGGTTGATACAATCTAATATTATCACACTCCCAAATTTCTCAAACTATCAAGAGCCACAAGTCAAACCTCGTAGTTATAGAGATGATCATTTTTGTGAATTTCACCAATACAAAGGTCATAACACAAATTTTTTTTAGAATCAAACATCTAATAGAAGATCTTATCGAACAAGGAGACATTCATGTCGATCAAAAATATGGGAATGAAAATATGAAAGTTTACACAAACCCTATGCTTTACCATACAAAAGAAAAAGATTCAGGAAAGGCATCAACCTCAAAAAATGTAAACAATACTCATGATACCATGATGGGATATTTTTATTTATCACAACATGAGGAATTAGACATGTATCAAGATACAATTTTAAAACAAATTCTAAACCCATTACCAATGTTTAGCACTATTTTATACCGTAATGACATCAAGTGGATACTAGATTGTGATATCTCTCCCACATATGACTCAATGATTGGGCATGTTGAAGAAGTTACAAACAAGCTAGAAATATCCCTTCTTCCACCCATACCCATAAACTATTGTGAAGAGTCTTTTACCGATGATGTATCATCCACCCAAGGATCATGCCAAGAGGAGGCTCTTGAGGATAACAAAATTTATTTTGAATCGAGTAATTATCCATAGCCCCTATCCCCAAAGTTTCACGAAGAGCTAAGGGAAATCTTCCAAACCATTTTAAACTCCAAAGATGCCCCCTATATCACTCTTGATATGTTTATTTCTGATGGACACATAGACATTCTTCATCCAAAACATGAGTCTCCCACTCTTGATATTCCTACACAAGAGCAAGCAACAGTCGAGATTCTTGATTCTTACAATGATTGTACATCATTGACATCTTTTGAGTCAGCATCAACATCTTTTGAAGTAGTATCAACAAAGGATGATGTCATAGAACCAAAACAAATAGTTCATATTCCTGAATAGTAGTAACCCATAGCAATATCACGTGTTCATGACAAGTCATATTCAGTGGCTATGGATAAAAGGATACATTATTAGGGCAAAGGATTAGGTACTGATAATACCTTCACAACACCAGGGCCTACAAAAAACATCAACACATGGGGCACAAAGAATCCTTATGATGAAAATGTTGTCAAAAGCATACAAGCAAGGAACAAAGTATATCCAGTGGTTGGTCCTAATTCCATGAAAACCTCCATTCCCACCCATCATTGCTCATCTTCCCTAGTTTGGAGAGTCAAAGGTTAAAAACTATCAACCAATCCATCTCATATTCCTTCATGCATGAAACCATACACTCCATTCACGATATCCAATTCTTACATTGACCATGTGTTGGAAACTACCCTTCAACATAAGGATTCTAAAGGCACTTTATCACAATGTGTGCACATAAACAAGGTTAATTTTGGTACCAGCAAGGCAAATAAGAGTTCTTCAAGGTTGCACCCAAGTGCTCGTATCTTAGCAAAGTAGCTTCTTCAAGCAAGATATCATTGGCACATTATGATAGTGGCCTCTACATCAATACTACCAGGTGGTTCAACATGAAGGTAAAATTTTCAAAAAAATAAAAAATAAAAAATCAAGAAAATAGTAAAAATAAAAACCGTCCTCTAGTGAAAACCACTATGGTGGCGCTTTGGGAAAGTACTATGATGAAAACCTTGCAAAAGAGTTTCATGAATAGAATTGAGCATCTATATGATCCTTCTCAGACATAAGCATCTCATCCTTGTCATGATAAATCCAATGCTCCCTCCATCCAACAAATCCAAATTTATCCAAATATTCCACTTTATCTTGATCTTGACAAAGATTTGGCATATACTTCAACTTTACTCATGGAAAATTTTTGAGAGGCTCTTTACCATTTTATCTCGTGAAGTCCCATAGTGCATGTATCTTGTATCATTAAACTCTGTTGAACTCTTCACATATACATCTCCTATCTTAGTTTTCTCATTGATCTATGAAACATTGCTAGACACTAGGGGTAGGTTATTGCACTCTTTTTTTTGATTAACTATTGATCCACATCTTATGTCTCATAACATGACATTGACATCACGTTCTAGGTATTGTTTACCTCAAAATCTCATCAAAAACCTCAAAAAAATTCATAAAATGTTCATCAAAATCCAAAAAAATCAAAATCCTGTACAACTAAAACCCAAAAAACATTCACAAAATTATAAAGTCAAAATCCAAAACATCCAAAACACATAAAAAACCCTAAAAAAGGTCAAACATTGAAAATCCAAAAAGCAGTACCCTTGTCGAACTACGTTGTTTCTGAGCTTGAACGTAGGCAAGGTCATCATTGATGTGCCCCGAGACACCCTAGGTTAGTCTTTTAGGAGTTCATCATAATAATCTAACATTCCATCACCTATGCATTTCTCATCTTGTAAATAGGTTGAGTTGGTTGAACTACGTGGTCTCTACATGTATAACATAGGCAAGGTTTATCTTTGATCAACCCTCAAAGCCCCTAGGATAGGTCTTTTTAGGTTAGGTTCTTGGTCGAATATTCTCTCGAAAATCCCTAAAAATTTAAATATTCAAAAAAACCTAAAACATTCAAATATCTCAAAATCCTTAAACATTCAAAATATTGTAAACATAAACATTTGCATAAACTTTCAAAATGACTCAAAAACAACCTCAAAACATTTTCAAAATACCAAAAACATTAAGATATTCAAAAAAATCCAAAACCACCCATCCCATCTTGCTTTCATCCACAATAAACCTTCATCCATAATAAATCAATCATCATCTTCAACCTTTGGTAAAACAAGTAGAAAACAAGTGTTGCAAGTCATAAAGTGCGAACCTAAGTGTCAAAATCTAAAGTCTAGATCATAGGTAAATGTGTTAGTGAAGTTTGTATCAATGGCTCATCATAGAATCATCATCCTAAATCAAATCATCTGATCAACATGTCCTAGGATGTATCCTTCCTGCGATGGAAATTAGTATCAGAAATCAACTTAGCTAAATTAAACTAGGCAAGAGATATAGATAACACTAATTGTTTTTCTTTGATCTTTTCTTCTAATTTATCTTAATGTTCCATTCCAAGGACCTCTTAATGATGTCTATCAAAATGATTTAGAGAGAAATTAATGGGGCATCGATCATTATCTTTCGTTTGTTGTGCTTGCGGGTATTCTTGTAAAATAATCTTGGTGCATACTTGCTTAGTTGTGTGTAGGGAAGTTTTTTGGAGTAGATTTTTGACTATTGCGTATGCTTTGTTCTGATATATTCTAAGCTTCTAAACTACATTCCGACGAGGTTTCCATATGTCAAGGTGTGAAAAAAAACTATCCTATCTATTTGCAAAGTCAAATTCCATTACACTAGTTACAACACCATCCTAGTTTTCAATACCTTGGTGCATCGTGTCTATGTGTTATATCAAACATAAGGAATGATAGAAAGTCTCAATCCCAAGATATGAGAAAATCATCATCATCATCATGCATCACCATTTCTAATAAAGTCTCGGTGGATCATTGACTTGTTGGACTTCTAAATCAATCTTGAAATCAATGGTCAATCCATTGATCTTATTATTTTTATTCTTCTATCTTTACTAACAATTCTATCCAAGTATTGAATACCTGTGATAAATCAAAATATACATGAGGCTACCCATAGCCGATGACTGTCTATACATCCTGAAATATGTCTACATCAATATTTGAGATAGCACACCAGCAATCCCTCTTCCACTGGGGTAGAGTGGGGCATCTATATCATCTTCAGCTCAACAATCTGACAAGTTATAGCTCTTTGATTCAAAATCAACCTAAAATCTCAAGCATCTCAAGCATAAGTTTGATTTTCACCTATCATGAGCTCAATCAGAACACTTTATTCCCCGATCAATCTCTTGAGGGGGAAACCAACCATCTTTTGATCATATCAATGCAAAATCATCTAGCGAATTTTTTTTCCTAGCCTTGCTTGCAAATCTTGATCAATCTATCAAATTAACCATCATTGGGATATATCTTTCCCTATCAATTCTCATGTTATTCAACACAATCCTTGCATTATTGTGAATCCTCAACAATTTTATCAATCAATCAATCAAATCAATCAACTTTAGCTTGGCTATCAACATCTCAAAGAGATCATCGATATCTATTTTTGTATCATCATCAGCATCAAAATCAACATCAATCTTTGAACGAATGCAATGAATACATTACTTAAAAGAGGTGAAAAATGTAGACACTTAAAAATGTCTCGATGGATCACATTGGCTAACTAACATCATTTCATCCTCAAACCCATCATCTTTTCGCTTGTTTAATTAAATAAGCCTAATTATTTAATTAAATGCCTCATTTTCATCTATTAATCTAATTGAACTAATTTCGTTAATTCACCCTCTCTCACACTGAAATTTCATCCGATTTAATTAAATAATGTAAATTATTTAATTTTTATCCTAAGTCCTCTTCTTTAATTAAACAACCTAAACTATTTAATTAAATATCATATTTGCATCTCCTTTCAATTAAATAAATCAATAATTTAATGAATATCCTCACATTCCTCATCTTGCACATTCAAATTTAGTTTTAATTAACTAAATTGCTAATTTCCCTCTAATCCACTTGCATAGGGAATATTCCAAAGGAATATTCTGCTATTTTAATCTAGAAAAAGGTAATGATTACTCCAAACAAACTTTGAAACAACTTTTTAAAGTTGCAAAGTGTGTTTGTTTGCATGATTGAGAGCACTTGATCTTTTCTTGATCCATGTGATCTTTTATCCTCATCCATTGATGAGAATCCTTGATCCATGTTTCATCCTCCTTTCATTTGTGACCATTGATAGATCAAATCAATCTCATCCATTTCTTTTTCATTTGATCTCCATTAAATCAATTATTTAATGAATATCATATAATTCCCCTAATTTGCATAATTCAAACTTTGTTTTAATTATCAAATTACTAATTCTTCCACTTGCAAGAGAATATTCCTCTGCATATTCCTCCAAAATGGGAATATTCCCATGGAATATTCCTTCCCCTTTTTGCACAAATAAAAATTTGTTTTAAATTGCAAAGTATCCTTTTTTCCTCACCCATGAGAATATTCCAAAGAATATTATCTCTCCTCCAATCATTTGAAAAAGGGATATTGTCACTTGGCTTCTTGATCAAGCTAAACTTGTGACTTCTTGAGCAAGTTACCTTGTGACCTGTGTGTGCAAGTCAAAAGTGTGTTTGTTTGGAACAAATGAGAACCCTTGATTAAATCTCATCTTGCATTCTCACTCGTTGATGAGAATCCATGATCCATGCCTCTTCGTCCTTTCATCCTTGACCGTTGATTGATCTTTTTGATCTCAATCCTTCATTTCTCAATTGCTTTCCTATAAATATAACACTATTTGGAGACAAATGGATCCATCTTTCAATTGTAAAGTTATGATGTTGAATTCACACACACTCACACTCATACTTTACTCACATTTAGCATATTTTAGTTCATTTTTAGTTGCATATTAGCTTTAATCTTCCATTAATGGCTTCCATGATAACATAGATGCATACATTTAGCTTATTTGTTAATTAGAATTTTAATATTTTAAAGCTAGCATACATTTAGAGAAGATTTGAATACACCCGTATCAATCATCTTAGCATAAATCATGTTAAAATAGCTTGCATTATATTCATTTAGCTTTAAATCATGTTTTCATACATGTCTATCAATGTTTTCATTAGTTTTATTCAATAAAACTAATCGAAACAAGCTCATTATCCAAGGGATTGGGAAAGGGTCGCCATTCCACATCAATGTGACACCACTCCCTCAATACGATAAGTTTCAATGTCTTAGATTAGAGGTTTTTCAAGCTTTCATGATTTAAAATGTTAGTTTTAATGGTTTCTTTGTCTTTGTTTACAGTGAATGATCTTATTGAGATTAATGCTTAGTGGGTTAAACATGCCACAAATTCATATGGATCGGGTGTAGTTAACCTTCACTATGTCATTGGTCATAGAAACCACCATCTTCAAATTCTGACCACTGATCTTATCACTTCATTCCACTATCCAATGTTCTCCATTTGTCATCACTCTTTAAAGCAATGCCATTAGATGAGCCTTCACTTAAATCACAATTGTCGATCTTACTCTATTGTCGCTCATCATACATCGATGAGACTAAACCACTGCTCACTCTGAAATCTATAGGTCACTTCGATCAACCTCTACTAGAGCATCAAAGGGATGACTCACGCAGTCTTGTCGATACATCATATTCTTCTTGATCTGTGGCCCTTTTTTCACATACAAAATCCACTTGACCAAGTTATTGCCACACAATTCACAATAAGGATGTGAATTTCCTATCGAGTAATCATCAATTCACCATCTATCAAGAAATGTCACCAAATTTTCCTTAGCATCTCTCAATCGGGACCCACATCATTGGTATTTTGAAGAGACCCAAAAATGGCTCCCTTCAAGATGAGATAGTCAAGCTGAAACACCACACAATGTTGATCAAATGATCCTCCAGGTCACCACATCATTGAATCACAATGTCACCATCTACCATCGCCTTCTGCCAAGTGTTGTCATCATAATGCATACACCACATCATAGCCAATAGTAATCCATTTCATCACTATATCGAAGGGACCCTTTAAGGAGTTAGTCCAACATACATTTCTTGCTCTGACGAAGAGCCATCATCATCATGTCAAAGAGACATACAACCTACTCTCTCAAAAAATACACTGTCACCCCGATCGCTTCACAATAGGGATGTGAAGCGAGAGATCACCACATTGAAGGGACCAATAACGCGGTCATGCCAAACATATAATGTTGCCTTGATGTGATCCTAAGACCTCAACACCCACTCATCACAACCTCGATGGAACTCAGGTTTTGAATCTGCAAGGCACATTTCTTGAAAGCTCTCGAAGGGCCCATCACACATCTAAATTTAGTTTCACAAAATTCGTCACCTTTTGACATCAATGAAAATAATATTTTACTTGCAAATTAATCAGAAGAAGTAACCTATCTTTTGTTGCAAGTATGAAGGTGTTGTCATTGATGTCAACTGGTCAATTGGTTATCAACTAGTTGTTGTTGTCATTGATGACATGGATGCAGGTTATTGGCTATATATGTCGAGGATGTTGAGAAAATTGTAATGAAGAAAGGTTGCAGGTGTTCAGTGGTTGCTTCGGGTTTGGCTATGATATTTGCTCCTATGTTTGTGTGGTTCAGATATGTTGATCATAGTTGTTGGAAGTTGTTATATCCAGATTTTTTTCTTTTAATTCATTGTACAGTGAAAGTTATGTTCACTAGTTGTGAACTGTGGTTTTTTGTGTTTCTAGCTAAGGTCCAGGAGAAATGTTGTTGGTTCGGATTTCTTTTTTGTAAAGTCTTATGACTTACGGTTCTAGAGTTAAGTTGTTATGATAATGTTGAAGATAATTTTGGTGTCTCGAAAGTGTTGCATGTGCTTAATTGTTCTATGTGTTTTACACTGGTTTGGTTGACCTTGTATTGAACACTACTTTCAAAGTTGATGAAGCATGTTGGGACCTAATTGGGTTCTCATCAAGTTTTTTTTTGGGTTTCCCTCATTCTAATTCCACCCTAGGATGTTTTGGCACCAACCTAATTTGAATCTAATGATGGATGGCCAACTTTGGATATGTTTCAAACTTGAAGATGGTATAAATACAGGATGAGCTAGTGGTGAAAGATATACAAAGAGATAAGTACAAAGAAATAGAGCAGATAAATGTGGAATAGATGTAAATCAGTGTGTGTATGTGATGTGAGTGTGGAAAATCAGTGCAAATTATAAATGTCGAGTTTCTGGATCAATGAGTTGAAGGTGTACTCTATCTTTCATGCATGTTTGCAAGTGGTTGAGTAAATTGTGGTGGAAATATCTGTTGCATTGAGATTGTCTTCTCTCTATAACATATCTCTTCTATCTTCTTTGTATCTTTGTGGCAATGAGCCCTTCAAGTGGTTAAACCTATTGGACAGTGAGCCTTTGTAATTAGTTTTGATATTCTCTATAGTGTGAGTTAATCCTCACCATGTTTTTTCCCTCATTGGGGTTTCCACGTAAATATTGTGTTACTGTGTTTGTATGATGGTTTTCAATTTTTTCACTTGTACTTAATGTTTAATCATTTTAGTAGTGTTAAGGATTTGTGATTGATCTAAGTTTCGATGAATTTTTTAAAAGTTTGAATTTTCTACAACTGATTCACCCCCTTTCTCAGTTGTCTTGTTCAAAAATTGGTATCAGAGCTTGGTTCCTTGGAGAAGACCTTAACTGCAAGTAAGGAAGGTCCGAGATGGCTGGAAAAATAACTTATGAGTATCCGAAGTTTGATGGAACTAATTATGTTATCTGGAAAATATTGATGGAAGAATATCTAGAGTATTGTGGATATGATGTGGAGAAAGCTTACAAGACTCCCTACACTCCTGCTAATGGTCAGAGTATAGATGATGAAATCAAGGCACATGAAGCGAACAATAAGGTGAAGTTCATTTTGAAGAATAGTTTTGTACATTCTGAGTGGATTAAAGTTCAAAATCTAAAGATTGCTAAAGAAGTCTGGGATGCTTTAGAAAAGGTGCATGAAGGTGATGAAAGGGTCAAAGAAGCAAAGTTACAGAATTTGGAGAAATAGTTTGAGCTCCTACATATGTATGAATATGAGAATGTTAAAGCTTATGTATAGAGATTAGATGAGGTAGTAGCTGGAATGTGAGGACTTGGTGCTACAATAGATGAATCCAAGATTGTAAAGAATATTCTTAGAACTCTCCATGATTCCTACAATGAAAAGGTATGTGCTATTGGAGAACATATAGATTACAATACTTACACTAAATATCAGTTGTTGGAAACTCTGACATCTTATGAGATGAGAAAGTTGAATTTGAGAAATGGATCAAAATCATAAATTGCTTTTAAGGCTACAAGAGAAGAAGATCCGAATGAAGAAAATATTTATGAAGTAGAAGCTAACTTTGTGAGAAGGATGAAGAAAGGATTTATAAAGTATGGAGGCAAGTTACTCTTTAAATGCTTTAGTTGTGAAGGAATAGGTCATTATGCTTCAAGGTGTCCGGAAAGAGCTGAGAGGAATAACAAAGATATGAGAAAGAAAAGAAAGGTAAGAAGATCAACAAAACACATTATGTCAATGAGAGTGCTAGTATATCTGATGAGGAATTTGATTTTGGAGATATTGATGACAATGAATGCTTGTTCTTGGCTATAAAAGATGAACCTACTTTTGCTAATTCTAAAACATAGGTGAAGGAATGCCCTTAGGAGAAGGAGAAAAATGAAGGTACTGTAATCTCTGCCCTACATGGTAAACACGAAAATAACTATTGGTTTGTTGATAGTGGTTGTTCACATCACATGATTGGTGATAAGAGTAAATTTATTAAACTTGAAAAATATGATGCAAACTTAGTTATTTTTGAAGATGATACTGGTGCAAAGATTTGTGGGATAGGTTCAGTAAGTTTTGATGGAAAGCATAATACTAATTATGTCTACTATGTTAAGGGTTTAAGGAATAATCTCTTGATTGTTAGAAAGATGTGTTGTAAAGTATATAATCTTGTATTTAAGGATGAAAGATGTGAAATCAAGAAATATTTTGGAACAATGATTGTTGCAGGAAAGAAATCTGAAGGAAATATCTATCAACTTAAGGGTGTTTATGGGTGATGCTTTATGACTTAGATTAATGATAGTTGGTTGTGGAATTGAAGAATGTTTCATATGAATTTTTATAACTTGGCGAGGATTAGTGTAGTTTAGGCCATGAGAGATTTACCAAGGATTACAAAGCCTATTAATGCTATTTACAAAAATTGTCAGTTTGGAAAGAAAGCTAGAAACCATTCCAGTTCAAAGGAACAATCTACTACTGGACTACTAGATTTAATTCATACAAATCTCTGTGGTCCTACAAGATTGAGAAGTCTACAAGGTGAAAGGTACTTTATTCTTTTGATTGATGATTACTCTAGGTATACATGAGTTACATTTCTTAAAGAGAAATCTGATGCATTAGATGGATTCAAGACACTCAAAGCTATGGTTGAGAATGAAGTAAATTTGAGGATAAAATGATTAAGGTCTGAAAAAGGTGGTGAATTCAACTCCCATGAGTTTAATATGTTTTGTGAAGTTCACAGAGTAAAAAGATAGTTTATCTGCTCTGAGAACTCCTTAGCAGAATGGAGTTGTTGAAAGAAAGAACAAAACATCAAGAGGTTGCTAGATTAATGATTACTAAGGCTGGTCTACCATAAGTTTACTAGAGAGAATCTATTCACACTGTTGTTTATGTATTCAATTGAGTTCAAGAAAGAGAAAATAGTACAAAGACCCCCTATGAGTTGTGGTGTGAAAGAATTCCTACTGTTAAGTATTTCAAGGTATTTGGAAGCAAATGCTATATTAGACGGGATGAAGAAAACTTAGGGAAGTTTGATGCTAAAAGTAATGAAGGTATTTTTCTTGGATATTCTACTAAAATAAAAGCTTACATATGTCTCAATAGAAAACTAAGGAAGATTGTAGAAAGTACAAATGTAAAGGTTGATGAAGCAATGAATAATTCAATTGATATTGATGGATATGTATCTGATGAACCTGATTGCATAAGGATTGAAGAAATTATGGAAGAACGAGAGAAGGATGATTAAGAGAAGTAGAATGAAGAAGAAGAAGCTCCGGTGGTGTCCCCCGAGACACCTATATATGTGCAAAATATCATTTAGAAAGTCAGATCATTGGAGACAAGAAAAAAGGAGTATTGACAAGAAGCAAAGCTACTGTTGGTGAGGTAAATCAATGCTTACTTTCTAAGATTGAACTGAAGACTGTAAGTGAAGCATGTAAGGATGAACATTGGATGGAAGCTATGAAATAAGAACTTATGCAGTTTGAGAAGAATTAAACATGGGAATTGGTCCCAAGACCGACAAACAAAAACATTATTGGATCAAAGTGGGTATTCAAAAATAAGTTGAATGAGAATGGAGAAGTGGTCAGAAACAAAGCAAGGCTTGTGTGTAAGGGTTACTCACAAGTAGAAGGCATAAATTTTTAGGAGACTTTTTCTCTGGTGGAAAGAATGGAAGCTATCAGGATGTTCTTTTGTTGCTCATAAACATTTCAAGGTCTATCAATTGGATGTCAAGTCTACATTTTTGAATGGTGAGCAAGAAGAAGAGGTCTACATGGAATAAACCAAAGGATTTTAGTTGTCAAATCAATCGGATATGGTTTGCAGATTGAAGAAATATATATTTGGATTGAAGAAAGATCCTAGAGCATGGTATGCAAGGCTAGATAGGTACTTGATTAAGAAAGGTTTCAACAAAGGTACAATAGATAGTAATTTGTAATTCAAAATTGAAAATGACAAAATATTGATTGTGGTTGTATATGTTGATGACATTATTTTTGGAGGAAATGAAACTATGTGTAAGATGTTTGTGGAAGAAATGCAAAAATAATTTGAGATGTCTATGTTTGGAGAGATGAGTTTCTTTCTTGCGCTACAAATTAATCAAACAGAGAAAGAAATTTTTATTTCATAGTCTAAGTATATGAAAGAGATGTTGAAGAAGTTTGGGATGGATGGTTCCAAACTGGTATTCACTCCTATGGTGACTGGTTGCAAATTAGGTAAAGATGATGATTCACCTAAGGCTGATCAGAGAAATATAGATCTATGATTAGTGGAAAATTGTATTTTACTGCTACTAGACCAGATATTATGCATGTTGTCTATCTTATGGCTATATTTCAAGAAGATCCTAAGGAAACATATGTTGTTGATATTAAAAGAATATTCAGATTTTTGAATGGCACTTTGGATTATGGTTTATGGTATCCTAGGGATACTAAATTTACACTAAGTACTTATATAAATGTAAATTGGGTTGGATGTGTATATGATAGGAAAAGTACAAGTGGTGGTGCATTCTTTCTTGGTTGCAGATTGGTGGCATGGTTGAGTAAAAAGAAAGATTTAGTTTCCTTACCTACTACTGAAGCTGAGTATATTGTTGTTGCATCTTGTTGTACACAACTTTTATGGATGAAACAAACATTGAAAGATATCACAGTAGTGTATGATGATCCTATTTCTATCTTCTATGATAACACAAGTGCAATTAACATTTCAAATAATCCTGTGATGCACTCGAGGAAAAATAATATATCTAACAAGTAGATCACTTCTTAAGAGAAAAGGTTGTGGAGAATGAAGTAAATATTGAGGATTAGATTGTTCATATATTTATGAAGGTTCTTCTTAAAGATACTTTTGAGTATCTTTAGGAGAAGTTAGGGGTCATTTCCCCTCCTTTTTTGAACTAGATGCATAGGGAGATATATCAGTCTGGTGGGTCTATGGATCTATCTTTCTTGTGGATTGATGTTTTGATGGCTACCTCTTAGCATGAGTAGGTAGTGTCATGTGTTGTCATTGTATGAGTATTCTATTTTTAATGTCAAAGGGGAAATCAATGTAAAATATCTTTTTCCTTTTTCCATTGATGTCAAAGGGGGAGAAAAGTATCATGTGAAAAAAAAAATTATCTATTAAGGGGCAGAAACAAAAAGAAAAATCATGAGAAGTGTGTTCAGAGCTAGTATGTTGTCTTTGATGTTTTTTCACATTATGTGTTGCAATCAATGACAAAGGGGGAGATTGTTACAAGTATGAAGTTTTTTTCATTGATGTCAACTAGTCAATTGGCTATCAACTAGTTTTTGTTGTCATTGATGTCGTGGATGTAGGTTATTGGCTGTATATATTGAGGATATTGAGAAAATTGTAATGAAGAAAGGTTGCAGGTGTTTAGTGGTTGCTCTGGGTTTTGATCTGTGATTTGCTCCTATTTTTGTGTGGTTCAAATATGTTGATCATGGTTTTTGGAAGCTATTGTATCTATATTTTTGGCTTCTGATTCATTGTATAGTGTGAGTTATGTTCACCAATTGTCAACTATGGTTTTCTGTGTTTTTGGTTGAGGTCCGAGAGAAATGTTGTTGGTCTGGATTTCCTTTTGGTAAAGTCTTATGACTTGTGGTTCTAGAGTTAATTTTTTATGATCATGTTGAAGATAATTTTGGTGTCTAGAAGGATTGGATCATTCTAAGGGTTGCATGTGCTTAATATTTCTATGTGTTTTACACTAGTTTGGCTGACCTTGTGTTGAACACTACTTTCAAAGTTGATAAAGCGTGTTGGGACCTATTTGGGTCCTCATCAAGCATGTGTTTGGGTCACCCTCATTCTAATTCCACCCTAGTATGTTTTGGAACTGACCTAATTTGAATCTAATGATGGATGGCCAACATTGGATATGTTTCAAAGTTGAAGATGGTATAAATATAGGATGAGTTAGTTGTGAAAGATATAAAAAGAGATAAGTGCAAATAAATAGAGCAGACAGATGTGAATCAGTGTGCGTATGTGATGTGAGTGTGGTAGATCAATGTGAATTATAAATGTTGAGTTTCCGTAGGTAGTGAGATGAAGGTGTACTCTATCTTTCATGCATGTCTACAAGTGGTTGAGTAAATTGTGGTGGAAATTTCTATTGCAATGAGATTTTCTTCTCTTTGTAGCATATCTCTTCTATCTTATTTCTATCTTTGTGGTAGTGATCCCTCTTGGTGGTTAACCATGTTGGATAGTGAGTCTTGATTCAGACAGTGAGCCCTTGTTTTGGTAGTGAGCCTTTGTAATTGGTTTTGATATTCTCTATAGTGTGAGTTAATACTCACTATGGCTTTTCCCTCATTGGATTTTCCATGTAAATCTAGTGTTGTGTTTTTGTGATGGTTTTTAGTTTTTGCACTTGCACTTAATATTTAATCATTTTATTAGTGTTAAGTATTTGTGATTGATCTAAGTTCCAATGAATTTTTTAAAAGTTTAAATTTTCTACAAATGATTCACCCCCCCTCTCAATTTTATTGTTCAATATATTTTCCATTCTCTTCTACCACAACAATGTGTCCCCAACATTAGTGGACTTGACCTTTCATTTGTACAATAAACATCCAAGACATTAGAAATCATGCTATGTAAAATGTTAATTGTTAACAATGGACTAACTAAAGAACAACAAAATTCCTTAAACACTATGTTGTAGGTGTTACCTAATTTTTACCCTTTGGGCTCAATTAGGCAGGACTCTATGTTTTAGGTGTTCAAGAAGGCAAAATGGAAAATTCGCTCAAGGGAAAATTCATGCATCTAATGCTAAGTCACAGGGAGACCTAATGGATAAAGCATCCCTCTTTCTGATTTGGCATAATGCTCCTGGTAAAGTAGGTCGCTAAGACCAGTGTAGGGTCACGCCGACTAGCTATGTGTTATACCCGTTGGAATCCTCATGGTCGCCAAGACATCTCGGTCATTATAAAGTTTAATATCTCTCTGCTTGGGATATCTCGCCGATAGTCATCACAGGGTTGGTGTCAGGGGAAAATTTTTTTCTTCAGGATGATGTCTCTCCAACTGCATGAAAGTCTCCCTGAAGTGGTCTAGGCTTGCTGAAGGATTTAGACCTCGTTGGGAGGTCTCACCGACTAAAGAAGGTCACACCGAAATGGGGCACTTTCGGCAAGGAATGGTCATCTCGGAGAAATGTCTGGCCGATAGGCCAAGGTCTCGGTGACAACATGGGGTTTAGCCAAGAGGTCTTGCCGACGAGCATGTCTCGTCGAAGGAAAGTAGCATCGCCAACGGGAAGTGCACTCGGCAGGAGGTATCATCGATAACAAAAGTCACACTAACATGCCTTGTGTTTTCAATGTAATGCAAGTGAGTTCAGGAAGATGTCCCACCGACAGACTAGTGTCTCCTCGATGGGATCCCAATTCGCAAAAGGAGGGTCAAGTCACCAAGATGTCTCAGCAACTGGCTAGGGCTTCGCCGAGAGAAAGGTCTATCGGCGTAATGTATCGCTAAGGGCTCCAGTGTCTCACCGAAGGGATGTTTGGGGCCAGGGAGATGAAGGATTCACCAAGATGTCTCGGTGAATGCATGAAGTCTTTCCGAAAGAGTGAGCTCAGGGTAGTGTTGTGCTTTCGGTAAGATCTCTCACTGACACTCGGGGGTCTCATCGACAGATGGAAATGCACTCGGCAAGAAATAGTGGTTTCGGCGAGAGGTCACGCCGAATAGAGTGAGCTCGGGGATGTGATTTGTATTCGCTAGGAAGTCTCACCGACTAGTGGAAGGCGCTCGACCGTCGGAGTGATGTCTTACTGACATGGAGTGGTCTCAGCGACGAAAAATGATATCAACATGACTAATAAGGCCCGTTGTAACCTCTCGCTGATGAATGTTTCTCTTGCCAAAGTGAAACGAAGTGAGACCTTGCCAAAGAAAGGTGCCTTCGGCACAACCTCTTGCCGATAAAGTGATGTCCTACCGACAGGAAACCAACGGAAGTCTCGCCGACTCTGGAGCATAGCGGTAGGATAATGAAGCTTCGGTGAGAGGTCTCACCGACACACAAATTTCTTTCCGAGGAATGAAGAGCCCGACGATGGGTTGAAGTGAGCTTGGAGAATGAAAAGGAGGTTGGTGAGATGTCTCACCAACTGAGCAGGTTCTTGCCAATACGAAATGAACTCAGGGTGGCTCGTTGTGACGTCTCCCCGACTGATGTTGGTCCTGCTGATAAATGGGAGCCTTCGGTGAATATTTCCAAGTCGGGGAGAGGTCTCCCCGACTCGATGATCTCTCTCCGATATATTTTGTGCTCGCCCAAGGATGCAAGGTGATCGACAAGACTCTTAGAGCTCGCTATGACTCTTTCCAATGATAGTGAGTTACGCCGATGGTTGTAGAGAAGCATAATCACATCGGGGAGACACAATTAAGTGTCTCACCGACATACGATTCTGGTGATGAGCTTGTGACCGCCCGAGACAACTTGCGTGGCAATTTGACCAGAAGAAGAAGAAGATCAACAAGGAAAAAGACAACGTGTATCTGTTGTAAGCCCAGGAGCATTCAAGGAGCTCGATAGGGAGGTTAGAAAGCAGACACGAGAACGGGAAATGAATGCGGTAGTTGCAGAAAATCTTTAGAAGACCACTCTTGGAGGCAAGTCTTCGCACCAACATAGACAACAGGGATCCAACTGAACACAACATTAACTACTTGAAAAGATCTAGGGATAGATTTTTTCTAGGGCCAGATATTTTTGTAAGCCCTAAGGGGCCGACATACCTTTTTGTATATAAGGTATTTTTGCCTCTTTGTAACGAGTTTGAATGTATGCTCTTTTGATGTCTGTGACCCTTTTGCAGTCCTCTCTCCGACTAGCAGGTTTCTGTAATTCAACTTGGAACATGTTATATAAAGCTTACCTTGATCACTGTTGATATTTAGATTTCCATCTTGTTCATGCAAAGTGTTGTGCATTTCAGGTTCATGATCAAGTTATTTTTGTGAATTTCTTTCATTCCTTCATAAATTTATCTTGTGTTTCATGCCTTCCTTTGCAAAAGTATCATTATACAAATTACAAATTGTGTTCACTTAGTCACGCATGGATTCTGACCTGTGAAAATATTTCTTTCCTCTCCTGAAAAAGTGTGTGAATCGAACCTGTTTGTAAAATGTTAGTGCAAGGCTTGCAGAATTTGATGTGTAATCTTGTGTTCACCGTCAGTGTTCAAGCATAAATTGAGTATTTCATTATTCCTATCATTTCGGTGAATCACCTTAGTTTAGTTTTAATATATGTACTCCTTATCCCTTTCCCTTCAAAGAATCAGTAGTTTAGGTGACACCAAAGGAAGTCGGCCTTCTCCAGAGGTTCATTTCAATCATAGGTGACCCACAGCCTTGAGATGATCCCATGTTGCTCTAGAAAGCTTAGTTTTTATAAACTTTGCATAGGGTGCAATTCTAGGTGACAACAATTTTTGGCACGCTCGGTGGGACTAAGAGCTGACTGTGTCAGTCCTTTTTGTACCATGTATTACTGTAGTTTGGTGTGTACAACAATATTTTCTGCCTTTGGGGGCAGGTTTCTAACATACCTGGCGACTCCAAGCCTAAAGTATCTGGTTTCAGTAGTCTAAGTGTTGGTTTCATGATAGTATGTCTTACCATTCACCGTTTCATGAAGGTATGGTGCCTGCATCTTTTTATCAGTCATACCCTATTGAAGATACAACTAGTTTTACTCAAGACAGCTATGTAGCAGTGGGTTACCAGCAAGCTCAATTGGCCTACCCACCCACCCTTGCACCAGTTCAGCAGCGCAATGCTTATGCTCACCAACAACCCCAAGAGGGTTATTTTATCTCCAATCAGCAAATTTATTCTTCACATGAGCTTCAGAATTTAGATGAAATGAGTTTGGAGAATATGTCTTTATTTTTCCAAAAGCAGTTTGAAGAAATTGAAAATCAACAGGAGGTCAATAGGCAGGAGGAGGAGCTTGCTTATCAAGCTTATATTCATCAGCAAGAGGTTGAGACACAAAGAGGATTCCATTTAGTACAACAATTTGAACAAAGTCAGTCTAACTCTCCTGAAGAACAACTTTCTCAAATGCCCCAATCAGCTACTACCTTTTCAAATCCTTTCTTTAAGGAAGTAGAAGAAGAGCAACTTATTGATCAAGATAAGTTAATCCTCTGGGAAAAGATTAAGAATGCGAATCCTTTGCATTTAGCCATAAGGTGTTATCAACTACAACAGCAAAGGATTGAGTAGCAAGAAGACACTTGTTCCAAAGAATCCTCAACTATTCCAACCAATCAGCAAGTTCAAAAAAGTAAGTCCTCTAATTCTTCAATTAAGCTCCCTAAGTTTGAAATTCCAAATTTTAGGAGTTTTCATCCTGCGCAAGAGCCTATAGTTGAGAAAACTTAGTCCATTATCCCTCAAGAGTAGTCTTTTCAATTACAAAGTCAGCCTAGTGAGAGGATAAAAGAAGTTTTTGAGGTAGATGAAGCTCTTTTGGGTATTGATACATTTGAGCACGAAGTTCAAAATGAAAAATCAGGGTTGTTACAAGTGACTGTTGAATAGGGCCAGTTAGGACAACAGAGTTCTAAACAAGAAATGAGAGCTAAACATGGAATTATGTCATATTCATCCAATGAGCTCCCTCATTTTGTTGAACAGAGTGGTGAAACCTTGATTAATTTGTTTTCTGAACTTCTTGGTTTTGATGATGAGGTTAGGAAAAGCACATCTAAACAATCATCAGTAATAGCGTTTCAACAACAAAAAGAGGAACATCTCAATGACAAGGTGTTCTTCCATCAAGATGAGCATGATCAACAAAAGTATGTCTTCAAAGGTATGAGTAATCCTTGCAATATTAAAAGAAAGAATTATGAAGTTGATGTAGGATATCTTATGCATGAGAAAGCTAACCATGAACTTGGAGAAGACATGTTCTCAAGTGTAATAGAGGGTTTTTGTTCAGGACTTGATGTTAAGCTACCTATTTCTAAACCTGTAAAGTCTGAACAACATATAGATGCAACAGAGCAGAAATTTTTCTTCCCTCAGGAGTGTCATCCTAAAGAAAACAATAGCCCTCTTATCATTAAAGGTATTGGTACTGTGCAGAATGATGAGGACTTGTTCTGGGACGACTTGGAGATTTTCATTTCAAGCTTGGATCATAAACAGTCTTTTAGTGAGGCCCATCAGGTAGATATCAGTATATCAAATGAAAAAGAGTTTGTACCTCAAGCCCTTACTGATTTACTTGATGAGCTTCCTGATTTTGTGGAGGGAACTACAGGAAAAGTTATGATACAATCCCTTATGCCAAATGTTGATCAACATACTGAGGAATATGATGGTGGTGTGTTGATCAATATATAGACAATCCAAGACAACCATGACTTGATGACATTTGACCAATTTGATAGGGTGGATGAAGCAGACATTTCATTGACCTCTAAGCCAATTCATTCAAAGGTTGTGCAAGACAAGGAAGAAGTAGATCTTCATAAGTGAATCAACATTAAGAGCAAGGAGTTTATCCTTTCCAGAGGATTCCCAATTAAAGATTTGATTAACAGAATGCCAGGAGGAGCAAAGTGTGCCATTTTTCCAGAAAAGGTTGATGCAATTACGACATTGGAGGAGCAAAATCTATTCACTTATCCCTTTGCAGACACCAATTTTTACTATCAATTTGAAATGATAAGTGGATTTATCCTTGTCTTTCCAAGTGTTCTGCAATTAGTACGAGCAAGTCATCAACTTGTGAGCCATTGTATATTGAGGAGAAAGGGAAGCTACTTTAGTCATCCTGTAAATGGTTTTGTTTAACCAGTTTCTTACTGGTTAGTGTAGGGTAGGTTTAGTTGTATTTTTTCAAATTCCCTAAGTGCTGTCCCAGCACAGTTAGTAGTTTCCTCTCTATAGTTTTCTTGTTTTCAATAAGTTTCCTAGTGTGCTAATGAGTTACAAATGAATTACAGTCATGAGCTGACTGTTTTGATGTTTTTTAGTTTTCCTAACGACTCCATGCCCAACGGATAAGCCTAGAATACCGGTCTTCATATTTAGTAGGCAAACATCCAGCTGAGGTCGCCAGAAATGTTACCTAATTTTTACCCTTCGGGCTTAATCAGGCAGGACTCTATGTTTTAGGTGTTCAAGAAGGCAAAATGGAAAATTTGCTCAAGGGAAAATTCATGCATCTGATGCTAAGTCATAGGGAGGCCTAATGGATAAAGCATCCCTCTTTCTGATTTGGCATAATGCTCCTGGTAAAGCGGGTCGTTGAGACCAGTGTAGGGTCACGCCGACTAGTTGTGTGTTATACCCGTTGGAATCCTCATGGTCACCAAGACATCTCGATCGCTGTAAAGTTTAATATCTCTCCGCTTGGGATGTCTCGCCGACAGTCATCACAGGGTTGGTGTTGGGGGGAAATGTTTTGCTTTAGGATGATGTCTCTCTGACTACATGAAAGTCTCCCCGAAGTGGTCTAGGCTTGCTAAAGGATTTAGACCTCGCTGGGAGGTCTCGCTGAATAAAGAAGGTCACACCGAAATGGGGCACTTTCGGCAAGGAATGGTCATCTCAGAGAAATGTCTGGCTGATAGGCCAGGGTCTCAGCGACAGCATTGGGTTTAGCCAAGAGGTCTCACCGACGACCATGTCTCACCGAAGGAAAGCAACATCGCCAAAGGGAAGCGCACTTGGCAAGAGGTCTCATCGATAACAAAAGTCACGCCGACATGCCTTGTGTTTTCAGTGTAATGCGAGTGAGTTTGGGAAGATGTCCTGCCGATAGACCAGTGTCTCCCCAACAAGATCCTAGTTCGCCAAAGGAGGGTCAAGTCGCCAAGATGTCTCAGCGACTGGCCAGGGCTTCGTCGAGAGAAAGGTCTATCAGCATAATGTCTCGCTTAGGGCTCCAGTGTCTCACCGAAGGGATGTTTGGGGCTAGGGAGATGAAGGATTCACTATGATGTCTCAACGAACGCATGAAGTCTTGCCAAAAGAGTGAGCTCGGGGTAGCGTTGTGCTTTCGGTAAGATCTCTCACCGACAATTGGGGGTCTCACCGACAGATGGAAATGCACTCGGCAAGAAATGGTGGTTTCGGCTAGAGGTCACACCGAATAGAGTGAGCTCGGGGATGTGATTTGTATTCGCTAGGAGGTCTCATCGACTAGTGGAAGGCGCTTGACCGTCGGAGTGATGTCTTACCGACATGGAGTGGTCTTAGCGACGAAAAATGATATCAACATGACTAATAAAGCCCGATGTAACCTCTTGCCGATGAATGTTTCTCTTGCCAAAGTGAAACGAAGTGAGCCCTCGCCAAAGCAAGGTGCCTTCGGCAAAACCTCTTGCCGATAAAGTGATGTCCTACCGACAAGAAACCAATGAAAGTCTCCCTGACTCGAGGAAGTCTCGCAGGCTCACCGGAGCATAAGCGGTAGGATAATGAAGCGATTGAGGAGGTCTCACCGACACCGCGAATGTCTCAGCGGAATGAAGGCTGGCGGTGATTTGAGTGTTTCGAGGAGATGAAAAGGAAGTGGTGGATGTCTCACTTGAAATTTGAGTAGGTTCTTGCGATACAAAATGAACTTCGGGGGTGAAACAGATTTGTGGCGTCTCCACGATTGATGTTAGTCTTGCGATAAATGGGGCCTTTAATTATACGTATTTCCGTCGGTCGCCGACCCGATGATCTCTCTCCGGAGTATATTTTGTGCTGTGAGGATGCAAGGAGATCAGCAAGACTCTTAGAGCTCATTACGACTCTTGCCAATGATAATGAGTTACGTTGATGGCTACAGAGAAGCATAATCGCATCGGGGAGACACAATTAAGTGTCTCACCGACATGCGATTCTGGTGATGAGCTTGTGACCACCCGAGATAGCTTGCATGGCAATTTGACCAGAAGAAGAAGAAGATCAACAGGAAAAGACAATGTGTATACATTTGTAAGCCGGGGGCATTCAAGGAGCTCGTGAGGTTAGAAAGACGAGAACATGAAATGAATGCGGTAGTTGTAGAAATCTTAAGAACCACTCCACAGAATAACTCTTAATAGCGGTGCGGGGCTTACGAGGATCAAGTGAACATAGCATTAACTACTTGAAAAGATCTAGGGATAGATTTTTTCTGGGGCCGAATATTTTTGTAAGCCCTAAAGGGCTGACAAACCTTTTTGTATATAAGGCATTTTTTCCTCTTTGTAACGAGTTCGGATGTATGCTCTTCTGAAGTCTGTGACCCTTTTGCAGTCCTCTCTCAGACTAGTAGGTTTCTGTAATTCAACTTGGAACATGTTATATAAAGCTTACCTTGATCACTGTTGATATTCAGATTTCCATCTTGTTCATGCAAAGTGTTGTGCATTTCAGGTTCATGATCAAGTTATTTTTGTGAATTTCTTTCATTCCTTCATAACTTTATCTTGTGTTTCATTTCTTCCTTTGCAAAATTATCATTATACAAATTGCAAATTGTTTTCACTTAGTCATGCATGGATTCTGACCTGTGAAAATCTTTCTTTCCTCTCCTGAAAAAGTGTGTGAATCGAACCTGTTTGTAAAATGTTAGTGCACGGCTTGCAGAATTTGATGTGTAATCTTGTGTTCACCATCAGTGTTCAAGCGTAAATTGAGTATTTCATTGTTCCTATCATTTCGGTGAATCACCTTAGTTTAGTTTTAATATATGTACTCCTTATCCCTTTCCCTTCAAAGAATCAGTAGTTTAGGTGACACCAAAGGAAGTCGGCCTTCTTCGGAGGTTCATTTCAATCATAGGTGACCCACAGCCTTGAGATGATCCCATGTTGCTCTAGAAAGCTTAGTTTTTATAAACTTTGCATAGGGTGCAATTCTAGGTGACAATAGTAGGCACACACAACAACCTTTTCATGGGACTACCATGACATGAAGGGGATTGACCCAGACTTGTGCACACATAGGATCTACATAAATGATGGTTTCAATCAAATTAGATAACCTCAAAGGAGAATAAACCCTTCTTTAAGAGAAATAGTTAAAACTAAGCTACAAAAATTACTTGATGCAAGTTTTAGTTACCCTATTTCTGACAATCAATGGGTGTCACCTTTGGTTATTGTTCCCAAGAAAGGAGAAAAATGGAGGGTATGTGTGGATTACAGGAAGCTAAACAAAACCACTAGAAAGGATCACTTTCCACTACCTTTCATTGACCAAGTACTTGTTTCCCTAGAAGATAAAAATCATTTTTCCTTTCTAGATGGATTTGGTTGCTATAACCAAATAAATATAGCTCTAGAGGACTACGATAAAACCACATTTACATGCCCTTAGGGAACATATGCCTATTTTTTCCTTCCATTTGGAGTATGTAATGCCCCAACCACTTTCCAGAGGGTAGTGCTAAGTATTAGATTATGCTCATGACTACATGGAAATCTACATGGATTACTTCACCACCTATGGATAAGCATACGACGAAGCACTCAACAATCTAGAGTAGGTTTTGAAAAGGTGTCAAGAACACGATTTATCATTGAGTCATGAGAAATGTTTCATGATGATGACTCAATGGATTATTCTAGGGAATTTTATATCAAGTGAAGGAATTCAAGTGGATCCCCATAAAATTGAGATCATCTCTACACTTCATGTTCCATAGAAACAAGGAGATGTAAAGAGCTTTCTAGGACATGTAGGCTACTATAGGAGATTCATTCAGGACTTCAACAAAATTTCAACACCTTTATTTGTTCTGCTCACCAAAGATATGGAATTTGAATTGACCATAAAATGTTAGCACTTGTTTAAAGCACTTAAGACAACCTTGAAAAAAGCACATATCCTGAGAGGGCCAAACTAGACATTACCTTTCCAAGTACACACTTATGCTTCTGATTTTTATATAAGAGCAATATTGGGAAAAAATGAAGGTAATAAGGAGTATGATATCAACTACATCAACAAGAACTTACAAGGAGTAGAACTTAACTACACTATCATAGAAAAATAAATGTTGACAGTTGTTTGTTCCATTAAAAAATTTAGGCACTACATCACTAGGTATCTAATATTTATCCACACATATCACACTACAATTATATACTTAATTAAAAAACTTATGGATGGAGGTAGAATTGTCAAACGACTTCTCTTACTATAAGAGTTTGATATAACAATAGTGGATAAGCCTAGGAAGGATAATGTAGTGGAATATTTTCTATTTATATTGCCAAAACAACTAGAAGAAGGGGTTATGGATGACTCTTTTCTAGATGAGCATTTATTTTCTCTCAATGTACACACACCATGGTTTTATGATATTGCAAATGGCATATGAAAAATTCATCACCAGCAATTCACCAATGGAAAATTCACCATCAGCAATTCACCACCATGGAAAATTCACCGTCAGCAATTCACCGCTAGGAAAAATTCACCGCCAAATATTTTTAAATTTTATTTGGCAGTGAATTTTCCTTTGGTGAATTTTCTATGATGGTGAATTGTTGGCGGTGAATTTTCCATCAGTGAATTTTCTGTGGCGGTGACTTGCTAGCGGTGAATTTTCCATTGGTGAATTGTTGGCGATGAATTTTCCTAGAGCCATTGCAAATTACTTAGTGGTAGGGTAGATACACATTTCTCTCCTAGAGAAAAGAGACAACTTGTGCATAAAATCTTTTGGTATTCTTGGGTAGTTGGTTATCTATTTTATATAGGACCAAATAATATTATGAGATTTATGAGGATGAGGTCTTTGACATCCTAAAATATTTCCATGATGAGCCCAATGGGGGTCACTTTGTAGCCAAAAGGATAGTATTTAAGATCTTAACAACTAGTTGCTATCAACCATCTCTCCATAAGGATTCAGTAAAGTATACAAGGAGCTGTGATAGATGTAAGAGAATGGGAAAACCAACAAGGAAAAATGAGATTCCTTTGCAACCACAATTGGAATTAACACCATTTGACAAATGGGGGCTAGATTTCATTGTCCCACTTTCACCAACATCTAATAATAAAGAGTATATTTTAGTTTGCATAGATTATCTGAAAAAATGGATTGAAGTCAAGGAATTACAGTTTGTAATAGATGGAAATGTAGCTAAGTTCTTGTATGAAGACATCTTTACCAGGTATGGAGTACCTAGAGAAATTTTGATTGATCAAGGTCCCCAGTTCACTTCTGAGCTCATTTCTAAATTGGTTAAATAGTTTGAAATAAGACATAGAAAATCAACACCTTATCACCCTTAAGCCAATGGGAAGGTGGAGGTTACAAATAGAGAAATTGAGAATTTTCTGACCAAAATAGTGCAAATTCATAGGAAATACTAGGCAGCCATATTACTTGAAGTAGTGTGGGACTATAGGACAACATGGAAAAAAACTATAGGTTTCACACCTTATGAACTGGTGTATGGAAAAACAATAGATTTGCCAATTGAATTTGAATACAAGACACTTAGAACAACACTAGAACTAGAAATGGACTTGAGAGTAGCACAAAGGGAAAGGTTGTACAATTTGAATGGGTTAGATGAAATTAGAATGGAGGCCATGCATCACACAAGATAACTCAAAAATAGAGGACTAAATGGCATGATCGGTTTATAAAGACCAAATAATTAAATGTGGGTGACCAGGATTTATTATATGATTCCAAATAAAAAGATTATAAGGGGTAGCTACAATCTAGATGGTTGGGACCCTATGAAATACATCAGGTATTCCCCAATGGAGTAGTCAAATTGCAAACTATAGATATAGTTAGATTTTTATTGTTAGTTAATGGCCACAGGCTGAAGATATACAAAAAGAAAACATAGAAAGATGATTTCCTTCTTTATTTTATGCATCAATATGGTCAAAGTTGTGGTTCTGATACAAAAATACTACCACAATATAACAAATCAGTAGCAGATACTGTTGGTTCTCACAATGGCTCATCAAATGAGCTACATATCTCACCTCCTAAGAGCACTTAGGTATAATTCCATATCCCACTTCAGTTGCACACACCGCACAGGTCACACAATCAACAATAATTTTCAAGATCTCTTCACTATGTAGTAGGGGCATATAACATTATGAATAAAAGTTGTAATAGTTCAGTTCGAGACCTGTTATCTATATTCATTCCACTTTTTCCACACATGTATCCATAAGCATGTCATATCACTACATGCAGCTTGATCACTCCATTCCATACCGCCTATCCCTAATTTCATGCATTCAAACTATCACTTCACATTCCATCAACCATACATACCGCATCCTTTAAACCACATGTTCCAACCTATCATTTACTCCACAACCCATAGAAATTAACCAATGTCAAATCATAATCAAGCTACAAACACCCTTTCAACAACTTCACACATGTGAAGTTATGTTCATCTAAAACAATAGGTATGCATACTAATTTTCCATGATTAACCTAGATTTCCAATAGTTTCACTATGTACTCACATTTAATTTTTCTTGATTTATTGCTAGTGCGAAAGGAGTACTTTATCTAACTAGTTCATTCTTAGCTAGTTTTCCACTAAAGTCCTCTTCACACTAGATTAACTTTAGATAGGGATAAGGTGGTTGAGCCTTTAATAAAATGAGTTGTCACACCTCATAGGAAGCCAACACTTATGATAATATGGTTGCATATATCTATCTCCTTGGCCTATACAACCAAGGAATTTCCTTTGTAATCTCAATTTAATTCTCAAGATGAATATAGCTTTGCATTCTTGAGAGGAATACAGTTTATTCCTCCTCATATTTTTGGTTTTTCTTTCCTTCAGTCATTAGATTCTTGGGTAGGCTAGTTAGAAAATTTCACATGGTATCATAGCCAAATTTGAGTTGTGGGTTAGCAATCCTTTAGGAAATCTGAGGGTGTGGATTTTTTTTTTCATAGCACTAATTATGCTCTTCTCTTGCATCCTTAGATGATCTAGAGAATCAAAAATGTGTGAAGAAAACATCAATTTCTGGTGGGTTCATGCATTGATTTTTCAGTTACAGGTCTTTTGAAGCTTCCTAGAGAGATTTTGAGCTCACCTTTGAGTCTAGAGCAATTGAGGCATTCAAATTTTCCCTTTATTTCACCTGAAACAGACATCGGAGGCTAGGTCTACAACAATTTGAAGCAAGAGGTTCATTGCCAAATCCAATAAGGAACCATCATTTTAGAGAATTTTGGGTTAAATATGATCCTACCATCGTGCTCAGAAGGCCCAAAAACGATAAAAATTGTCTGTCAAAACATCAATTTTGGAAAAATTTGCTAGAAATTGTTGATTCTCAGGGAGGAATCCTCACCATTCTTGTTTTGCAAACTTCAAAGCTGCATAACTTTTGCATACTACTTGAGATCGAGTTGATTCTTTTTTTGAAAGTGCATGATTTTTTGTGTACTTTTCATTGGTGTTTTTTATTTTATGTGATATTATACCACATGTATTATTTCAGAACATTCTCATTTCTTGAGGATTTGTAAAAACATTGAAATCCCAAAATTTGTAACTACACTAAATATAAAGTGCCAAATCATTTTTTTGGAGGGGTTCTTTGATTGAGTAAAGAAGGCCCCATCTCTTTTTGTCTTTATTCTTGAACATCTCTCATACTTTGTGCTCTATTTTTCCTTCACTATGGGTACATTTAAGTTTCGATTGCTCACGCCCTACAATTACAACACTTGACATCAAAATGCATGAAATGCCTTAATGCAGCTAGGATATGCACCTTATGTTGAGAAGAAGGTAACTGAACCCACAAATGATAAGAAAAAACTACTCTAGATGTTTGAACATACAAAAAATCTTGGCTGTCTAAGGAGTTTTGTTTCTCTTGATATAATTTTTTAGATTGAAACATGTAAAGATTCACATGATGCATGG
>VDFB02000008.1:16220478-16316322 GCA_007258455.2 Sequoia sempervirens
TATAGTTACATTAGAGGATGTCTATAGGATTCTGAAACTTCCTATTAGAGACCCAGGGTGATGTACGATCCTCAGAGGGGTTTCACTAAGATGTGCAGATATTACCCTCATGTTGATATTAGACAATTAGGTATTGACCACTATGAGATTAGGTGGCATGTTCTAGCACAAAGATATAAGTAGTTAGACTATCTATTGTGTACATTGATAGGTGGTATAGTCCTCCTTGACTGTCGAGGTCGTGGATTTCTTGTGGGATGGGGAGAGATGCTAGTTGGTATGCTAGAGCGACGGGAGGTGTATGCTTGGGGTCCTTGTCTTCTCGACACGTTATATTTTCATTTGCATAATATAGCCTATCGAAAGGCATAGTCTATGAGTTGTGGTACCACGCTCTTGATGGTATGGGCGTGGGAACACATTTCCATCTTTCATCCACCGGTTACAGTTGATGTGCAACATGGAACACCTTATGCCTTTCGTTATGCGGGGGCTAATACTCAGCACCATATGGGAGATACTGGGTACTTCAGACATGCTATTGATACCATGGTATAGTTTACATGGAGACCATACCTGGGTTGTCCAGAGTGGTCAGATGAGGATGATCATTTTCCATATTACCACCAGACATAGTATCTGATTGGGTGGACTATTTTTCATGTTCATATTATAGAGAGACATTTGCCAGATCATGTGCTATGACAGTTCGGAGAGGTGTAGGATGAGCCTAGAGGATGGGAAGAGTTTGCGAGGTCCTCGCGAGAGATCCCCTTGTGGGGTGCAGAGATACCAGTGGCCACTACCAAGGTAGATATTGATGCATTGTAGGCAGTTTAGTGGGAATGGAGAGATGGTTTGGAAAATCTAAGTACCACCGAGGCATACGATCAGTGGTGGGCCATGCACATTTTGATTCCCCTTACAGACCCAGATCAGGATGCGTTGATAGAGCAGCGAGGGACAGGACCATGCAGCAGGGGTGGCAGAGGTAGAGGTCGGAGAGGTGGAGGTGGTCGTGGTGATGATGGAGATGGTGGTGGAGGTGGTCGGCGAGGTGGTGGGAGAGGGAGGCATGGACGGAGGGGACGAGGGCCACCTTTATCACCTATCCACAAGGAGGGACGGGAGGAGGAGGATGTGCACATGCTAAATATTGGCAGAGGTGAGGAGGAGGTGCATGTTGAGATTGGCAGAGATGAGGAGCATGCAACAGAGGAGGCCATTCCATAGGATCATGCAGAGGAGGAGGCAGGTAGAGAGGAGGCAGAGATTGATTGCCTTGGCTTAATTGGTGCCTATCAGGATGATGACGAGGAGGGGGATTATTAGGAGAGGGAGGTCCGAGATAGGATTTTGGAGGAGTTAAAGGATGAGGATGATGGTGTGGAGAGGGTGAGATAGGATGAAATAGGGGCAGTTGATCCTGACATTGCTACACTTCATGCCAAAATTGCATCTTTGGAGGAGCATATGAGGGTGTTGATGTCCGAGCGAGATGTGTTACAGATGGAGAGGGAAAGAGCCTTCATGGATAGGGATCAGGTCATAGCCCGGAGACAGGAGATCGAGCAGAGGTTTATAGAGATTAGAGCTCTTTGTAGTGAGATAGTAGAGGCATTTATTCGAGAGCTAGTCAGATTGGTTGAGAGGGCTACATACTATAGAGATTTGTATGAGGCCGCAGTTCCTCTAGAGAGACGGGCTCCAAGTTTTTCACAGACACACAGTGACAGGTCTCAGACTAGGACCCACACCAGGATAGTTAGCACAAAGGGTGTTGAGCAACCACATAGATCTGGTCCATATGACAGGCCACATTCAAGTCACAGGTCATCAGGATCTCGACATCATTCATCCACACACTCTAGTCATGATAGCAGTGGCAGTTTGGGATAGGGACATTTCTTGATATGTATTGAGACATTGTATTATGATCATATAGCCTGCAGGCTTCCATATTTGTTGATACATTATGACATTGTGATGTGACACTTTTGAGTGATATATATATATATATATGATTTTGGCGGCGATTCTCATGATATGCAGTTCTATTTATTGATTATGCAGTTGTTTATTTATACATGTTATGTCTATATGAGATGCCTATGTGATGAATGATCCTATCTACTTTATGATATGTTTATGCAGCCTATGATGTGATGTTGATTCTATGTGATGATGTATTTACATTTTTTTTGTACATGTAATGCTTATAATATGTAATCTATGATGATGAATGCCTATTATGCCATGATGTCCTAGATATGATAAATTCCTATATGTTTTTATATTTCAAATGCAAGATGTATGTATGATTGATGATATATGATTTGGAAATGATATTTCTAACATGAATGTGTATGCAGGATGATTTATATTTTTGTGTGTCACAGGACTCCATCATAATGCAAGAAAGAAGAACTGTTAGTGTAGAAATAAAGAAAAAGACATGAGATGGATGTTAGTATTAGAAATATTCGATGTTTCGCTATATCACAAAAGGCGTTGCACTTTATCATCATTGGGCGGGACTAATACAAATGGAGAAAAACACCATGATATGACATAGATCAAGGTGTGCAAGGTCATCCACTTGCTAACAACAGGCAGTCGCATACAAGGATTGTCGTTAACTCATACTAAGGGCACAAGTTGCCCTAGTCTTTTTGTCAGGAAAAACCACAGACAATAAACAAATAAAAGATGGGTCATGAGACATCATTGCTCCTCTAAATCCTTCATGGGACATCCTTGAGGAAACTAGTAACATGACTCAAAATCAAATTTAAAAGACAATTGACAGACAACAGTCAAAGAAAATAGAATTCTGATACATCATTGCTTCTCTAAATCCTTCATGGGACATTCTTGAGAAAGCTAGTAACAGGATTCCCATCATAAAGACAAGTGAAATGATAAGATAAACAATCCATAAAGTCAAAAATCCAGTAAAATATGTGCCAAAACTTGATCTGTTTGTTTGATTTGTTGTGATTGATAAAAGGATTGATTTATAGAGCCTGATTTCAGGAGATACACATACCAGATAAGATTTTGAGTTTGGTTTCGATGTTATGACTATCTGTATAAGGCATGAAAAAGCCTAGTTTCAGAAAGACATGTATCGTATAAGACATTGAGTCTGATGTCGTTGATGTGATAACCTATGTAAGGCTATGTTGACTATTTGACAATGTCGATATGCAGGAAGGACTCATCCTATATACGACATAGATTGTTTTGCTGATATCGGTATTCAAGAAGGACTCATCCTAAATAAGACATAGGTTGATTGTTTTGATGATGTCTATTTCCAGGAAGGACATGTCCTGTAGCATACATTAATTGATCTATTTTGGTTGTTTCTTTAGTAATTTGTTTGATTTGATTTAGAGACATTGTTGACTTGTTCACTAGATTGATGCATGACTTGACATAATGTGCTGACGATTGATTGTGTGTGACGATGAACCCTAAAGGACTGACCTAGTGTGGCCTCAGGGGCTCATCGATTGATGGCCTTGCCTGCATTATACATGCAGAGACCTCATAGTTCGACTTGACCTTGACTGACAAGACTGACTATAAGTAGAAGACGTGTGTGATAGTGAAAGTGACGAACCCTAATGGACTGACCTAGTGTGGCCTCAGGGGCTCATTGATTGATGGCTTTGCCTACATTATACACACAAAGACCTCATAGTTCGACACAACCAATGACCTGACATATAGACATATGGATTGAGTCATGATTTTATATAGAAAAACCCAAAAAGACTGACCTAATGCCTTGGGGGCACATCAGTAGATGGCCTTGCCTACATCTAGTCACAGAGGCAACATAGTTTTATGAGCGACAAAAATTGACCAGTGCGACTGACTCTGACTCTATTTTTTGGGTTTTTAACATGTTTTGATTTTTTTTTTGTCTTTTTGAAGTGTTCCTATGTTTTTGTGTTCTCTCAGGTCATTTTGTAATGTTTTTGGATTTTTCTATGGTTTTACGTCTTCTGCACAGCCAATGTAAGAACCAATATGACACATGTCAAGTGTTTTCCCCCAGTCGAGTATAAAACCAATTGATTATGAATATGATAAAATGGGGGATATGAAATACATTCAATGTCAATCGTTTCAGGTTATGGGAAAGACTACCACTTATTATGAATGGTAAATACAAGTGATGGATGGGAAGGATACGTCATATGTAGAGGGATAAGGGATATGTATAGGGATGTGGACTATGTATAGGGATAAGGACTATGTACAGGGATGAGGACTATGTACAGGGATGTTAGATTAGAATAATAATAGACAAAGGAGCAGAGTCAACTACACATGGCACTTGTTTTCCAGGTTTTCACCATGGTACTTATCCAAAGCACCACCGAAGTGGTTTTCACTATTGGAAGAATTATTTTTCTTTACTATTTTCTATATTTTTTGATTTTTTTGATGTTACCAAGACGCCTATTTTCTAGGTTTTCACCTAGGTAACAATTTTTTTGATTTTTTTGATTTTTTTGATTTTTTTGCTAATTAAGACAACGCCCTCAGAAGCTATGCATAGAACTTCTTCAGATGAAGACTATTGATTGGTGAGGAAAATGGTTCCCCTTTAGGAGTAGAGAGTTGATACGCTCCTGATCCAAAGGCTTCTGTAATAGTATAAGGTCCCAACCAATTTGGTTCAAACTTTCTTGGTTTCTCTCTATCTGCTTGATTCTTTGGGTTCTCCATTAAGACCAAGTCACCAATGTCAAGGTTTTTTTTCAAAACCTTCTTGTTATAGCTACAATGAAGGCGATTATGATATGCTTGTAGATGGTCTAGTTCCTTCTGATTTCACTCATCTAGGAATTCTAAATCATGGAGTCTCGATACTCGGTACTCTTTATCATCAATGTGCCCTTTCAAGGATACCCTTAGGGAAGGAATCTCAACCTTAATAGAAGAATAGCTTCAGAACGAAATACTAGTGATTATGGAGTGGCACTAGTGGGAGTACAGATGCTTGTGTGATAAGCCCATAAGATGGGATTAAGCTGTAAATGTCAATTGCGACTAGCATCATTGACTGTATTTTTGAGTATTCTAATGATAGTTTTGTTAGATGCCTCTGCTTGGCCATTACCTTGTGGGTAGTATGGAGTGGAAAAGTGATGTTGAATATGAAATTCATCACAAAGATGACAGACTTCTTGGTTCTTGAATAGGCGGCCATTATTTGTGATTATGGACTGAGGGACACCATACCGACAGATGATATAGTTCAGGATAAACTTAGAGATCTGTGTACCGGTAATGTATGTCATGGGAATAGCCTCAATCCACTTCGTAAAATACTTAGTGGCTTTGATGATGACCTTGTGGCCATTGGATGATGTGGGATGGATATTACCTATGAGGTCAAGTCCCCATTGGGAGAAGGGCCATGGTGACATTATGGGATGGAGCTCTTGTGCCGGTGCATGTATCAAGCCTCTATGAACCTAACATTAGCGACATTTCTTTACAAAGACATATGAGTCTTTTTCCATAGTAGGCCAATAGTAACTCAACCTCATAATATTTTTAGCTAAGGTAGTACCACTAGAATGGGAACCAAATATACCCTCATGCACCCCACACAAGGTTGCTTGTGCTTCATTAGAATCGAGACATCTCAGTAGGGCCTTATCTAAGGCGTGTCTATATAGGGTGTCTCCAACGATGGTGTATTTGGATGACTTGCAGAGGAATGTCCTAGGTTGGTTATTTGAAAGGCCAGGAGGTATGGTTTCAACATGGAGGTATTCATAGATTTATTTGTACCATGGGGAATCAAGACCAACAATGTCATATACCATCTTGGAATCTGGAATATCGTAGGTCGGGACCAAAAGTTGTTCTACCAAGAACTCAAACTTAGGCACGTTGCTAGGAATGTCTAAAAGTGATGCAATTGTAGCCATAACATCTGATGCCCTGTTTAGAACATGAGGTATCTGATGAAATTCGACCTTGTCAAAGTACTCTTTAAAACTATATGCCATGCGTTTGTATGGAGCAAGCTTCTCATCCTTAGTCTCATAATCGCCATTTACCTATATGATAACTAATTGAGAATCACCATATACATGTAGGTTCTTAATTTTCCACTTGACTGCCATGTGTAACCCTATCAATAGAGCCTCATACTCTGCTATGTTGTTAGTACATGGGAATGCAATCCTGAATGACTTAGGGATGGAATCACCCTGTGGTGTGATAAACAGTATACCAGCCCCTGAGCCATGGTTTGAATGTGAGCCATAAAAGTATAGTTTCCATGTTATGTTTGTGTCAATTGTGAATATAAACTCATTAAGAAATTCTACAACTAATGAGTGATCTTCTTGTATTGGTGTGTTTGCTAACTGATCAACAATGACTTGTCCTTTAATAGCCTTTCTCTCTACATACTAGATATCATACTCACTAAGTATCATAACCCATTTGGCCAGTCGCCCTATTAATGATGCTTTTCTTAGAAGATATTTCAAAGGATCTATTTTGTCAATCAACATTGTTTGATGGTTTAGCATATAGTGCCTTAGTTTTTGAGTAGCAAATACTACTGCAAGACATGCATGTTCAATGGTACTATTGTTGAGCTCATAACCTACCAAATTCCAACTGATATAGTATACTACCCTTTCATGACCTTCATCATCATTCTGTGCAAGCAATTCTCTAAGTGATGAATGGGTTGCTAAAATATAAAGAATCAATGGTCATCCTTCAACAGGTGGCATTAAGACTGGTGGTGTGAGTAGATATTCTTTGATCAATTGAAAAGCCTCTTGGCACCTAAATTTCCATGCAAAGGGTACTCCTTTCTTAAGTAAATGTTGAAAAGGATGTGCCTTATCTGCTAACTGCACTATAAATCTTATGATGGATTGCAGTCTCCCTTGTAATGTCCTTAGTTGACTGAGATTAGTTGGTGGAGGCATGTCTATGATTTCTTTAACCTTGGCTGGATCCACTTCAATGCCTCGCCTAGAAATGATATACCCTAAAAGCTTTCCTAATTGTACCCCAAACACACATTTCTTGGGATTTAGTCTCAATTTATACTTCTCTAGTCTTTGAGATATCTTGTCTAAAACCTATAAATGTTCTGCCCTTGTCTTGGATTTAACTATAAGGTCATCAAAATAATCCTCCATAAGAGTGTGCACTAGATCGTGAAAAATGGTGGTCATGACATGCTGATAGGTTGCTCCAGCATTCTTGAGTCTGAAGGGCATAACATTCTAGCAATACGTTCCCAAAGGACATGTGAAAGCCATTTTAGGTTGGTCTTCAGTTGCAATTCTGATATGATTATACCTTGAAAATCCATCCATAAGGGACAACATCTCATACCCTGTTGTCATGTCCACTATCATGCCTATGTTAGGCAAAGGGAAGTCATCCTTAGGGAAGGCCTTGTTGATATCTCTAAAATCTGTGCAGATGCGGATGCCCCCTGTTGGTTTAGTGATAGGTACAAGATTGGAAATCCAATCTACATAGTCAATTGATCTAATGAAACCAACGTCTAAGAGTTTCTTGAGTTCTGCCTTTACTAGTAAAGCAATCTGTGGGTGCATTTTCCTCAATTTTTGTTTCACTGGTTTTATACCTAGTTGTAAGGGCAAGTGATGTAAAAAAAGTTCAGGATCCAGCCCAAGCATGTCTGCATATGACCAAGAAAAAATTATCTGTCTATGTGTAAATAAGTTGTGGAATTCTAGTTGCTCTTCTTTTGTTAATGACGCTACAAAATAAACCAGTCGAGGATTCTCTTTTGTGCCTATGTTGACTTCTACTAATTCTTCAATGAGCATGGGTGAATTTTCTTGTGCAAAGGGGAGAATGTTCAAACCTCCATCCTTAGGTGCCTTAGACAGGTTTTCACCCTTAGATGCATCTTTATTTTTACTTTTTCATTGTCTAGAGGCACCTTTCAGTTTTCACCTAGAGACTCATCTTTTTTATCTTTTTTATTCTTTTTCTCATTTTTGCGATTGGAGGGTTGAACAGATTCCCCAAAATATGCTTTGTTGTCCAAGTCAATGGTAAAACTAGCCTTGTGATCACCACTAGGTATGCCTTCTCGTAATCCCAGGAACTCAGCAATTGCTTCGTTGTTCTCAAAAATGTCTAAGATGGGTGTGTCTTGTTGGTCCCAATCAATAAGTTGGGGACACACTAAGGGCATGTCATCATTAGAGTTGTCAAATTTTAACGAAGTAAAGGTAAGGAATGAGTTGTTCATATGGTCACAAAAGTTTTGTACTAAGTCCTTTTTTTCTCTTTGGTTTAGATCTAGGTGGATTGAGAGGTGGGCCTAATGCCAAGGTTTGGTTATTTGAAACAGATGTATTAGGTTGCCAAGAGATAGGATCAAGAGATTCCCAATAGTAACGTTTAAACCATTCCTCTTTTGTCATATTCTTTGGTGGACAGGAATTCAATGGATTTGGTGAGGATCTCAACATTAAGTCAAGTTCTCCAAATAGCTTGTCAAAGTTCATGGAAGAGGTGGAGGATAAGGAATCCCACTCATATTCATTTGAGTCGAGGGAGTCACAGTAGTGTTGGTCAGATGATTCGTGAGATGTCTTAATATCGTATGAAGTACTTACTTCCTCGATTACGGGTGATGTGGTACTAGGAACACCAATCTAAATCAGTTGAAACCCAAGCCCTAAGCCTTTTGGCCACTGAGAAACAAAGATTGGTTCAATCCTCCCATCTTGATTTAAGCCTAAACCACTTTATCCATTATATCCCTTGCTCTGCATGATTGTGAAACCTTTTCCATATAGATCTATAGGAATGTGAGAAAGTGAGAGAGGTTATTCATTATATTCTCTATATAACTAGGAAGTGACATCTTTTGTATTTACGGCTTCTTTTCTTAATTCTCCCCATTTAGTGAAAGTTCTTGTGGGAGGAATGTGTATAGTGACCATAGATTGTCTCCTATCTGGTGTACCCTATCTGGTGTAGGTAAACCATATGACTTAGGAGGAATCAAATGGCTAACACAATAAGATGTATGCATGTAATATTCTACACAACCCTTGTCTTGGATCTCAATTCTGACATAGTGAGATGAATTGGACGATGAAGCCTCTTGGTTTACTAGCACTTGGCGTTGGGGTATCTCTTTTAGATTGGTGCAATATTGGAATGGATTTGGGTCACCATCTATTGTTATTTCAATGCGATTGTAAGGGACTTTGAGACATCGGTGATATGTGGAAGGGACTACCTTCATGGCATGAATCCATGGTATGCCTAGCAGAAGGTTGTATGGAAGGGTGAGATCCAGGACCTGGAATTTTGTCTCCATTACTGGAGGACCAATTCTCATAGGAAGTGTTACCACCGCCTTTGATTTTCGTTCCTCATCATCATAAGCTTTAATGAAAATACTTTTCGTTGTGTCTACGCATGCTTCCGAGAAACCTAATGCCTTAATTAGTTTTAAAGTGCACATATTTAACCCTACTCCTCCATCTACCAAAACTCATCTAAATTTGGTGTTGTCAACAAGGACTTCAAGATGTAAAGGGTCGTTATGATTTTTCTTTTTAGTTGTGTAGTATTGTTCAAAGAATGTGGCATGATGATTATTGGTCAAATAGCCTGCCATTTCCTTGAAACGATTGACATCAAGATCATTAGGGATAGTGGTTCTTTGTAAAGCTTTGTCTAAAACGGATCAATGCACAGGGGAGATACGTAAAAGTTCCAAGATGGAGATTTGGGCTGGGGTCTTCCCCAATTGATCAAGTAAGTTATAGTGCAACTTAGAAGTTTTCGGTGTTTGTTGTGATGGAGGACCGTGGATAGTGATCTTAGTATGATGAGTGTTGACAACACACTCGGGTGTTGTATTGATGGTAATGGTATTGATATTCTCATCAGCGGCACGAAGGTGATTAATGATTTTTCCACTATTATAATCATGCTTGATATTAGCGTAGTTGGTTGAAATATTGGTCTTGTTACTCGAACTGGGGAGATTTCCTTTCCCATGGTCATGTAATGGATCAGAAAATACTTGATGATTAGTGTTTGATGAATTTTGTTTTTGTCTGCTAACTTCAATAATTCTCTTCTCACCAAGATCCTGTATGATATTTTTTTAGTTGATGACAATTTTGTAGGTTATGTCCCTTAGTTCTATGGTAATCACAAAAGGCATTATCATCCCACCAAACTAGTTTAAATTTTCCTAGATCATATTGTCTTGGCTCTTGAAGTTGTATAAGATTATGTTGTAATAGTTGTTTAAATACAAACTTAATGGGTTCCCCTAAGGGAGTGAACTCATGTTTTTGAAACCTCCTCTATTGTTACAGACGTTGAGTATTTTGGACTGTGTTGGGAGGTTGATTGACAACGTTAAGCATGTTGGAAGAAGGGTTAGGTCCTCATAATGTGATGATTGGTCCTGCTTGTATAGTTTTAGCATCCACTACCCCATCATTGGTAATGTTTTTGTTCCAAGACCAAAATATTTTTCTGTCATTGGGGGTGTTTTGCACTATTGGATTTTTGTTGGATGTTGGTGTCTTAAGTTATCCTTTTTCAATGAGATTCTTTTCTATTATAACCCCTTTTTTCCGCTAGTTGCAACAATGTACCCTAAAGTTACTCCTTAGTTTTACATGAAGGTTTTCCTAGAACATAGTGACTTTTTTTTTTCAGGTATCTTGATAGGACACCGGCTGGCTATAGTCCTCCATCTCTAGAAGAAAGCAATGAAATTTTCTCCTTCTTCTTGTGTTGTGTGACACAAGGTTGCTATATTTATCTCATGGTCTATGTTGAAGGATAATTGCTCAACAAATTTCTCAACCAGTTCTCCCCATGATTTGATGCCATAGTCTAGACCTGAAAACCACTTGAGTGCAATTCCTACAAGACTTCTTGGAAATAGTCTCATAAGATATGTGGGGTCATAAGCGAAATCTATGCACATGGTAGAAAATTCCCTTATATGTTTTATCAGATTTCGTTTTCCATTGTACTTAGGAAGATCAGGTATGGCATACCCATGAGGGAAAGGTGTCATGTACAATGATTTATCAAAGGGAAATGGGCATATGTCCTTTGTTGAAAAGGATTTTTTAGTTGACACTGCCATGTTATCCATTTGTGTTTGGAGTGCATGCATTTGTGTTTGCAAGACGTCAACCTGGGTTAATGATGTGTTGGGTGGATTACGCGGATCTATGTATATATTTTGAAATCCAAGGTTTCGTGATGGGTTTTGATTGAATTTTGGTATTTGATATGGAGTTGGATTCAAAATGTTGGTGAATGTGTTCTTATTCAAAATCTGTTTATACTAGAGTCACATCTGCTAGATTAGTTCGCATTTTCTCTGACGAAAACCACATCTGATTTAAAACACAACACTTGTTATATTTTGCGATGCATCTAAAAAGGCGAGCCACAACTATTGTATGGAATGACACATTTTCCACTATTGCAAAAATTTTACACAAAGTTTAAAAAGTCGCATCTGATATAGTCTGAGTCACAATTGTCATCACGAGTCGTATTTGTTGAAAACTACACCACATCTGTCTGATACCATATATTGAATTTTACCAGAAAATCACAACTAATTACTAGAAAACCACAACTGTGAAACATAACCGCATCTGTGAAATTCTATGATGCATCTGCTTGATTATTAGAAAACTAGATTTTATAGTCACAGTTCAGTCAACACGTTCATACCAGTCTTTGATCTATCTTTTCATAGTAGTCCTTGGACATAAACCTAAAATGATTTGCTCAATTTTCATCCTTTAGGTATCATTTAGTCATAACTATAGTCGTCCTAATCCTGATTTTTTCATCTTAGACTACATATTACCTTTAGATCAAACATTTAGGATAGTCACTTTTACAAACTTTAGAATAGGTCCACTTTCTACACTCTAGAAAAATCATAGCATCAACGAAATTTGTCATTGAACCTAGTCCTGTCATCATATCCTTTTTCCTACAGAGAGTCCTCCTAGCTCATCAGTCTAGTTAGGAAACTCAACTTATCCTTGATCCTAGTCCTACATTGGTTCCTTGACATAACTAAATTAACACCTCGGTTAGACTTTAGGTAGTTGGTACCCTCATCTCTAATTTACAAAATTGATTACTATAGAAGCTTGCTTAGACTTTGCATCTTAAGATATTTTCATTCTAGACTAGCATCATCTTAGAACCTTCCTTATTTTGCATTCAAAAATTCCCAAAAAAATAGACTAGAGTCATACTATCCATAAACGTAGTTTTGCGTTCCTCGCATATTGAGCTTATCTTACATGGTTGAAACTAGGTCTAAGAGAAAAGAGAGAGAAAAGATGTCGAACCCAAAAAAATTCATCAATCCATTCTCGTCAAGACCTCATAGGAATTTGTTGGACAAATTCACTACTAGAGACCCTCAAGGACACATTAGCTTGGAAGACATAGAGGTTGTTGCACAAGACCCTGAGTTTGCCTCTTTTGTAGATGAGTATCTAGCAAATGATCGCCAACGCTACTTAGCCAAATTTTTAGCTGAAGGTGCTACCTTACCCTTAGGATTTGATATTAGCACCTTACAAAATCAACCTACACAAGGGACAACCAAAATGACTACTAGTACCTCTATACCTCAAGTTAATACAGCTATACCATCTAGCATACCTACACAGAGTACGACAGTCCATACGTCTCCATTTAGTACATCAGGCATGACATCAGGATTTAATTTCATTGTAGGGGCATCATCGTCCACTCCCTTTGGTCCTCTTGTTGGGAATAAAAGATTTAAAATGTCAAGTTCTTTACCAAATGTTAGTGTCACCAATACCATACCATAGTCAATAGCCATACCTAGTGTTCATGTCGCTAGTACTATACTGCAGACTACACAGATAGGAGGGATTCCCTCTTTCCAATAAGGCAATCAGAATCGATTCTCCCAGGTTGGAAGTCAAAATCTATTCTCTCATATTGGGAGGTGCATTGGCTAATTGATCAACAATGACTTGTCCTTTAATAGCCTCTCTCTACATAATGGATATCATACTCACTAAGTATCACAACCCATTTGGCTAGTCACCCTGTTAATGCTACTTTGCTTAGAAGATATTTTAGAGGATCTATTTTGGCAATCAACATTATTTGATGGTTTAGCATATAGTGCCTTAGTTTTTGGGTAGCAAATACTACTGCAAGATAGGCATGTTCAATGGTAGTATAGTTGAGCTCATAACCTACCAAAGTCTGACTGATATAGTATACTGCGCTTTCATGACCTTCATCATCATTCTGTGCAAGCAATGCTCTGAGTGATGAATGGGTTGCTAAAATATAAAGAATCAGTGGTCATCCTTCAACAAGTGGTATTAAGACTGGTGGTGTGAGTAGATATTCTTTCATTAGTTGAAAAGCCTCTTGGCACCTAACTGTCCATGCAAAGGGTGCCCCTTTCTTAAGTAAATGTTGAAAAGGATGTGTCTTATCTGCTAACTGAACTATAAATCTTCTGATGGATTGCAGTCTCCCTTGTAATATCCATAGCTGGCTGAGATTCATTGGTGGAGGCATGTCGATTGATTTTACCTTGGCTGGATCCACTTCAATGCCTTGTCTGGAAATGATATACCCTAAAAGCTTTCCTGATTGTACTCCAAACACACATTTCTTGGGATTGAGTCTCAATTTATACTTCTCTAGCCTTTGAAATATCTTGTCTAAAACTTGTAAATGTTATGCCCTTGTCTTGGATTTAACTAAAAGGTCATTGACATAATCCTCCATAAGAGTGTGTACAAGATCATGAAAAATGGTGGTCATGGCACGCTGATAGGTTGCTCTAGCATTCTTGAGTCCGAAGGGCATAACATTCCAACAATATGTTCCCCAAGGACATGTGAAAGTTGTTTTAGGTTGGTCTTCAGTTACAATTCTAATTTGATTATACCCTGAAAATCCATCCATAAGGGACAACATCTCATACCATGTTGTCATGTCCACTATCATGTCTATGCTAGACAAAGGGAAGTCATCCTTAGGGAAAGCCTTGTTGATATCTCTAAAATATGTGCAAATGTGGATGCCCCCTGTTGGTTTAGTGACTAGTACAAGATTTTAAATCCAATCTGCATAGTCAATTGATCTAATGAAACCAACGTCTAAGAGTTTCTTGAGTTCTGCCTTTACTAGTAAAGGAATCTGTGGGTGCATTTTCCTCAATTTTTGTTTCACTAGTTTTACACCTGGTTGTAAGGGAAAGTGATGTAAAACAAGTTCAAGATCCAACCAAGGCATGTCTACATATAAACCAGGAAAAATTTATCTATCTCTGTGTAAAGAAGTTATGGAATTATGGCTGCTCTTCTTTTGTCAATGACGCTACAAAATAAACCAATCAAGGATTCTCTTTTGTGCCTATGTTGACTTCTACTGATTATTCAACGAGCATGGGTGACTTTTCCTGTGCAAAGGGGATAATTTTCAAACCTCCATCCTTAGGTGCCTCAGAGAGTTTTTCACCCTCGAATGCGTCCTTTATTTTTACTTTTTCATTGTCTAGAGGCGCCTTTCAGTTTTCACCTAGAGACTCGTCCTTTTTATCTTTTTTATTCTTTTTCTCATTTTTGCGACTGGAGGGTTGAACAGATTCCCCAAAATATGCTTTTTTTTCCAAGTTAATGGTAAAACTAGGCTTGTGATCACCACTAGGTATACCTTCTTGTAATCCCAGGAACTCAGCAATCGCTTCGTCGTTCTCACAAATGTCTAAGACGGGTGTGTCTTGTTGGTCCCAATCAATAAGTTGGGGATACACTAAGGGCATGTCATCGTCAGAGTTGTCAAAGTTTAATGGAGTCAAGGTAATGACTGAGTTGTTCATATCGTCACAAAAGTCTTGTACTAAGTCCTTTTTGTTCTTTGGTTTAGATCTAGGTGGATTGAGAGGTGGGCCTAATGCCATGGTTTGGTTATCTAAAACAGATGTATCAGGTTTCCAAGAGATAGGATCAAGAGATTCCCAATAGTAATGTTTAAACCATTCCTCTTTTGTCATATTCTTTAGTAGATAGGAATTCAATGGATTTGGTGAGGATCTCAACATTAAGTCAAGTTCTCCAAATAGCTTGTCAAGGTTCATGGAAGAGGTGGAGGATAATGAATCCCACTCATATTCGTTTGAGTCGAGGGAGTCATAGTTGTGTTGGTCAGATGGTTCGTGAGATGTCTCAATATTGTCTGAAGTACTTACTTCCTCGATTAAGGGTGATGTGGTACTGGGAACGCCAATCTGAATTAGTGGAAACCCAATCCCTAAGCCTTTTGGCCATTGAGAAACAAAGATTTGTTCAATCCTCCCATCTTGATTTAATCCTACCATTCTTTCCATTATATCCCTTTCTATGCATGATTGTGAAACCTTTGCCACATAGATCTATAGGAATGTGAGCAAGTGAGAGAGGTTCTTCATTATCTTCTCTATATAACCAGGAGGTGACATCTTCTATATTTATGACTTCTTTGCTTAATTCTCCCCATTTAGTGAAATTTGTTGTGGGAGGAATGTGTATAGTGACCATAGATTATCTCCTATCTGGTATAGGTAAACCATATGATTTAGGAGGAATCAAATGGCTAACACAATAATATGTATGCATGTAATATTCTCCACAACCCTTGTCTTGGATCTCAATCCTAGGAGTGGTAGGAAATGAAGGTGAAGTGGATGTTCTAGTGAGAGTGGATGGATCGACATAGTGAGATGAATTGGATGATGAAGCCTCTTGGTTTACTAGCACCTGGCATTGCGGTATCTCTTTTAGATTGGTGCAATATTGTAATGGATCTAGGTCACCATCTATTGTTATTTCAGTGCCATTGTAAGGGAATTTGAGACATTGATGATATGTGGAAGGGACCACTTTCATGGCATGAATCCATGGTCTGCCTAGTAGAAGGTTGTTTGGAAGGGTGAGATCCAAGACTTGGAATTTTGTCTCCATTATTATAGGACCAATTTTGATAGGAAGTGTTACCACCCCCTTTGATTTTCCTTCCTCATCATCATAAGCTTTAATAACAATACTTTTGGTTGTGTCTACGCATGCTTCTGAGAAACCTAATGCCTTAATTAGTTTTAAAGTGCATAGATTTAACCCTGCTCCTCCGTCTACCAAAACTCGTCTAACTTTGGTGTCGTCAACAAGGACTTCAAGATGTAAAGGGTCGTTATGGTTTGTCTTTTCAGTTGTATAGTCTTGTTCAGAGAACATGGCATGATGATTATTGGTCAAGTAGCCTACCATTTCCTAGAAGTGATTGACATCTAGATTATTAGGGACAGTGGTGCTTTGTAAAACTTTATCTAAAATGGACCAATGCTCAAGGGAGATACGCAACAGTTCCAAGATTGAGATTTGGGTTGGGGTCTTCCCCAATTGATCAAGTTATAGTGCAACTTGGAAGTTTGCGGTGTTTTTTGCGATGGAGGACCTTGGATAGTGATCTTAGTATGATGAGTGTTGAAATCACACTCAGGAGTTGTATTGATGGTAATGGTATTGATATTCTCATCGGCGGTGTGAAGGTGATTAATGATTTTTCCACTATTATAATCATGCCTGATATTTGCATAGTTGGCTGAAATATTGGTTTTTTTACTCAAACTGGGGACATTTCCTTTCCCATGGTCATGTAGTGGATTAGAAAAGACTTGGTGATAAGTGTTTGATGACTTTTGTTTCTGTCCACTAACTTCAATAATTCTCTTTTCGACAAGATCATGTATGATATTTTTCAGTTGGCTAAAATTTTGTAGGTTATGTCCCTTAGTTCTATGATAATCACAAAAGGCATTGTCATCTCACCAAACTAGTTTAAATTTTCCTAGATCATATTTTCTTGGCTTTTGAGGTTGTATAATATTGTGTTGTAATAGTTGTTTAAATACAGACTCAATGGGTTCCCCTAAGGGAGTGAACTCATGTTTTTGAAACCTCTGTTTTTGTGGACGTTGAGTATTTTGAACCGTGTTGGGAGGTTGATTGACAATGTTAAGCATGTTGGTAGAAGGGTTAGGTCCTCGTAAATTGATGATTGGTCCTGCTTGTACAATTTTAGCATCCACTACCCCATCATTGGTAACATTTTTGTTCTGAGACCAAAATATTTTTCTGTCATTGGGGGTGTTTTGCACTATTGGATTTTTGTTGGATGTCGGTGTATTAATTTCTCCTTTTTCAATGAGATCATTTTCTATTATAACCCCTCTTTCTACTAGTTCTGAAAAGGATATGCAACAATGTACCCTTAAGTTACTCAGTTTTTCATGAAGGTTTTCCTAGAACATAGTGACTTTTTGTTTTTCAAGTATCTCGATAGGACACCGGCTAGCTATAGTCCTCCATCTCTAGAAGAAAGTGATGAAATTTTATCCTTTTTCTTGTGTTGTGTGACACAAGGTTGCTATATTTATCTTGTGGTCTATGTTGAAGGAGAATTGCTCAACAAATTTCTTAGCGAGTTCTCCCCATGATTTGATGCCATAGTCTAGACCTGAAAACCACTCAAGTGCAATTCCTACAAGACTTCTTGGAAATAGTCTCATAAGATATGTGGGGTCATAAGTGACATCTATGCACATGGTAGAAAATTCCCTTATATGTTCTATCGGATTTCTCTTTCCATTGTACTTAGGAAGATTCAGTATGACATACCTGTGAGGGAAAGGTGTCATGTACAATGATTTATCAAAGGGAAATGGGCATATGTCCTTTGTTGAAAAGGATTTTTTAGTTGTCTATTATTATTCTAATCTAACATACCTATACATAGTCCTCATCCCTGTACATAGTCTACATCCCTTTACATATCCCTTATCCCTGTACATATGATGTATCCTTCCCATCCATTGCTTGTACATACCATTCATAATAAGTGGTAGTCTTTCCCATAACCTGGAGCGATTGACATTGAGTGTATTTAATATCCCCCATTTTATCCTATTCATAATCAATTGGTTTTATACTCGATTGGGGGAAAACACTTGACGTGTGTTATAATGGTTCTTACATTGGCTATGCTGAAGAAATAAAACCATAGAAAAATCCAAAAACATTACAAAATGACTTGAGAAAACACAAAAACATCGAAAAACTTCAAAAAGACAAAAAAAAATCAAAACATGTCAAAAATCAAAAAAATACAATCAATTTCAGTCGCATTGGTCAGTTTTTGTCGTTCATTGAACTACATTGCCTTTGTGACTGGACGTACGCAAGGCCATCTGCCGATGTGCCCCCGAGGCATTAGGTAGTATTTTTAGGTTTGTCTATATAAAATCATGACTCAATCCATATGTCTATATGCTAGGTCATTGGTCGTGTCAAACTACGAGGTCTCTACGTGTATAACGTAGGCAAGGCCATCAATCGATGAGCCCCTGAGGCCACGCTAGGTCAGTCCATTAGGGTTTGTCATTTTCACTATCACACACATCTACTTATTGTCAGTCTTGTCAGTCAAGGTCAAGTCAAACTACGAGGTCTCTGCATGTATAACATAGACAAGACCATCAATTAATTAGCCCCTGAGGCCACACTAGGTTAGTCCTTTAGGGTTTGTCATCACATAGAGTCAATCATCAACACATCATGTCAAGTCATGCATCAATTTGGTGAACAAGTTAGCAATGTCTCTCAATCAAATCAAACAAATTTCCAAAGCAACAACCAAAACATATCAACTAATGTCTGTTATAGGATATGTCCTTCCTAGAAACAAACATCATCAAAAAAATCAACCTATGTCAAATACAAGATGAGTCCTTCCTAAATACTGATATCAACAAAATAATCTATGTCTTATACAGGATGAGTCCTTCCTGCATATCGACATTGTCAAATAGTCAACATAGCCTTACATAGGTTATCACATCAACAACATCAGACTCAATGTTTTATATGATACATGTCTTTCTGAAACTAGGCTTTTTCATGCCTTATACAGATAGTCATAACATCAAAACCAGACTCAAAGTCTTATCCGGTATGTGTATCTCCTAAAATCAAGCTCTATAAATCAATCCTTTTATCAATCACAATAAATGAAACAAATATATCAAGTTTTGGCAAATATTTTATTGGATTTTTGACTTTATGGCTTGTTTATCTTATCATTTCACTTGACTTTATGATGGGAATCCTATTACTAGCTTTCTCAAGGATATCCCATGAAGGATTTAGAGAAGCAACGATGTATCAGAATTCTATTTTCTTTGACTGTTGTCTATCAACTGTCTTTTAAATTTGATTTTGAGAAATGTTACTAGTTTCCTCAAGGATGTCCCATGAATGATTTAGAGGAGCGATGACGTCTCATGACCCATATTTTATTTGTTTGTTATCTGTGGTTTGTCCTGACAAAAAGACTGGGGCAACTTGTGCCCTTAGTATGAGTTAATGACAATCCTTGTCTGGGACTGTCTGTTGTTAGCAAGTGGATGACCTTGCACACCTTGATCTATGTCATATCATGGTGTTTTTCTCCATTTGTATTAGTCCCGCCCAATGATGATAAAGTGAAACACCTTTTGTGATATAGCAAAACATTGAAGATTGCTAATACTAACATCCATCTCATGTCTTTTTCTTTCTTTCCACACTAATATCTCTTTTGTCTTGCATTATGATGGAGTCCTGTGACACAAAAAAATATAAATCATCCTACGTACACATTCATGTTAGAAATATCATTTCCAAATCATATATCATCAATCATACATACATCTTGCATTTGAAATATAAAAACATATAGGCATTTATCATATCTAGGACATCATGGCATAACAGCATTCCTCATCATAGATTACATATCATAAGCATTACATGTACAAAAAAAATGTAAATACATCATCACATAGAATCAACATCACATCATAGGATGCATAAACATATCATAAAGTAGATAGAATCATTCATCACATAGGCATCTCATATAGACATAACATGTATAAATAAATGATTGCATAATCAATAAATAGAACTGCATATCATGAGAATCGATGCCAAAATCATATATATATATATATATATATATATATATCACTCAAAAGTGTCACATCACAATGTCATAATGTATCAACAAATATGGAAGCACGTAGGCTATATGATCATAATACAATGTATCAATACATATCAAGAAATGTACCTATCTTGAACTGCCACTGCTATCATGACTAGAGTGTGCAGATGAATGATGTCGAGATCTTGATGACCTGTGACCTGAATGTGGCCTGTCGTATGGACCAGATCTATGTGGCTGCTCAACAACCTCTGTGCTAATTGTCCTTGTGTGGGTCCTAGTCTGAGACCTGTCACTGTGTGCTTGTGAAAAACTTAGAGCCCATCTCTCTGGAGGAACCGTTGCCTCATACAAATCTTTGTAGTATGTATCCCTCTCAACCGATCTGACTAGCTCTCGAGAAAATGCCTCTATTGGCCCACTGCAAAGAGCTCTAATCTTTGTAAACCTCTACTCAGTCTCTTGTCTCTGAGCTATGGCCTGATCCCTGTCCATGAAGGCTTTGTCCCTCTCCATCTGTAACACATATTGCTCATACATCAACACCCTCATCTGCTCCTCCAAAGATGCAAGTTGGGCACGAAGTGTAGCAGCGTCAGGATCAACTGCCCCTATGCCATCATGTCTCACCCTCTCCACACCATCATCCTCATCCTCTAACTCCTTCAAAATCCTATCTCGGACCTCCCGCTCCTGATCATCCACCTCCTCATCATCATCCTGATAGGCACCAAGTAAGCCAAGGGAATCAATCTATGCCTCCTCTCTGCCTTCCTCCTCCTCTACATGATCCTTTGGAATGGCCTCCTCTACGACATGCTCCTCATATGTGCCAATCTCAACATGCACCTCCTCACCTTTGCCAATATCTGGCATGTGCACACCTCATCCTCCCGTTCCTCCTCATGGATTGGTGATAAAGGTGGCCCTCGTCCCCTCCGTCCACACCTCCCTCTCCCACTACCTCACCGACCACCTCCACCACCATCTCCATCATCACCATGACCACCTCCACCTCTCCGACCTCTGCCTCTGCCACACCTGTCGCATGGTCCTATCCCTCTCTGCTCTATTGGTGCATCCTGATCTGGGTCTGTAAGGGGAATCGGCCTATGCACGACCCATCACTGATCATATGCCTCGGTGGTACCTGGATCTACCAAACCATCTCTCCATTCCCACTGAACTGCTTGTAATGCATCAATATCTACCTCAGTAGTGCCCACTAGTATCTCTACACCCCATAGGGGGATCTCTCGCGAGGACCTCACAAACTCTACTCATCCTCTAGGATCATCCTACACCTCTCTGAACTGTCATAGCACACAATCTAGAAAATTTCTCTCTATAATATGAACATGCAAAACAGTTTTCCCAATAAGATATTGTGTCTGCTGGCAATATGGAAAATTATCATCCTCATCTGACCACTCTGGATAACCCAAGTATGGTCTCCATGTAAATTGTACCATGGTATCAATAGCATGTCTGAAGTACCCAATATCTCCCATATGGTACTAAGTATTAGCCCCCACATAACGGAAGGCATAAGGTGCTCCATGCTGCACATCAACTGTAACTGGTGGATGAAAGATGGCAATGTGTTCCCACACCCATTCCATTAAGAGCGTGGTACCACAACTCATAGAATGTGCCTCTCGATAGGCTATATCATGCAAATGAAAATATAACATGCCGAGAAGACAAGGACCCCAAGCATACACCTCCCATCGCTCTAGCATACCAACTAGCATCTCTCCCCATCCCACAAGAAATCCAGGACCTCGACGGTCAAGGAGGACTATACCACCTATCAATGTACACAATAGACAGTCTAATTGCCTATATATCTATGCTAGAGCATGCCACCTAATCTCATAGTGGTCAATACCTAACTGTCTAATATCAATGTGAGGGTAATATCTGCACATCTTAGTGAGACCCCTCTAAGTATCGTACATCACCCTGGTGCCTATAATAGGAAGTCTCAGAATCCTGTAGACATCCTCCAATGTAACTATAGCCTCTCTAGTAGGCAGGTGAAATGAGGGCGAGACCCAAATGCCATAAAAATCATTTCTCTGCGCTCCACAAACTGTTTCAGAAGTGAAAAGTCAATGGTCTCAACTCTTGCATATACACAGGGTCCAAAATAACCTACAATGGCATTATTCATGCCTCATGTCAGAATCAATCGCCTATCCTAATACAATGTGACATAATCAAATGGTAGTCAAATGTGTCATTATTTTGCAAATGCGTCATTCTTTTGCAATTGCGTCACAAGAAACCAAATGCGTCATTTTATTTTGCAAATGCGTCATAAAAATTCAAATGTGTCATTTTAAATCACAAATGCATATGGCAATATTAAATGTGTGTCAACATCAAATGCGACTAATTGCAACTACGCATATGAATATTCATGATAAATGCAAATGCGATGCCATATTTACAAATGCGTTAAACAAAAAGCAAATGTGTTTATTCTAAAGGCAAATGCGTCACTATTTATCACATGTGTCGAAACAAAAAACAAATGCGTTGAAATTTTAAACACCTATGCTAGCAGCACACGTGAATTTGCAAATGTGTTGAACTAAGCCTACAACTTCAATATTCTTCATAATTCGTATTTATATGGTCATGATTAAATAATGTCAATTATTTAATTATTTTCTACAAGTCTTCATTTCTTCTATTAATTAAATAATCTTAATTATTTAATTAATTCACAGTTTTCTTTATTCTATCTGATTAATTAAATAAATGCTTTTTATTTAATTATGTTACTAATTAACCTTATCCTTATCAAATTAAATAAATTCTTATTTAATTTACCCTTTATCATATGTCAACTATAATTAAATAAATCCTTTATTTAATTAATTATTCATTTAATCCCTTCGTCACTTAGTTAAATAAATCTTATTTATTTAATTATTCTTCAAATATCAAATATTGAATTAAATGAATTATTTAATTCGTAAAGATCTATTTTAACGCATTCTTCTATATTTAGATAATTGTGTAAGTTATCTAAGTATTCACTTTGACTCGACTCGAGATCTATTTAAATCAACCAGTTAACTCTTGATTTAATGTTTGAGTTACTTTCGCGAGTAATCTATTTGTCATATCATTCAGTCATCTAGTTCTAAATCGTTTGCGTGTACATGCATATTAATTAAATATCTTTATTTAATTAATTAAATCTTGTGCATGCGTTCGAACAGAGCATTGCTTTAATCCTATCTTTATCTTTGTCATGCAAAGATAATTCTTATGTTTTCGAATACTAAACTTGAAGATTAAATCATTTATTTAATCTTTATTTCTATTTCTAATTTGTATCACTCATGTCACTACTACCAGTTATCAAGATGCATGTCTAATCTTTTGATCTCAATCGTCTGTCGATCTTTCGATCTTGACCTGTTGTTCGAGTGATCAATTTTTTATAAATTGATCTGTCCTTCGTCATTTCAACCTCTCTCAAAATCTTATGACTTTTGGAAGCATATCTATTATCTGAATCTTTGATGTTTTGCTAAATCATTATCATAGGCTATACTTGCACAAGAGAAATCTAAGGGAAATTGAGGTTATACATGGAATTATGTAGATATTGGGTGAGATTGTTTAGTTTATTTATGTTTTAGCTTTCCTTTGTTCTCTGTTGTTTAGATTAGATTGCATTCCAATGTACTAACAACATAGCAGAGTATGAGGCTCTAGTGACAGGGTTACTCATGGCAGTCAAGTGGAAAATTAAGAACCTACAGGTATATGGTGATTCTCAACTAGTAATCAGATAGGTAAATGACGATTATGAGACTAAGGATGAGAAGCTTTCTCCATACAAACACATGGCAGATAGTTTTAAAGAGTACTTTGACAAGGTCAAATTTCATCAAATACCTCGTGTTCTAAATAGGGTAGTAGACGTTATGGCTACAATTGCATCACTTCTAGACATTCGTAGCAACATGCCTAAGTTTGAGTTCTTGGTAGAACAACTTTTGGTCCCGGCCTACGATATTCCAGATTCTAAGATGGTATGTGACATTGTTGGTCCTGATTCCCCATGGTACAAAGAAATCTATGAATACCTCCATGCTGAAACCATACCCCCTTGCCTTTCAAATAACCAACGTAGGACATTCCTTCGCAAGTCAGCCAAATACACCATCATCGAAGACACCCTATATAGACACGCCTTAGATAATACCCTACTGAGATGTCTCGATTCTAATGAAGAACAAGCAACCTTGCATGGGGTGCATGAGGGTATATGTGGTTCCCATTCTAGCGGTCCTACCTTAGCTAAAAATATTATGAGACTGGGTTATTATTGGCCTACTATGGAAAAGGACTCATATGTCTTTGTAAAGAAATGTCGCCAATGCCAAGTTCATGGAGACTTGATACATGCACCAACACAGGAGCTCCATCCTATAACGTCACCATGGCCCTTCGTCCAATGGGGACTCAACCTCATAGGTAAGATCCATCCCACATCATCTAATGGCCACAAGTTCATCATCACAGCCACTAAGTATTTTACGAAGTGGATTGAGGCTATTCCCATGACATACATTACCAGCACATAGATCTCTAAGTTTATCCTGAACTATATCATTTGTCGATATGGTGTCCCTCAGTCCATAATCACAGATAATGTCTGCCCATTTAAGAATCAAAAAGTCTGCCATCTTTGTGACAAATTTCATATTAAACATCACTTATCCACTCCATACTACCCATAAGGTAACGGCCAAGCAAAGGCATCGAACAAAACTATCATTAGAATCCTTAAAAATATTGTCAATGATGTTGGCCGCGATTGGAATTTATAGCTTAATCCCGCCTTATGGGCTTATCGCACAAGCATCTGTACTCCCACTGGTGCAGTTATGACTCTGTTGACAGTTTGGTGTTTTTAGTGAATGCAGATATAAAATTGACGTTGTTTTTCGTGATCAAGTTCTGGAAAACAAAGACAATCATAAGACAAAGTGTTTTCATTTTGATTTTGGACTCAAAGAATGTTTAATTTGTCGATGGGAAAGCACATCCTAGGCTGTGTAAGATAGTATTTACCAAGTTCTCACTTGGGTTTCCCCAGCTACACTTATTCAAGGTGAATGATTAGTAGCTTGACCCCTTTGGCTCCCCTCCACAGCTCATTAATGTCATTTGGGCCAACCAAGCTACAATACCCATGAACATCCCATGGCATACTTTCATCTCTACACATGAACCGTAAGAATATGAGACGGATTCACAGGTTTGACCTACTGCACCAGTAAATAGAAGGATTTTGGACACTATAAACAAAGGTGTTTAATTCAGGCATTCCATTCGTAGGGCATGATCCATGCAGTGAGAGTCCCCTTTTGAATCCATCTTGTTGGAACCATACGTGTGATTCTTGGAATTTCCCCAAGAATCCACTTTTATATACTAGTTGGAAGTCCCTCGGGTTTAGGGTGCTACTGGTCTAAGTCATCCTGGGGTGAGTACTTTTTCCCACTAGAACAGGCCCAAGTTCTAGAGTCAATAACCATTTTTCTTACACCCAGGATCACACAGATGCGCAAGGGGAGAGGATACTTCCATTTACCGAATCGTGAGGGTAATAGCACAAATTTTTTTTCACACCAAACATAGTAGACACTTGTTAATTTTAATTCAAATGAAATATTTACTACACTACCAAACAATCTATTTCAAAAATTTAACTAGGGTTTTCGACATGCGTTCTGCAGAAAGATTCATTAGTAGTTTCATATTGGTCTTCGACTATCTATCTGCAAAAACTTTGTTAACTCCTCAAGACACATGTTGAAAACAAAAGATTAGCGAAAATAAAAAAATGAAAGGAAACTATAAATTGAAAAATCTAAACGTAAAAATTTACCAGTCATATGCGTCATTTTTTCTGTCAAATGCATCGCTGGATTTTACCAGTCAATTGCAACTCAAAAAATAACAGATGCGTCATAATTTTTCATATGCATCGTTTAGATATCATATGCGGTCAAGTAATTCAATTGTGTCATCTCCAATCTTAGATGTGGTCCAGTCTTTCAGTTGCATCATTTCATCAAGCGGCTGCATCTTAGAATGTCAATTGTGGTGTTTCGTCAAATAGATGCATCGTTCTGTACAAAAACCTACAAAAATCGAATGAAATTCTACAGATACACGAAGATGGTATCATCACGTCGGGTTCACAAAATGTAACATCTAGAAAATACAGAAGAAAGGTGAAAACCACACACTCAATGCAATCAAAGCTCTAATGCAATCTAAGCTAAACAACAGAGAACAAAGGAAAGCTAAAACATAAATAAACTAAAAAATCTCACCCAATATCTACGTAATTCCATGTATAACCTTGATTTCCCTTCTCCATTTTTTCGTTGTAGTATAATTACCCTAAGATTTCTCTTGTGCAAGTATAGCCTGTGATAGTGATTTAGCAAAACATCGAAGATTCAAATAATAGATATGCTTCAGAAAGTCATAAGATTTTGAGAGAGGCTGAAATGACGAAGGACAAGTCAATTTATAGAAAATTGATCATTCGAATGACAGGCCAGGATCAAAAGATCAATGGACGACTAAGATCGAAAGATTAGACATGCATAATGATAACTGTTAGTAGTGACATGAGTGATAAAAACTAGAAATAGAAATAAACATTAAATAAATGATTTAATCTTCGAGTTTGGTATTTGAAAACAGAAGAATAGTCTTTGCATGACAAAGATAAAGATAGGATTAAAGCAACGCTCTATTCAAATGCACGCACAAGATTTAATTAATTAAATAAAGATATTTAATTAATATGCATGTACATGCAAACGATTTAGAACTAGATGACTGAATGATATGACAAATAGATTACTTGTGAAAGTAACTCAAACATTAAATGAAGAGTTAACTAACCAATTTAAATTAATCTCGAGTCAAGTCAAAGTGAATACTTAGATAACTTACACAATTATCTAAATATAGAAGAATGCGTTAAAATAGATCTTTATGAATTAAATAATTCATTTAATTCAATATTTGATATTTGAAGAATAATTAAATAAATAAGATTTATTTAACTAAGTGACGAAGGGATTAAATGAATAACTAAATAAATAAAGGATTTATTTAATTATAGTTGACATATGATAAAGGGTAAATTAAATAAGAATTTTTTTAATTTGACAAGAAGGATAAGGTTAATTAGTAACATAATTAAATAAAAGGAATTTATTTAATTAATCAGATAGAATAAAGAAAACTGTGAATTAATTAAATAATTAAGATTATTTAATTAATAGAAGAAATGAAGACTTGTAGAAAATAATTAAATAATTGACATTATTTAATCATGACCATAGAAATAAGAATTATGAAGAATATTGAAGTTGCAGGATTAGACCAGATTTCAGTGTCTACAGAAACAATAAATTTGTGACCCCTAAACATCAGTACAGTCCGTATAGGGACTGGTAAAAGGAGGAAAACACATAATTTTTGCAGATAGAGCCTTGATTTCTCAAGTTTTTATTACAAGAATACAATGGAATCCCTTTTACTTTCCTTACACTTGCTTTTTATACATTTTCCCCTTTAGTAACTCACTTACCAACTTGCATTCAGTTCAAACTACCTTTTTTGCCTCTTGATTTCCTAATTTGTGCACTTTGTTTGCATAATTACATTTTGACAACAACATTGCACTATTTGCATTTTTTTACCTCCTAGTGACTCATTCCATGACTTGAATACATTCAAATAGGGCCTCATATGACCTTGAATACATTAAAATTAGCTTTTACATGGCCTTGACACATTACTTTGACTTGAACATTACAAATTTAACATATTAGCCTTTTGAAGGCATTTCATGACCTAGGTGCTCCTGCACCATACAACCAACCAACTGAATCTTTCCAAGTCCCTTGGAAACATGCTTGTACCTGCAAAACAAAAATCAAATCTGCCTTATTCTTTCTCTTCTTCATCTGCACTTTTCTTTGCCTTGTCTTCATCATTTGTCTTCATTTTATCTTTGCTTTCTCTTGTCATCTTTGTTTTATTCATCTCTATCTTCTCTTTTCTTTTTTCCTTTCTCATTCTCAATCATCAGGTTCACAAACTATTTTCTCTTTCAAAAGGACACATGAGTTTCCTTTTCATCTTCTCACCAATTCTTTGATTAACCAAGGACATAGGACTGCCCTTGCACACTTTCTTTGACCTTCTCAATCACCTTTCATCTTCATCTTCTACTACTCCCATCAGTGGAGTATCCTTCATCGGGGATGCAACTCTTCAGTGCTTCTTCAGACAGGAATCCATCAGCTTCTAACTGCTACACAACTTAGCTTGCCTCACCTAGGTGTCTCCGCTTACTCTCCCTAGTCTCTTGTATTTTCTTAATGCAGCTTAGATGGATAAGCACCTGCAACCAACCAACAATCTCAATCTATTTTCAAAAACAACTTAACCACAAATAACTTTCCCAGAGAATCTTCAGGCTCTGATACCAATTTGATGCAGAGCATCATACCAAACCCCTCAACACCATCATTTCTTCAAGCGATTTCAATCCCAAACAGAATCAGGAGAAGATCAAATATATAAACATCAATTTTTCACTTAACTTTCATCAAAAATCCTACCAACTCATCTATCAACTTTACAAAATTCTTTCAGTCAACAAAATCCATTAACCTTTTAAGGCTATCAACAAGTCACTCACTATATCAGTCTTTACACCTATACCAGATCCAACACAACTCAGATAGCATCGAAAGAACATTAATCCTAATTATTGTCACTTGAACAATTCATCATTTCCTTTATCCACCAAGGCATTCACTCTATCAACTTACTTTACAAGGCATATCAACAACAGTCCATACCTTCTTGTTACAACTAGTTACTATTCCTTCAAGACACAAATCTCATCATATTTTGATTGAATCAACTCAATATATCAGTGTATAAATATTAGATCTGCCTACTCTGCAGTCAAGGCGCCAAGAAACACAATACAATGACCATTCTAAAAACTTTAAACAACGTGCACTGCCTTTACAACCTCATTCAAGCATAAATTTAACTGTAACTTCATCCATTAAACAAGATTCAAGCATTTATGATCACTCATTTCACTATACATACAAATTTACTATTTTGACCCCATAATGCCATATTCCTTTAGTGGTTAACAAACCCTTGAATCGGGTGTATACATATCTAGAACAAAACATGTGAAACATCTTAACACTAATTTAGAGGCCCTTTTTAGTCAATAATAACATAACATAAGCTTTCAACAACCTACTTCAAAGAAATCATCAGTTTCTTACACTGTACACTGCTAAAAGGCTACTAAAGTAGACTTATTTTGCAAAGGAAGTGCTCATAAATCTCCACCAAAAAACCAAAAAACCTCAAAAATTCACCATACATGCCACAAAACTCAAGATTCAATCAACTTTAAGGATTGAAAGGCTTAAAAACACCCTGAACCATCAAACCCTTGTTTATAGGGTGAAAAGTCACCAAAACAATGAGGGTTTCCTGAATAACTCTCTTACAAACCTCTAGACCTCCGACCATCAGTTGGAACATGTCTTATTATGTTTGCTAAAAAATTTGAATCCATTTTCAAGCCCTTGCATGTGTTATTTCTTCAAAACCCTGTTTGAAACCTTCATTGTTCAAGAGGAAAACTCAGAAATACTATTGAAACCAGCATCATACTCTTGTATTTTCATCTCCTACTGTCCTTCCACCATAAGAAACATTAAACTCAATGAAAAGACACTAACTACAATCCATCCCATTGACCCATCATGCCTATATCGATGGGATGGAGGCCTTATGCCCTTAAAAGACTCTCAAACCTTGTTTTGAGAGTTTACCAAATTATTGTTTTCAAAATCCACTAAACAAAAACAAACTACTTTAAATCACTTCAAGAGGATAAAATGATTCATTTCTTGATAATGAAAAAAAAAAATTGTGAACCCTAGACCTTAGTATAGTCCGTACAGGGACTGGTAAAATGAGGAAAAAATAGAATTTTTCCAGATAGAGCCTTTATTTCTCAAGTTTTTATTACAAGAATACAATGGAATCCCTTTTGCTTGCCTTACACTTTTTTTTTATACATTTTCCCTTTCAGTAACTGACTTACCAACTTCCATTCAGTTCAAACTACCTTTTGCCTCTTGATTTCCTAATTTCTACACTTTTTTTGTATAATTACTGTGCGTGTGTCGAATGTGGAGAGACTCTAACGTCAACACAAACCTTAATGAGATGGTTTACATTCAAAGTTTGAAGCAAGTAAAAATACTCTATTTGTAATACAATCAAATCTTTCAAATACATATCATTGTCCTCTATTTCTAGGGATTTATTAAATCATTTGGCCCTCATATTTATATGGGCACAATGGTTGTTAAAAGGACTACCTAGAAAATGAGATTTGATGCTTAATATGCAAGCTAACATGATTTCTATGTGCAAATGTGTGTTGGAATGATTAGTGGTATGCTTCTAAATGAAACAAAATGATAGAAAGGATAATGGATATGATGATAAATGAAGGATGATGTTGATGATGAATGAACAAATGGAGATGAGTGAGATGATATGAAACTATAATGAACTATCCATGATTATGCATACGATCAAATGCAAATATAAAACAAACTAACCTAAAATGTAACTATGATGCAATGGGGATGATAAAATGTAACAATGAAGCAATTAATTAATCTAATATGAGAATGCAAAGTAACACATGATATGAAAACTAACTATAAGACTCCATGAAAGCTCCAAGCTCCTAAGAGAAACCTGCATAGTAACTTTACTTCAATTGTGGATGATAAGTGCTAAGGCAAGAGGGTGTATTTATAGGAACCTTTCTCAAGCATTTTGTGAGGTGACACCTATCAACGGTCTCGATTCAAAGGAGAAATAATAGATAGTGGAGATGAAAGGAATCAGGATGTTGTCCCCTTGACCAAGGAAAAAATTCCATGGGTGTGGAGAGAATCCCTTGACCAATTGGAAACATGCCAAATGTATGGGATTCCCAAGTGTGTGAAACAAAGACCCATGTGCTCCAAATTTGTTGGAAGTGTGGGGAAATAAAGCCATGTGCTTTTTCTCATTGGTGGAAGTGTGTGAGGATAATTCTAATTAATAATTAGGCTTATTTATTTTCATGTGACCTTTATGAGGTGGCACACAAAAAGTTGTAGAAATGTGCTCTAATTCTTAATCAGGATTAAGGAAGGTTAATTAAATAAACATGTTTAGGGTATTTTGTTTATTTAATTATTTAGAAGAATGTGATTTTGGAGAATTAAAAGGAAAGTGAACAATATAAATAAAGTAAGACCTTATTTATATGTAGTTGAAGTATTAATTAAATAGGTTGTATTTAATTAACTGAATGTGATGACCATTTTTAGGTGTATACAATTACATTTTGACAACAACATTGCATTATTTGCATTTTTTCACCTCCTAGTGACTCATTCCATGACTCGAATACATTAAAATTAGATTTTACATGGCCTTGACACATTACTTTGACTTGAACATTACAAATTTAACATATTAGCCTTTTGAAGGAATTTCATGACCTAGGTGCTCTTGCACTAGAAGAAAATCATGAATTTGAGGATGCAAGATTATAGAAGGATGTAGATATTGACTGTTGGAATCATCCATTATTATTACTAGTTTGTGCAAGAAATATGGGATAGTTTAACCCCTGAGTTGCAAAGGAAAAACCCCCACTCTATTTATAATGTTATAGCCATGCTTGAGAGAACATACAGGTACATGGATATTACCAAGGAAAAAATACTTGAATGGGTACCACTCACCTTCCAACCACCAATACTTCTCTACCTGGTACCACACTGGACATGGGAGAAGAATGAGGAATGTGAGAGAAGAGGTTACCAGAATGGCTAGACTTGCATGCTATAGAGGCTTTTATTTGAAACAGGTCAAAGGAGTGGATGTTGTCATAGATCTTAGGGAGATCACTTTGCATGAAAACCTCATATCCTAGTTGATTTTCTTGAGGGCAAGTGATGTAGGAGCATCCAAGGAAAAATGGAAATCTTGTGTCACCAAAAATATTGTTATGTTAATTGGTTTATTTTCAATAAGGGCTTAGGGGTTAGGAGAATAAATATTTTGATTTTCAACTTTGTAATTTCCCTTGGGATGAAACTTTAATTGTAATTTTGGTGGGAATCATGCATTTATGAATATTTTCTTAGAAAAATTTGGGAAAATACCCCTCTTGGGCACCTAAATCCTTGGTGGGGACCATTTGGGGTGCATGTTCTTGCATGTTTATGCCACAATCTCTGCATGATGTTGCATGATCATATTTGGAGCTGTCAAGGCCACCAGGATTCAAAGAAGGTGTCTTGATTGACCAAAATTTAGGTGCCCATGTGAAGGTGGTGAAGGAAATGAATTATTTTATATTTTATTTTCTTATCTCTCCTCAAGTTGGCCATTGGAATTCTAGGTGGTTTATGGAGGTTGTTTTGGGAAACCAATGGTGGTTTTCTTCTCACACATTCTCTATATATTGATGTTGTTTCATTTGGAGAGGGGGATTTTGGAGAAGTTTCCGTTGCATACCAAAATGGTGCCAGAATGAAGCTAGAATGTTGATTTGTATATTTTTGTATGTGTGAAGCACATGTAGTATGTGAGCATATGAGCTCCATGATTATATATTTTATTTTTCAGATTTTGAAGTTAATATATGTTGTTGATTTCTCTTCCATTTTATGTGTTTCAAGTTAATTTTCTACCTTCTTACATAGTGTTTTATGTGTGTTTGTAATTATTTTTGAGAGGGAGACTCTCCCTTTCCATCAGTGGTATTAGAGCAGGTCATTTTGAGTTTGTAAACAAAGCACCAAAGAGAGGTTGTTTACAACAAGACCTGTGAGTTGTGGGTGAAGATTAAAATGCCTCCAAGAGTTTCCAACCATGGTAAAGGTAGAGGTAGAGGAGGAGGAAGAGATCATCCAAGAGATTAATTTAGATCTATAAGAATTCAAGTGGAGGTTTTGTAGGAAGAGATTCACAAAAGAGATGTGCATAAAGAAGGTGATAGTGAAGATGAAGTTGAAGAGGAATTTAAAGAGGAAGAATAAGAACTAATGGATCCTAGAGAAATAGGATTGTTGAGAGCTATTGTGAAAATTGGAAAGAATCCTAAGATGGAGGTTTCAAAATTTAGTGGAAGCTTATATCTAGAAGAGTTGATAGATTGGATTAATGGCATGCTGGAATTCTTTGAGTTCAAAGAGATTGAAGACCCTCACAAGGTGAGGTTTTCAAAAACAAAACTAAAAGGGCATGCTAGTATTTGGTGGAAGAAAATTCATCTTGAAAGAGGAAGAAGAGGGAAATAAAAAATTCTAGATGGGATAGAATGGTAGAAAAGATGAAAAGACAATTTATTCCCATAGACTATGAGTTGGAGATGCTTAAAAAGATGCAAATTTTGAGACAACGAACAAGAACTGTGAAAGAATACACATAAGAATTTCACAAATTTTTTATAAGAATAGGACACTCTAAAGAAAACAAGGAGAAAGTAGCTCGTTACATCAATGGGTTAAATCCAAGCATACATGAAGAGTTGGCATTAGTGAGAATTTATACTATTGAGGATGCATACCAATTTGCATTGAAAGTTGAAGAGAGATTGAATAGAAAATTTGAGAGAAAACAAAGAGGAAGAGGTCGTGGAGAAAGAGGCGGATGAAGAAATTATGATGGAAATCAGAAAAATCAGAATTTAGAAAACCAAGGAAGCAAAAAAAATCAAAAATCAGAAAATTATTACCCTTCCAGAGATTAAAATCTAAGAGGTAGAGGAAGATCGGGTGGAGGACTTAGAAGAGGTGGCTTTCACAAAACCTATTTTCAATGTGGAGAAGAGGGCCATAGAGCATATGACTTCCCTCATAATCAAGAAAGGACTAATAGAATATCAAAAAATAAAAATAGAGCAACAAACATCAATGAGGTGGATACACACTGATCACATTTAGAAGAAACAGAAGGAGATGAAGTCCTAATGACAAGAAGAGTATTATGGAATGAAGAAAATGAACTATCTCAAAGAAAGAGATTATCCAAGACAAGATGCAAATGTGAAGGGAAGGCCTGTAATGTCATCATAGATAGTGGAAGCACGGATAACTTGGCATCTGAAGAAATAGTGAGAAAATTGAAGCTAGAGAGAAGAAATTACCTGACTCCTTACCGGATATCATGGGTACAAGAAAATCAAAAGCTTTTGGTCAATGAACAATGCTTGGTAAAATTTAAAAAAGGAGGTTATTTTGATGAAATATTGTGTGATATAATTCCTATGGATACATGTCATATTTTTTTAGGAATGCCTTGGTAGTATGATAGGAAGGCAATGCATGATGGTTGTGCTAATACATATATTGTTGGAATTAGGGAACACTGAGAGGGGGGGCTGAATCAATGTTCTACAAAATTTAACTTTATTAATCTGATCTTTAAACCACTTACAACATTGAACCAAAAGAAAATATGCAAGCACATAAAGCAATCAACCACAACACCACAACACAAGGATTTTTACGTGGAAACCCTGTTAGGGGAAAAACCACGGTGGAGGTCACTCCACAATTTGAGTACTCAAATATAAGTGTTATACAACTGGGGAATGTGCATGCATTAAGGTGCACTACCTAGAGCTCACTGCTCAAATAAAAAAAGAAGACTCACTATCTTACAAAGGATTTGAATTACATCCAAAAGATTTGAACTAAGAGAATAGCATCTGCTAATGCCTAATTACAATTCTGGTTAAGATCATCAGTCACATTCTTGACCTGCTTGTCTAATTCTACTCTTGTGATCTATCTACTTTCATTCACATCACAAATCCTTTTATTCACAAGTGAAATTGTGCATAATCTCTCTACTATCCTTCTAAAATTTGCAACATATGTCAACACACTTCATTCATATCCCAAAATGATATATCGATCGCTTATATATATCCACAACAAAAGATTTAATTGCTAGAAGTTAGCTTCAATAAAACATAAAATATTTTCCAACTGTCGACCCAATCCACAAATGATTTTCAATGCACACCATCCAAATTTAGACACAACATAGTGAGGACCCAATACAAAATCCTCAAACCCAAAAATACTTCAAACAATTTCGCCTTGAACATCTGCAACACGCCACATTCACTTAGTCGGCCTTCTAGCACTGTCAAACAAAAAATCAATCAACCAGATCTCCTAACTCATACACCAATTGATGTGATGGCACAAAACTCAAGAATAAGATATTCCAGATACCTAACAACCTTCCTTGAGATCCAAAACTCAAACTGATAAACTGGTAATGCAAATGGACTGACAGATTCAACTTTAGTCGGATACCTTGTTCTTTACTCTATCTCCCGATATGGATAGATACAAAAGTGCGGACCAGATCAATGACTTAGGTTGCCATCAATGACAACACCAGAAGCCATATGCCAACAATCTCCCCCTTTGGCATTGATGGCAACACTTAGTGAAAAATGACTAAGTGTCGGAACCAACATATTGCAATCCTTCAAGAATTGAAAAAGTCATAGTTGACACAACTCCCCCTAAATTTGATAAGGAATTTTTCACTGCACTCTCTCCCCCTTTGACATCAATGAAAAACAATAAAAAATATTTTCCTACAGTATTCCCTTTTGAAGTATAACCAAAAACTTATTCAAAAACTAGTTCAAAATTTTGAAGAAATATAGCTGCTACTTGTGTTAGAAAATTATTTTTTATTTTTCCTTCATCTCCAAAAGAAACTGCTTCCATGCTTCTACTTCAATCCTAGTGATTATGATCATGTTGTTGTTTTCAAATGTTCAGTTGATAATCTTGATGAGGGATTCTAGAATGGTGATGGCTTCTTCTAATATCTCTCCTTTCCTCAGTATCTCAATTAATTGTTCTAGTCTGCATTCTGTTATGTTCTTTACTTTCCAAAAGGTGTCAACAATCCTGTTTCTGGTGTTTTGAACATTTGTATGCTTTGTTTGTAATTCTTGAATCCTTTTCTTAACTACACCATCTTGATCTTGAAACATGCTAAAATATTGACCAATACTATTCAGCTCTATTTCAATTTGTTCCAACTTTTCTTTGTACTTGTTGATTGCATGAGGCCATTGAAGATAGTAGTTATAGATGTTGTTTGTTGTATTTATGCATTTCCTTAGTTGATTCATGTTCCTTTTCAGCTTGGTGAGTGATAATTTGCACTGCTTCTATAGGTGTAGAATTACTTCTTCTTCCTTGTTTTGAGACTCAGAGTCCATGATTTCCTTGACGCATTCAATCATCTCTTTTGGAAACATATTTTGTAAAATCTCTAATTTAATATGGTTGCGCACAAGATGAGCACTTAGTATGTTTAAGATCATGTCCTACTCATATGAAGGTCTGATAGACCACATGTTTGTGATTTTCTGCATTCCATCTTCCTCATGAATAAGCTGCAATAGCTCTTCTTTGGTTAAATCACCTTCTTCAATTTCTTCTATCATTGCCTTTTCTTGTTCTGGTTTGGCTGTTTCTAGTTATTTTCTTTGGGTGTCCTCAGTTTCCTTATCAGATTCCTCATTTGGTATGTCCACAATCACCTGTTCTTTTCCTTTCCCTTCAACTCTTGGAGTCTTGCATGCTGGAGGAGTACAAACAATAATTTATTTTTCTCTTTTCTTCTTTCTCTCCATTTCACTGGAGGAGGAACCAACTTCAAGTGCCCTTACCAGAAGGGAAATACCAATTGAGCCAAACTTTCCTAGAAAACCTTTAAAGAAACTTTCATATTCTTGATCATAGTTTGCCAAATTGTTAGAATGTATGTAAATCTACTTGCAAACTGGTTCACTCTCTTCCCATATTACATTGTTGTTCAGTGGTAAGTAATTCATAAAATACATCGCAAGACATATAACCAAAGTACCAAACCTGAAAGGATAATCTATCATCTTTTTCAATTGTACATTCTCCATCAGTTGATCTTTCAGTAATCCACAAAGGTCAAAATATTGATCTTCCATTATCATCTTGTGTGAAATGTAAACAAGACCTACCGAAGTTGCACCTTCTCTGTTTCTGAAAAATATTTTGTAGGATACTCCATGCGCAATGTACCTTGTCACTGAATCTATAATTGTTGAGATTATTAATGCCCTTTGATCTCCAATTACTCTAGTTAGGGTTTTGACTTCTTTATTTTGGATTGACTTCTTTCTTGGCACATCCCCAACTTTGCATAACCAAATTATAGTTCCAATAACTTGTTTCGAGATATGGTAGGGTCTATCTAGAGTTAGAATATCTTCATTCAATCTATCTAGAATAAACTTAAAAATTTCTTCTTTCTTGAAATAGGGGAATTCACTCCAAATATCCAAGCTTTTGTGTTTTGCTTCTTTCAGCCATTTCAATTCATCGAGCGACAACATGTTTCTTACAACTCTAATCTTCTCACTGCTATACCCATCTAGGTTTATCATTCCTTTGATTTGTTCCATTTTACCTTCCATACTCATGTCTTGTTTCTATCAAATAAATTCTTCAACCGCACACCAAATTAAACGAAATTTTTTCAATACAACTGAAGTACCTGATGGATTAGGGTTTTTCCACCAAATTATCTTCACACTTTTTAAATCCTACTGTAGAGTGCTCTCCTTCTTTTCTTTGATATAAAGTGTAAAATAAGGGTTCCAACTTGTTTTTTATAACTCGCACACCTAACGTTTTGTTGTATTAAATTTTTTTTCCCTAGGTGTTCTAGATACCCTATTTTCTCAGTCAACGAGAGAAAAATTCTTCTACAGACCTTCAATTGCTTGAATTTATTTACAAGTGTTTTCTAATGCATCTGTAAATCATTAATACAACAGTTGACAATCTGTCACATTTCGACACCAACTACTGATAGGGGGAAAAAGGATTTTCTTGAAAAACTCCCCCTAGGCCAATGTCTTGAAATCAATTCCCGGAGGAATTACTAGCACCGGATTTTGGTACGGAACCATTTCCTACATCAAAGTTGCTCTTTCTTACCCATGTATTCTTCATCTCATCTCTTACTTCATCCATAGTCACTTTCCCATTTCCTTTATCATCTTTCTACGTATTTCTTCCTTTGAATGCTAGACCTCTTCTATCCATATTTTTGTTTCTATAGAATCCTGCAATGTGACCGTATTTGTTGCAATTGTAACAAACAGCATTTTCTTGTCCAGACCAATCATTCCATTAATTTCTTCTTGATTTTCACTGGTTATAAATATGCCCAAATCTTCCACAGGTATAACATTTAACATTCCTTCTATTGACAGAGTTGTTTGATGTATTTCTGCATTCAATTGACTTATGACCAAACTTATTGCAATTGAAACATTGATAAGAGAATGATGGATTATTTTATTTCATTTTACTTCTACATTGAGCAGCCATATGACCAAATTTATTGCAAGTAAAACAATATCCATTAAAATTTTAAGCATTAGGTTGTCTTGTCGGATGCCTTTTTTCTTTTTTCATCTGATTTCCTTGCCTGGAATTCCTTTGTCTAGATCCAGAAATTTCTCCTTTCTCATATCCAAGACCTCTCTTGTCATTTCCATTCTTCTGAACTTGAGTCAGCTCATCATGATTAACTGAGCTAATCTGAACTTCTCCTTGTATTCATTTGTATTAGCAAGTTCATCCCTGAGAATAACAATCTATCTTTCAAGCTCTTCTTCATTGTTTCTGGATTGTTGTAGTTCATTCTCCAACTGAATGAATCCTCCATTTATTCTGTTGCATTCATCAGATATTTCTTTTAGGGATTGAGAAAGATTCTCCTCATTCTTCTTTCTCTCTTCAATCTCCTTAGTCAGCTTCATCACCATAGTTTCCATCTCATGCTTTATGGTAGCATTGTCTCTGGCACGATTTTCACATTCTTCAGTTATTTCCTTCAAGGTTTGATTCAGGTGAACATCATCCATGCTTTTTCTCTCTTTTTGCTTAATCTGGTCACAAATATCCTTTCTCTTCTCCCTGGACTTAATAATCTAATCCTTCAATGTCTGAATGAATTTTTCAGCATCCTTAAGATTTTCTTTCAATTCTTGGACTTCTGTTTTGGACTGATCAAGATCATCAAGTGCCACCAAAAGTTGTTTTTAAAGACTACCAGAGTCCATTACATTCGAAGACCCACCTCAAGCTGTTAAACTTCTTTTGAGGAACTAGGCTCTGATACCAATTGTTGGAATCAAGGAACACTGAGAAGCGGGGGTTGAATTAGTGTTCTACAAAATTTAACTTTATTAATCTGATCTTTAAACCACTTACAACATTGAACCAAAAGAAAAGATGCAAGCACATAAAGAAATCAACCACAACACCATAACACAAGGATTTTTATGTGGAAACCATGTTAGGGGAAAAACCATAGTGGAGGTCAATCCACAATTTGAGTACTCAAATATAAGTGTTATACAAATGGGGAATGCACATGCATTCAGGTGCATTGTCTAAAGCTCATTGCTCAGATACAAAAAGAAGACTCACTATCTTACAAAGGATATGAATTACATCCAGAAGATTTGAACTAAGAGACTAGCATCTACTAATGCCTAATTATATTTCTGGTTAAGCTCATCAATCACATTCTTGACCTGCTTGTCTGATTTTTCTCTTATGCTTTGTCTTCTTTCACTTGCATCACAAATCCTTTTATGCACAAGTAAAAATGTGCATAATTGCTCTACTATCCTTCTAAAATTCACAACATACATCAACACACTTTGTTCATATCCCAAAATGATATAATCGATTGCTTATATATATCCACAACAAAAGATTTAATCGCTACAGGTTAGCTTCAATAAAACATAAAATATTTTCCAACCGTAAGCCCAATCCACAAATTATTTTCAATGCACACCATCCAAAGTCAACCAAAAAATAATGAGGACCCAAAAAAAAATCCTCAAACCCAAAAATACTTCAAACAATTTCACCTCGAACATCCACAACATGCCACATTCACTTAGTCAACCTTCTAGCACTATTAAATACAAAATCAATCAATCGGATCTCCTAACTCATACACCAATTGATGCAATGGCACAAAACTTGAGAATAAGATATTCCAGATACCCAATGACCTTCCCTAAGATCCACAACTCAAACTGATAAACTGGTAATGCAAATGGACTGACAAATTCAACTTCAGTCGAATACCCTGTCTCCCAATATGGACATATACTGAAGTGCAAACTGGACCAATGACTTAGGTTGCCATCAATGACAACACAAGAATCCATATGCCAACATATAGAATAACTAAGGATGGAGTGAAACATAAATTGAAGCCTTTGAAAGAATACTTGGTTCAAGTTTGTGGTAATGCAAGAGATTTTTAGTGTATGAAAGGAAATTCTTACATGGTATGAGACATGAGAAATTTTTTTTTGCTTTGATTCCTAAAACTAACTGTGAAAATGTGGAAGATGTTCCTATGGAGATTTCAAATTTTTTGCAAGAGTTTCAAGAGATTATTTCAGATAATGTACCTGAGGGGCTTCCACCTAAGAGAAAGATAAGTCATCAAATTAATCTGATACCGGGAGCAAGTTTTCCTAACAAAGCAGCCCACAAAATGTCTCCAACAAAGAGTGAAGGGTTGAACAAGAAATTTCAAGAATTGTTGTAGAAAGGATTGATTAGGGAGAGACTAAGTCCATGTGGAGTGCTTGATATTTTGGCACCAAAGAAAGGGGGAGAATGGAGGATTTGCATGGATTCAAGGGCTATAAAAAAAATCACAATCAACTATAGATTTCCATTATTGAGAATGGATGATATCATGGATTATTTGAGTGGGGCTAAATACTTGGCCAAGATTGACTTGAAGAGTGGTTACCATCAAATATGAATTAGAGAAGGAGATGAGTGGAAGATAGCATTCAAGACCAAAGAAGTTTTGTATTAATGGTTATTCATTCCTTTTGGACTAACCGATGCTCCTAGTAAATTTATGAGATTGATGAATGAGGTATTGAAAGAGTTTTTGGGCAGATTTTTTATTGTTTATCTAGATAACATATTGATATTTAGTAAGACACTAGAAGAGCATTTGATGCATATTAGATTTGTTTTTGAAAAGTTGAGAGAAGAAAATTTTCTCATTAACTTGCTACAGAGGTGAGATCATTTCATGGTTTGGAAATTTTTATAGGAATTTTATTAGAGGTTTCAGTAGTATGTGTACACCGCTAACTGAGACCATGAGAGGGGACAAAATATATTTCAGATGGAATACATGGGCAGCAAGAATTTTTGATTTGTTGGAGGAAAAAGTGACGGAGCAACCTATTTTAACACTTCCATATTTCAGCAAGGTATTCCAAGTTGATTTTTATGCAAGTGGTAATGCGATTAGAGTTTTTCTAAGTCAAGAAGGTAAAAAGATTTCTTAATTTAGTGAGAAGTTAAATTATGTAAAAAGAAAATATTCAAAGTATGATCAAGAATTTTATGCTATTGTGCAAGCATTGAAAAAGTGGAGACACTATCTTTTTCCTAAGGAATTTTTTTTGTTTACTAATTATCAAGCACTTCAATATTTGAGTAGTCAAGGGAAGTTAAATTAGTGTCATATGAATGGGTAGAGTTCTTACAAATTTACACTTTTGTTTTGAAACATAGAAGTGGGAAGTCTAATAGGGTTGCAGATGCTTTGAGTAGAAGGCGAGGTTTGTTGATTGAAATGTAGGTTGAGGTTGTTGGATTCAAAGAGTTGAAGGAGTTGTATGAAGAGGATCCAAATTCTGGAGAGTCTTGGAAGGCTTGGAGAGAACCAAGTGGTTGGATTATTTAGCCCAATATGGTATGTTGTTCAAAGGTAATAAGCTGTGTATTCCTAGAAGTTCAACGCGAATGAATTTAATTAAGAAAAAATATAGTGGAGGACTTGCAGGAAATTTCAATTTTGATAAAACCATAGCACATGTGGGAGAGAAATATTATTGGCCTTAGTTGCAGCAAGATATCAAAAAATATTTGCAAGGTTGTATATTTTTCAGGTGGATAAAGGAACTAGTTAAAATAGAGGTTTATATCAGCCTTTATTGGTACCTGAGAGGCCTTGGGAAGAGATTAGTATGGACTAGGTTTTGGTTTTTCCAAGAACCCAAAGGGGATATGATTTGATATATATGGTGGTAGATATATTTTTAAAAATGGCTCATTTCATTCCATGTAAAAAGACTAATGATGTTGTACATGTTGCAAAGCTGTTTTTCAGAGAGATAGTGAGGCTACATGGTCTTCCGAAGAGCATTGTTTCAGTGAGGCTACATGGTCTTCCGAAGAGAATTGTTTCAGATAGAGATACAAAGTTTGTGGGATAATTTTGGAGGACATTATGGAAGAAGATAAGGACTGATTTTAAGTTTTTCTCAGCATTCCATCCTCAAACAGATGGCCAAATAGAGGTGGTAAATAGGAGCCTGGATAATTTTTTGAGATGCCTTGTTGGAGACAAGCCAAAGGGGTGGGATTTGATGAGGTATAAATAACCTCACAATTATAATAAGCTAAATAAGCTTCTTTGTTCTTACCAATCACTCTAGCCATGCCAATTGTTTATTTTTAGGATCAATAATTATCTACTAATTATAAAATGATGTATAAATATTTATATCTCAAATTGATTGAAATTAGCTAATTACTATTGATATGATGGTATAGACTTTAATTCATTGTACAAGACTTATGCACAACCAAAGAATGGAGTGGAATTTTGATGTAGAGAAGGGGTGATCAAACTCAAAACAACCGTAAACAAGTGCCTTTGTTCATCAAAAAGTGGGTTTTCCTTCACAAACCCTCATTCTTGCTTGTAACCTTTCAAAAAAGAAAAGTGGACATATCTTTTCACTTGGACCTGATCACATGCAAGTCGTAAAATTTTTGTACAAATACGTACCATATGAAAGAACATGACTATTACATGAAAAATGCACATAAAATTTGCTCCAAATTGATTCCAATTTTCATTCCCATCTTTCCCAACCTTCCAAACCTTGGGATTCATGTTTACATGTATTTATGCTTTCCCAAGAATTTTCCTACTACCAACCACCCACAACTAACTTCCTAATCAAAGTTGTAACCTCAATGCACTTTTGACAACTTTCACAATGACAACTTTTACACTTTTGACAATTTTTGACATTATTTGCATTATGACTCCAAAACATTCTAAAATGGTCTAGAATGAATCCAAATGATCATTAATGGTCCAAAATGACCTTATTTACATCAAACAACACAAAACAAGAAAAAAACCCAAATTTGAGTATGAGGGTGCTCCTGCACCATACTCCCAAGGGAAAGAAAAACTCAAGTCAACTTGAGTGTGGGGCTTCTGTTTCTTCCTGGTCTTCCAATTCTTCTGCACTATTGCCTTGATTTCTTCTTGCCTATCTTTGTGTCTTGCACTTGCTTTCTCTAGGTTTTTTTCTCAGATCCTTCTCTTCTTTCTTCCTTGCAAGGTATTCCTCTTTTGGCATCCTCCTCTGAACTCGATCTCTCTCAAGAGCCTGCTTCTCAATGAGTTGTATCTCCTCGTCTAACAAACCCACACATACATAGTCCAATGAAATATTAGAAATAAAATATTGATACTTTGAGGTCTCCTCTTTGTCTCCTTGCACCAGAAACTCCACTTCAACACCCAAGAGATCCTCCATGTGTGCTACATTTGTATAACAATCTTCATACACTATATTCACTTCTCCTTCTTTAGACTCTTTTCCATCTTCATTTTCATCTGTTACACCTGTAAACACATACTCACACAAAGGATTAGTTTCAAAAACAAAATATTTGCTTGTCTCTTTAGATTCTTCTAGCACCCTTCCTTTCAACATATCTTGCAACTCATCCATTCGTGTTGTTATCATCTTTTTCCTTCTTCTCCTCTGAATGATCTTCTTGATTGGCCACTTTATCCTCTTTCTTATTGGTAAATTCCAACCACTTTTGTGGTTTTCTCTCTCAAGCAACTGTTGCATCTCAATTTCCATTCTTTCTTCAATTTTTTTTTGAATTTTTTCCATTTGTTCCAAGGCTTGCCTCAACTCTATGATCTCTTTCTCAACATTTATTTGTTTTTCCTTCTTATATTTCTTCTTCATCCCACTTCTCTCTTTTATCATCACTTTTTTCTTGCTTGTTACCTCCTTACTCTGCAATTCTACATGGATGAATCTTCTCAACATTTCCATTCTCCTTTCTCAAGCAAGTCTCTTTCACCTTGCTTCTTCTTGTCTTTGTGATGCCTCACCTAAGTTTCCTCCTTTCTTCACTACCTAGTCTTTTGGCATCCAAGTTCTTGCTTAAAACTACAAAAAGACAACACATACACTCCAAAAACTTATATTTCCCAAACCTTTAGGCCCTGATACCAATTTCATGTAGAGAAGGGGTGATCAAACTAAAAACAACCTTAAACTAGTGCCTTTGTTCATCAAAAAGTGGGTTTTCCTTCACAAATTCTCATTATTTCTTGTAACCTTTCAAAAAGGAAAATTGGAAAAATATTTTGACTCATACCTGATCATGTGTAGGTCATACAAAGACTGTATAGATCCATACCACATGAAAGAACAAGACTGTTACAGGAAAAATGCAGAGAAAATTTTCTCCAAATTGATTCCAATTTTCATTCCCATATTTCCCAACCTTCCCAACCTTGGGATTCATGTTTACAACATGTATTTATGCTTTCCCAAGAATTTTCCAACTACCAACCACCCACAACTAACTTCCTAATAAAATTTGTAACCTTAATGCACTTTTGACAACTTTCACAATGACAACTTTTACAATTTTAACAATTTTTGACATTATTTGCATTATGACTCCAAAACATTCTAAATGGTCTAGAATGACTCCAAATAATCATGAATGGTCCAAAATGACCTTATTTACATCAAACAACACAAAACAAGACAAAAACCTAAATTTGAGCATGAGGGTGCTCCTACACCAACTTTAAGCAAACTTCAAGCGGTTGAACTTAGAGCATTGGAAGTTTAGGCGCTAGGAATTTAGGCATGATAGTGCAACGATTTCCTTTAAAGATTTTTGTTAAATTTTTTGTTAAGACTTTACGGCTCCACTCAGATACTTTATTATGTTTTATGTCATAAACATTAATTATTTGGTTAGTTGTAATTATGTTTTAAGACTTTTTCAATGGTGTTTTCCCGCCATCTGAAAAATAGGATTTCTGTAGTGGTATAGTATAAATATGTGTAACTACCAAAAAAGGATACACGGGGATGTTGTTATGATATGCTTTGAATATTGCTTAGCTATGTTCTCTATGTTACACTTTTATGATATGAATAAATAAATAATGCCAACCTTATTCTGAGTCAATTGTTTCAAGTAATGAAAGTGTAATGAATGGATTACTTTGAAGATGCGAAAGTACCACATGTGATTTGAGATAATTGTAGGAATTCCCAAGAGTTGGAAAATTGAGGAACCTCATAGAGTAGATAAGTATTTTTATGGTTATTACTATTACTTTCACGTTGTACGTGTTAAAATTAGATGAATGTTATTTTGTGTTGAGCTTTGTCATGCATTCTTGCAGGTCGTAGTTTTAAGTTTACAATATTTAAGTTTTGTTCATTTGGAAATTTTGGAGCACCCACTCTTGTTGTTAGTTACAAGTCATTAAGAGTACTTTATGTCAGTAGTTAGTTGTTAGTTGTTAGTTACTTTCATTTAAATTTCACAATTTAACTATAAGTATTAATTCTTAGGTAATTTCCATGTTGTTAGGAGAATAAATATTTGATTTGCAACTTTGTAATTTCCATTGGGATGAAATTTTAATTGTAATTTGGTGGGAATCATGCATTTATGAATATTTTCTAAGGAAAATTTGGGAAAATATCCCTTTTGGGCATCCAAATCCTTGGTGGGGACCATTTGGGGTGCATGTGTTTGCATGTTCAATTTCATTCCTTGCATGTGATTGCATGTTGTTGCATGACCGTATTGGAGCCGTTGAGGCCACCGAGAGTCAAAGAAGGTGTCTTGATTGACTAAGGTGATTGGCCAAAAGTTAGATGCCCATGTGAAGGTGGTGAAGGAAATGAATTATTTTATATTTTATTTTCTTATCTCTCCTCAAGTTGGGCATTAAAATTCTTGGTGTTTTATGAAGGTTGTTTTGGGAAACAAATGGTGTTTTTCTTCTTGCACATTATCTATATATTGATGTTGTTTTATTTGGAGGGGGGGGCTTTTGGAGAAGTTGTGGTTGCATAGTCAGATGTTACTAAAATGAGGCTAGAATGTTGAGTTGTAGATTTTTGTATGTGTGAAGCCCATGTTGTATGTGAGCATATGAGCTCCATGATTATGTTTTTCATTTTTAGATTTTGGAGTTAATATATGTTGTAGATTTCTCTTCCATTTTATGTGTTTCAAGTTAATTTTCTGCCTTCTTGCATAGTTTTTTATGTGTTCTTGTGATCATATTTAAGAGGGAGTCTCTCCCTTTCCATCAACAAGAAAATGGGTAGTTGGGGGGAATGATGAGTCTAGTTAATTAGTTATTTTTCTAATGTTCTTATGCATGCCCATAGACATTCTCAAACACTTATCTTATACATATTCCTACACTATACTATCTTTTATGCTCATTATGCAAACCTAAACTTGATTTAAAATATATGGAAATATAGTTATGATGTTATGATTATTCCATAATTAATGTGTAAATAAGTATGAATTGTAATGGATATTTGTGCTTATCTATGGTTTTTAGTATTGTATATATGTTTAATGAACTAACTCTTTATAGCCAACAAGCTAGAGGCTATAGACTATAGCCCACAACAACTGTGAGGTGCAACCTGAAGCAAAAGGAGTTTCCAGATAGGATAGCAAGGGAGGTTCTAGAATAAGTTGAGAACATCAATTACAACATGAAGGCACTTGATGAAGATGATTATGTATCATTATGACATTCAATAAAGATGTTGAAGGAGAAGAACCTTGTTACAGTTAGGAGTATAATATGAGTGATTAAAATAGTCCACATTCCAGTTATATTATAGTAGAGTCATAGTTCTATTTGGACTCTTCTTCCTTTTTCAATTATAGTTTAGATTTCTTAGTCTTTATTGTTCTCTGATATATAGGGAGTGGTGATTTATGATTTTAGTTTAGATTCCTTGTTTTAAAAAACTCCCCCATGGCTATATGTATGGCTCGGTGGTTGATACATAGAGAGTTAGTTAATTGCTCAATAGCAGATATAACTATCGTATATTTCTAGTTAGTTGGTGTTCTTACACAAACAATGTTTATTACTCAATCATGGTTTCATGAATAAGATATTTTGGAAAAATATTATGTGATATTATGAAGTTATGCAATGAATGGTTTTGAGTTATTATGATTGCATTAATCTAGGAAGTTAGATTTGGCTTAGATTAGTGGAGACATTCACTTGAGCAAGGGCCACTCAACGAAACTATCCCTCACTTCATTTTTTGTATAATTACTTCTATTATATCAATTATTTCATAAATGCATGTTGCATTACTTAGATTCTTTTTGTTATAGTTGTAAATGGATTCATCCAGAGTTCTTTTTTCACATTTATGCCTTAGTTTGCTTAAGATTTTTGTACTCCAGAGTGTAGGTTTATTTAAGGGTGATCCCACAATATTGGTTTACAATTTTTGGCCAAACTGGACATTGAACTAATTTTTTTAACCTAAATCTTCACTTTTGGGAACCTATAGTTGCTAAACCATGAGGAATTTGAAGATGATGCAAACTAGTGATTTGTGACATTTTTTCTGTAGATTATAAATATATATTTTTTAAAATTCTGGAATCAAATTGCATTTCTTTTTCCATCTCCTTCGAAAACTATTTTTAACAGTAAACACCATTTTTAAAGAGTGACGTGTACTTGCTAACACAACCTTTTTTCTATGAAGGATAAAATTCTATTTTTTTTCTAATTTAGATTCATAACTATGATATCTACTGTGTGCAATTGGTTTCATAGTGTTTTATTGAATATTTATTTTTATTAAGTTTTGAAGTCATACTAGTTACAATTCAGCTATAGGTTTACTTGCTAACACATAAATTTTTTTATATGTATTGAAATTCAATTTTATTTTTTTGTTGGATCAAAGACATCAATATCTAGTGCATAAATATTTTTCAGAATTTTTTTTGATAATTTACTATTTTTCCACATGTGTAGAACTTATAGCTTGATTTTCGATGAAAAACCTACATTCACAACAAATAACAAATAAATATAATAATTAAATTAAATTTATTTAAAACTATATTTTTTGGGAAGTTTATAGTAAGGACTACAACTTACAAAAAATAAATTTTAAATGAATTCATTTGATCCCCCAAAAGGTAAATCAAAAGTGGTTTTTATCAACATTTTGATAGGTGTAAAGGGACTCCATTATAGGTATGGTTTAAAACTAGCAGGGTTCTATCCAAGAGGGTTTGATATAAGGTGATTTGATCAAACCCTCTTCAATTGGAATCCTTTAAATGAAAATTTTCAAGGCTTAAATCATTATATTTTCCAAAGATATGTAATTTCAGCAAAAATCAAGATCTCCCAAAAAGTGTAAACCACTATTGTGGGATCACCCTTAACATTATTAGTTAGATTCCAACATTCATTTCTTGATAGTAAATTAGTCAGTCTTGAAATTAGGAATGTAGGAAACACACGAGCAGCCCATCACCTTCCAACACCCACAAAGAAGGCAACAAACTTAGAGGTGCAGCTAGAGGATCACACCAAAAAACACAACATCAAGGGCTTGGCCAAACAAGTCCATAAATGAGCAGCATAAATAAACTTCCCAAATAATGGGCCCCTTATAGAAAGAAAGCTCCATCCAATGCAAGGAGTAGCAGAAAAAATCAACCCATAGAAGGGGCCCTTGTAGAACACCAATGAGGTCAAACAGAATGGCAGCCTCTGCAACTTCCACGACCACCAAAAATCTCCCATCAAGCACGCCTCTCCCGCCACTCCTTGCCCCATCCTCTTTCCCGCCATCAGGGTCATCTCCCTCTTCAGATCTATCACCAGCAAAGCTCCATCCAACCACCCTATGGTTTCTCCTACCCATCACTCTATTCAAACCACACCTCTGCAGAAGCTCCCATGCATCCATTGCTTCTCATCAAGCCCCAGTTTAGGACTTGTTGATGAAGGTACCCACAACAATTACTTATTAGAGAATTCAAAAAATTGTGCCAAATTAATTGCATATCATCTTATATTCATTCCACTTTTTCTGTACATGTATCCATAAGCCTTTCATATCACTACATGTAGCTTGATTACTCCATTCCACATTGCCTATATCGAATTTTATGCATTCAAAGTATCACTTCACATTCGATCAATCATACATACCGCATCCTTTAAATCACATGGGTCAACCTATCATTTTCTCCATCACCTATAGCAATTAACCAACATCAAATCACAATCAAGTTGTAGACACCCTTCCAACAACTTCACACATGCACAGTTACATTCATCTAAAATGATAGGTATGCATACAAATTTTCCATGACTAACATAGATTTCCAATGCTTTCACTATGTACTCACATTTAATTTTGCATGCTTTATATGTAGTAATCTTATTTCCATACTCATTAATCATACCCTCCACCTACTCACATGCATTGAAGTGAGGTCACTTCAATATTTTAGTTGGGAGGAGATAGTATATATTCCCAAATTTAATTTTTTCCACCAAAAGAAAAACACAAAAAAAAACACAAACATTTTTTTTTCTTTTCCACCTTTTTGCATCTACAACCTTTTTGTTGTTTATTCCCTAAATTCCAAGCCAATTCAAAACCAATTCAAGCCGATTCAAGTTGAAACATAAGAGGAAGAGACATTGCAGTTGAAGTTGCAACTTGGAAGAAGTGCATGCAAGTATAGCAGACATAGAGGGTTGGTGGGATGTCCATCAAATTGAATTTTGAGCTAAAATTTCTAGAGTTTGAGTAGAGCAGAGTAAGGATATCTCATCATGGGAGTTGATATTGTTAGAAGGGAACCATCTACACACCAAGTGTTGGAGGAAAAATTATTCTTGCCCATTTTCACAAGAGCAAGATGGTTAGACTACTTTTTGAAGCTAACAAAATATAATGAAGACATGACAAGGAAATTTGTAGCAACATTACAACATGATGAATCCATTGTCAGAGGACTAAGAGTGGATGCTTTAGAGGCTAAAATTGTAGAGGTATATGGTCTACCAAGAAATGGAGCTAAATTCCCTATTAGAGTGAATGTAGTTGCTATCAAGGATGAATTAAGGGAGCTCGAAGAAAACCTTGATTTGTCATCAGAAGGCACCAAGAGGTTGTGACTTCCATGGGTATGGGCTTGTTGTGATTCTTACATTATTAAATATATCACTTGTGATGATAGAAAATACCTTCTATACACTACACATTTTAATCTTTTGATTCACCTCCATCACAACAAACTAGTTAATGTACCTAATTTCCTTTATAATTTGTTAAAGAGAATGGGGTCTGACTATCAAAAGAAAATAAATGATTCATCTTTGTCACTTTCTTGTTTGGTTACCCTATTAGTAAAGAGAAGCCTTAGGATTCAGTATCCACAGGTGTCTTGTGGGAGCTTTTTGATTTGTGAAGATATTAACAATATTCTTGAGGAACCAATAGTCCCAAAAAACCTAGTCACCTATTGCATCTTTAAGGGAAATTCCCCTTATCTTACCTACTTCTTCACCTACCCACAATAGGGGAGAAGCAAAGGGGCACAAAGTGAAAAGATAACCACAAATAACATATGATCAACCTATAGAAAAATAGGTACATGAAACCCCATATTCTTCTAAAATTCCAAAAATGATACAGAGAAAGACTCACTCACAAACACCCTTGACACTTTTCAAACAATGCTTCAATGCGAATGATGCAAATGTGTATTCTTGTTCATTCTTGGAAACTTGCTCTTAAAGCTTATTACACCAAACAATGGAGAAATATAACAAAAATTTGAGGAACATGATTGTTATGACATCTCAGAACACATTTCAATGATCTACTGCCCATTCATGATCAAACAATGCAAGGAATCCATTGAACACACAGGAGACTAGGTTTTATGAAATATTTTATGCAATCTTGAACACACAGACCATCACAACTCCTCCAACCTTGTGAGTTATGAATTTTAATTTAAATGGTTTTATAACATATTAAAACAAAAATTTCTACCAATTTTCATGATTTTTGGATGGTGGAAAACAAAGATATGATTTTTTTTGTGTTTTTGGAAACGCTAGGCAGGGTTTAGACCTGCACTCACCAAAATTGCAATAACTTTCACAAAACCTAATGAAATGACTCCAAAAAAAAACCAAAAGTTTTTTATTTCATATCTTTATCATGCACTTTCATTCCCTTGATCGTATCAGGCTGTACAAAACTGTATGAACATGTTTTCTTGTTGTTTCATAGTAAAAATCTAAACTTGGCAATCACTAATTTGATCATAACTTTCATGAAACATAATGAAAATCAGTCAAATATAAATAATTAGAAATATAACAACATTCTCCAACTTTTCTAATTAGTTTGAAGACTGTACCAAACTTTACAAATCCATACAATGCAATTTATCATCAATTTTCACATAAAATGCACTAATGAATGTGCAAAATGAATTGGTTTCTCATTCAAAATCTTCTCCAACCTTGGTTCTTGTGGTTGCAATGCATATTTATCCCACCACAACCATTTACAACTAAAAAATTGACCACTCATGCCTTGGTTAGCAATAATGACAAACTTTACAAGTTTTTGACAAGAATGGCAACATTTTGCAACTTTTGAAAACATTGCACCAAAACATCATAAACATCATAAAATGGACTTAAATGACCCCAAATGGTCTTACATGACCTTATTGACCCCAAAAAAATAAAAAATAAAATTTTAGCAACATGACAACAAAGTGCAATAAAGGGTGCATCAAGGATACCCCTACATCAAAAAACCAGAAAGAAGAGAGGTGGTTCTTCTTCTACACCTTCAAAGGTGAAAAAAAGAAGCCCATTCAACCAAGGTGTTCACACCACCTGAAAAGGAAAGGTTCCATGATGGGTAGTGTTAACAAACCGGAAGAAGAAGACGATGATATTGTGATAGTGGGAATTGACTCAAAACTAAAAGACAATGTATCTAAAAATGTGCATGATCCCACAAAAAGAAAATGGTACATATCCACCACCTCTGAATCAGATTCAAAGGAAATTTTTGTTGCAAACAAAACCAGGAAAAGAACCCCAATTAGTACCGAAAGTAAGGTTTATGAGTACATAGGGGGTGGTGATGAATAATTTTTGAAAGATGAGGAATTGTTTTTAGAGAAAAGAAATTTCAGAAAGGAATTAAAAGAAGCACTGGAGAGGATCAAACAATTAGAAAAAATCATAAAACCTATGAACAAAGGGACAAGGAAAGGGAATTGAAAATTTAGGAGTTGGAGGAAAAATTGCATACTTATGGACATGGGTCGAAATTAGAATTTATTACACAATTAGCAATGGTTAAAGCAGGAAGCAAAGAGCTTGCAACTAAGAATAGAAGACCCCTTGATGCAAAAAATCAAACTTGTCATACAACCATGTATCTAGGTTAACAACTATGGAAAGTTACTCAAGAATTTTATCAGTAGAAGGAGAATTGGAAGGAAAAATAAACAATGGTTTAGAGTATACTAGAATACTGGAGAGTAGAGATATTGAATTAAAAAGGTTAGTAGTCAAGGTGGAAGAAGTAGCAGATAAGGCCACCCAGATTGGTAAATGTAGACCTCTAGCTAGGACATATGCTTTGTTCTTACAAGAAAATTTCTTAAGTTTTTAGTTTAGTAGATTGATTAGTAATCAACCAGTTGCTATGAGTAGGAAATTTGATTTTCTAAATGTTTTTATTGATGCCACACCAGAAGAACAAGATCAATTGTATGAATGCTATCTACATAATTATGTTGTGCCAGAAGACACATAATGAAACCAATTAATGTTTGTGGGAGATTTGCAATTAAGGGAACTAGCATCATATTTTAGGAATGAAAAGTATAGGAATTAAATCATGCAAGAGTATATATAGAGAGAGAAATCAGTTTCTCTCCCAATTAGAAAGGAATCTAAAACCCGTGATGTGATCATAGAAGAATGGTTACAAATTTTGCAGCACAAAGGTGTGGATTGGAAAATCACAAATTTGAGAATGCATAATTACAGAAGGATGCAAATATTTACTATTGGAATCACCATCATTCTTACCAGTTTGTGCAAGAAAGATGGGATATTTTAACTCATGAGTTGCAAAGGAAAGAGCCCCACTCTATTTATAATTTTATGGCCATTCTTGAGATAACACATAGGTACATGGATATTTCCAAGGACAAAGGAATTGAATGGGTACCACTCACCTTCCAACCACCAATGCTTCTCTACCTGGTACCACATTGGACATGGGAGAATAATGAGGAATGTGAGAGAGTAGGGGTTACCAGAATGGCTAGACTTGCATGCTATAGAGGCTTTAATTTGAAACAAGTCAAAGGAGTGTATTTTGTCATAGATATCAGGGAAATCACTTTGCACTACAACCTCCAGCCCTAGTTGATTTTCATGAGGACAAGAAAATGGGTAGTTGGGGGGAATGATGAGTCTAGTTAATTAGTTAGTTTTATGATGTTTTAATGCATGCTCATAGACATTCTCAAGCACTTATCTTATACATATTCCTATACTATGCTATCTTTTATTCTCATTATGCAAACTTGAACATCATTTAAAGTATATGGAAATACGGTTTTGATGTGATGGTTATTGCATAATTAATGTATAAATATGTATGAATTGTAATGGATATCTATGCTTAGCTATGGTTATTAGTATTGCGTACATGTTTTATGATCTAACTGTTTGTAGCCAAGGAACTAGAGGTGATAGACTATAGCCCACAACAATTGTAAGGTGTAGCCCACAACTAAAATAATTTCTAGACAACAAAGTAGCAGAGGTTCCAAAATAAGCTGAGTGCAACAATTACAACATGGAGGCACATAATGAAGATGATTGTGCATCATTATTATATTCAATAAATATGTTGAATGAGAAGAACCCTATTACAGTTTGGAGTCTAACATGACTGATTCAAGCAGTCCATGTTCTATTTTGTAACAACAAAGTCACAGTTCTATTTGGACTCGTCTTCCTTTTTCAATTATAGTTTAGATTTTTTAGGCTTTATCACACTTTGATATATAGGGAGTGGTGATTTATGATTTTAGTTTAGAGCCCTTTTTTTAATAAACTCCTTTGTGCCTATGTGTATGGCTTGGTAGTTGAGGCATAGAGAGTTAGTTAATTTTTCAATAGCAGATATATCTATTAGATATTTCTAGTTAGGTGTTCTTAACCAGACAATGTTTATTACTCAATCATGGTTTCATGAATAAGATGTCCTAGTAGAATCTTATGTGATATTCTGAAGTTGTACAATGAATGGCTTTGAGTTAATATGACTATGTTAATCTAATAAGTTATATTTGGATTAAATCAGTGGAGACAATCACTTGAGTAAGGGTCACTCAAGGTAACTATCCCTCACTTCATTTTCTATATAATTACTTATGTTATAGTAGTTATTTCATAAATGCATGTTGTGTTTAAAATTAGATTCTTTTTGTTACAATTGTAAATGTATTCATGAATAGTTCTTTTTTCACATTTATGTCTTAGTTTTCTTAAGTTTGTTGTACTTCAAAGCATAGGTTTAGTTAAAAATATTAGTTAGATTCGAGCATTCATTTCTTAATAGTAAATTAGTCACAATCTTATACTTTAGGTACCCATAGCAATAGTGCCAACATTACTTATTTTATTGTTATGCATTTTTTATGATTTCTCAGCAAGTGTAAACACCTAAGATAGGATGATTTAGGTAGTGTTGAGTCCTTGAAAGCACATACAATGCCAATACCATCACAATCTTACTAGCCCTGGTCGATAATTCAATGAAGGTCTTCCCAAAGGTTCGAGTGGATTGTTCAGTTAGGTTTGCCCTCTAAATTGTGTGATTGTCACCAAGTTTACTAGACATTAGTAAGGAATCTACAATTCCATCCTCAGGTGCCCCAGAGAGATTTTCACCCTTTTTCTTATATTTTTCTTATCTTTTTCTATGTCTACATGTGCCTTTTGGTTTTCACCTACAAACTATTTTTTCTTTATTTTTTACATTTTTCAATTGGAAGGTAGGACTGACTCCCCATAGTATGCAGTAGTGTTGAGGTCAATGGTGAATCTATCCTTATGATCCCTACTTAGTATACCTTCTCTAAGTCCCATGAACTCAACAATTTCTTCATCATTTTCAAAGCGGTCCTAGATTGGTGGACCTCATTGGTCCTAATCGATTAGTTGGGGATGGAGTAATGACATGTTACTATCAGTATCAACAAAGCTAATGGATGAGGTAGATAGGATAAAGATAGAGGAATCATCAAGGTCCCATAATATATCAATCAAATCTTGACCATCAATTTTGTTAGTAGGAGATTTAGGTTCAACACTAATCCTATATGTCTTGACAACTTTAGATTCATTAAATTTTTTTTTTTTTGAAATACCTTAGTACTAGGAGATTTCAATTTAAGTGGTTGATATCCCCGCCCTTTATTTTTCAATCATTTTCCTATTAGAATAGGTTTGTTCATACCATATTTCTACAATTCAAGGCCATTGTGACCATCATATCCTTTTTGTTTCATTATGTTGAAACCTTTTCCATATTTTTCCATAGGTAGATCAGCATGTATCTCATCCTCTTCATCTCTATATATCTATTTAGAGAGGTCTTCATCAATACATTCCTTTCCTAATTTTCCCCACTTGGTGAAGTTCATAGGTGGGTGATACTGAATTATCACCTTGGGGTCTTTATTTATGTGATAGGGTTTTCCATAATGTTTCAATGCAAATGATAGCTTCCCCATGTAGAATAGAATTTCAATATTATACTCTCCAACTCCATAATCCTAGACTTGAACCTTGCTTTCAAGGATAGTCTTAGGTAAATATGAAGTTTTTAACAAAGAAGAAGGATCAATATAGTGTGATGAGGAGGGGGTAGGTGAACCTTCCCTATGGATAGGTACATGATGCTCAGGTGTACCTCTCAGGTCACTACAATATTAAAAGGGATTAGGATCACCGAAAAAAATAATATTTGCACCATTGTAAGGAAAATTAAAACATTGATGGTATGTTGAAGGGACAACCTTCATGGAATGAATCTATGGGTGTCCAAGGAGTAGGTTATAGGGAAAGTAAAAATCTAGAACCTAACACACCATGTCTTGTACAGTAGGACCCACTCTCATTGGGAGAATGATGATGCCCTTGGAAGAGCATTCATATCATCATATATGTGTATCACAATTATCTTCAACTCGTCTATAAAATCCTAAGAGAATCTCATGGTAGTTAATAGTTTTAACATGCATATTTTTAGCCCAACTCCACCATCTATCAGAACTTGTCTAAATTTTTGTTTATTAATGTATACTTCAAGGTGCAAAGGTTCATTGTGATTTGGTTTCTATGAAGTACAATCATGTTAAGTGAATGTTATATTATGGGTGGTAGCTAAGAACCCTACCATGGATTGAAACTAATTCACATTTAGGTTTATGGGATGGATGAATCCTATAATTCTTTGTCTAGAATAGCCTTATGCTTAGGAGAGGTGTGAAGCAACTCAAGAATTATGATTTGAGCTAGGGTTTTTACTAGATGATCGAGTAAGTTATACTCATGTGTTGATCAAGGCTTAGAGTTGGCTCCTTGAAGAGTCACCTTTGATCACTTGGTGGTAATGACACATTTACGTTTTTTATTTTTGTGATAGTGGATATGTTGTGATCTTATGATCATATATGGTTTACTATGTATTCATAGGTGTCACTAGTATAATTTTCATTAGCTTTTCCACATGTTTTGGAACTTGAGGCTTTTCCCTTCCCATGGGTTTGCAAAGGATCCTTAAATATCATGTGATCTATGTTAGTGGTTTTGGGTTGGTTATCAATTTGAATATCACCCTGATCTATGTGATCCTAAATGATGTTCTTTAGTTTAAAGCAGGTGAACGTTTTATATCCTTTGGTTATGTGGTATTCATAGAAATCATTGTCATTCCACCAAGTTGGTTTCAATGGACCTGGCTCATAATATCTAATTTTAGGTAGTTTAATGACATTATTTTGTAGCAATTTCTTCAAAATTGCCTCAATTGGTTCCCCTAAGGGTGTTTACTTTAGTCTTGGTTGGGGGGCCCTTGGAGGACCATGTAGTGTGTTGTTTTGGGCCACATTTTTAGTTTGTTCCTGCTTCTTTGAGGGTTTATTAGTGTCCATTGATGTGGGTCCTTTCAGACTGAACACAAGATGAGGTTTATTTATGACCTTAGCATCTACAACATCATCATTTGTCACATTTTTGTTTCGTGACAAAATTTTCTCTTATCATTGTAATTATAGTGAGAAGAATAATTTGTATTCTCCTTAAAAAAATTAAAATCTCTTTCACAATGAGGGATTTTTTGATGGAGATTCCTTTCTCTATAACCTCCTCAAATGTGTTTGAACAATGAATCTATAAGTGGAACATTACCTCCTTGTTGAGGTTCTCCACAAAAAAATTGGACTAGTTTTTTTTCTACCATATGGAAAGCGCACTTATTGGATAAGCTTCTCCATCTTTGCAATAATGAAGTGAATGTGTCTCCATCCTTTTGTTTCTCAGCACATAGGTTGATGATGTTAATATCATTTGATATAGTATAGGAAAAGTGTGTGATGAACTTATCCATTAGTTCACTCCAAGTGTGTATTCCTAAAGGTAAGTGTGTGAACCATTTGAGGGCTTGGCCTCTCAAAATATATAGAAAATGTCTCATGAGGTATGTATGTTCATGAGCCACATGTAAGGAAGTTGTACGAAACTCCCGTATGTGTTCAATGGGGTCTCCCTTTCCATTATATTTGTCAAATTTAGGCATAATGAAATTCATGGGAAAGGGGGCATGTGAATGCTCCTATTGAAAGGGTAAGGACATAGGTCATCTACTGAGTAGGTTTTTCTACTCCCAATTATGTGTGTTGGTCATTTGTTGTTGCAACATCTATAACTATTGAGCCATCAAATCCATGGGCAATGGTGCCATCAAAATAGTGGTGCGTTGTATTTAATGTGTGGAACCTTGTGAGGAGTTCCTGAATGGATTGAAAGTGTCTTGTGGATTGAAAGTGTGTCCATGTAGGTTTTGACTTGGTGTACTAAAATAATGTTGTTGCATGGGTGGGATGTGTTGAAATTATGATGTGTATGTGGGATTTGAGTTATATTGTGGTGGTGGTAGTTCATTAAAACCAATTTTGTATGATGAACCAAGATTAGTTGGTTGTTGTGGTGGAGGTTGATTAAACCCATCTATGAATGAAGAACCATGATTGTTTGGTTTTTGTGATGGGGGTTCATTAAACCCAAATATAGATAATGAACCAAGATTTTTTGGTTGTTGTGGTGGGGGTTGATTAAACCCAAATGTAGATGTCAAACCAATATTGTTTTATTTTTGTGGTGGGGGTTGATTAAACAAAAATTTGGATGAAGAACTAAGATTATTTGGTTATTGTGGGGGTTGAGTGTTTTGAATTGCTCTGAAAAAGGATCTAGCCCTTGTTGGAGGTGTGTTCATTTTCTATGAAGTGGATGTTGTACCCACTTATGGTCTTGAATACAAAGGATTGTTCTTTCATATCTTATTTGGTGTTGTGGGATGGGTAGAATTTTGACTTGTAGTTGTAGTGTGGGTTGGTGCTATAGTTGTAGAAGTGGAGGAAAATGGGTTTCCCATTGGTTTAATGAATGTAGCTGGTGGTGGAATATCCATACTTGATGTGAAATGTGTAGTTTGAGTAGGCAACATGCCTGTGTTCAGCTATGATGAGGGTGGTGATGTAGTATGTAATGATAGTGGAGGTCGATTTACGACACCTAATCCTAGTGAAACTATATTTAGAGTTTCCCCTATGATGGTTGATATATCGAAGTCAGGTGGAATCCTAGCTCCATTTTGTACAAGCTGCATGAAGTATTTGTTAGGGTTTGCTAACACTAAATCATCAATGGTTCTCAAGATCCTAAGATCTTATGAAATTTATCGATCTCTTCAGGCGCGAGCCTTTAATTTACATCATTCAAAGTGTACTTCTTGAATGGGGGGAGATTTTGTGAATTTATGTCATCACTAGGATTTTCACCAAAGTTCATTTCACTTATTGGGTTGTACATAGGATTAGATGGCAAGTCCATCTCTTTTCATTTTACTTGTGATCATGTGACAACCATAAAAAGGGATGGTGTTTTGACTTTTGGTCTTTTGTAGATTTTGATTTTTTTGTATTTTGATGTTTTGGGATGAATACAAACTAGAATGAATTTTTATTTTTTTTTAGGATTTTCAATTTTTGAAATTTTGAGAATTATAATACTAAAATGAGTTTAGATCTATATTTTATTTTGATTTTTGTGACAAAATTTTGTGAATGAAAAGACCATAGATATTTGAATTTGGATCCTAAAAGATGATTACCTTGAAAAAAAAATCATATTTGGACTAAAGTAACCAACTGAAAAATATTAAACCTCTAGTGATGATGGTGGTTTGATAAAAAAAGGTTAATTTTACAATTAGACTTATGAGATGAAAAACCTAGTTTTGTTGATGAGGGTAGTGTTATGCCTTGCATAACCACCCCATTTTGTTTTTGGTCAAAATGGGTCCCCCTTGTGTTTTTTTTTTCCTTGGTGTTCTTGTTTTTGTATTAGGAGTTGTTCTTTTTCCTCCTAATTCTTTGTCTCTTTTGTTTTTGCGGGTTCAAAACGCGGGTAAACAATGGACTTAGAACTTTTGCAAAATTCTTGGTTCAGTTTTGTTCTGGTCCCAGCCTCGTCTATTGCCTTGTCATTTTCTTTGTTGTCTTGTTTGTCTTGGACTCTTGGGTTTTCTTTTTTTTTCTTCCCCTTTGCGTTTCTTTTCCCTTTTGCGGAACCAAAACCAGAACAAAAACTGAACCTAAAACTTTGTAAAAGTTCTGAGTCTTGGTTTTTTTCTGATCTCACTCTCATTTGTTTGCCTTGTGTTTTGTCTTGTGTCCTATTTTGGGATGGGATTTTTCCCTAGTCCTGCTTCCCTTCGTTATTTTGTTTTCCCCTTGTTGGTTTTCTTTCCCTTTTTTGAGAGAAAAACCAGAGTCGGATCTAAACCTGGAACTTTTCCAAGATCCGGATCCAGATTCACTTATGATTCTACCCTAGTTCCTTTGTTGTCCTTTACCTGCCGCAGGATTGGAGCCAGATCTGGATGAAATGTGGAACTTTGAAAAAGTTCTCAATTCTATCTTTTCTCCACTTCCGCTCCTATTTTTCCTCTGATGTACACCATGGTTTTGTATTCTCCTTTGCTTTGATTCCCCCCTTGACCAACTGCATTAATGGCATTAATTACGGCCTCCTCACATGCGCGTGATGGTTTTTAAAACCTTAATTAAGGTTATTTGGCTCATTACAATTACCCAAAGTGTTTTAACAAGAAAGAGCCAAAGGAACTCTAGGAGGAGCATGATTTGATTGTGGGTATGCGTTCATGAGTGGATCTCTATTGATTTTCAAACTTTCCAAGTCGCATTTTGAGGTAGGTGGGTTTCTCCCATTCCATTTTGCATTTTTTCTTGTTGTTCTTTGTGCGTTCACAAGACTTCTCCCATGGATCTTCCCTTGTTTCATTTCTTTTTTTTAGTGTTTCATCTGTCATTCTTTTGTTTTGTTTGGTTCCCTTTTTGTGTTTTCCATTTTTTTTTGTGTTTTGCATTGTTTTTGTTGGTCTCTTATTGTTTTTTCCATTTTCGATGGCGTTTTCATTCCACTGTGCCCTAGTTTCGATTAGGGATTTCTTTTTGAGGGGTTATGGTTCTTGGAACTATTTTGGATCTTTTCTCTGACTGCTCCAATCTTGTTTCTTGTCAGTCTTACAAATTTTAACTGTAGGGTTTTGATGCCCTAGCTCTAATATAAGTCGATAGATCATATTGATTAGGGTTTTCATTTTGCGCCCTTTTTGTGACTTGCCCTAGCTCGCTCGATCCAATCCCATTTGTCCGGGAAAAGTTGAGCTTGACTTCTATCTCCCTGCATCCCTTTAAACTTTGGTCCAAACTAGTGTCGGTGTGCGGGGAGAATCCATTTAACTCTGGTAGTACATATCAGAATTGAATCTGGAGATGAACTCATCAGATGAACATTTGCATGAGAGTTTGGGTCCAAAAACAAGTCTTCCTTCGATCGGTTCCGATTATGATTTTGATATTGATCCCACTAGTTTGGCGAGATTGGGTCATCAAATGTTACAAGGTTTTGAAGCCTAAAGATTTCCAGTTCTAGTTCTGGTCCCAACTTCGATTCCAATAGTGTTTTTTATTTTAGTTCTCTCGTTCCTAATCTTCTCTTGGTCCTACTCCCAATAGGTTTAAAATTTCACTAAGTATGGAGGGTTACCTAGGGAAGAATAGAGAAATGTGAAAGGATAACACTTGTAATGATTATTTTCATACCTTATGTTGGTCTAATCCAAGCTTTCCTTGCAGGAATAAACAATGTCAAGAGCATCAGAGGAATTTTAACAAAAAGAAGGGCAAGTTGCAGAAAGCTCGAAGGGAGAAAAACCAAAGAAGATCAAGGTGGAGAAATTGTCCTACACTTTGAGATACAAACATCAAGATTCTACTCTTACAGGTAGTAAGCTAGATTCAGAATGGCAGACATATCACCCACTAATCTAGGCCCATTCAACTATGAAGAGTTGGTTGTGGATACTTTCTCTAAGGATGTTATTGGAAGGACTGAAAGAATAGACCAATCTAGGATGGCACATGTTATTTTCTTCCCCCTATCAGTCCAATGCAAAAAACTTATACTCATAGTAGCAGGGGCATACAATCCTTTATGAAGACAATGTATGGATCTCCACGGGAGTGTGATCATTGATCTATCCCGGCAGATGATGAGGTTTTTGTTTAATGTACCTACCCCCAAGAACCCCAAGCAATTGACTGAGGCAGAGGCATTGCAATTATTCAACAAGGACAAGGAAGCTAATAGGTCCCACATGAACAAGAAGTGGTTGAGAACTGAGAAGAAGTCCCTAACCAAGGTTCTTGAACAACCCAAGATGGGAGACTTCAACAAGGAAATACATGACTTGACCATGATGCTTTCTAGGGTGTTTGGAAAGAAGGACTCTGCATACTTTAAGGAATGGATGTTTCCATTCATTCAAAACATTTTGGATGGTAGGAAACAATTTGATCAGGGTATGATTTTATTAGATAACTTTCTCAACCAGATGCTCAAGGTGAGGAAAACCAAGAATTTCCTCATGGCTTCTTATGTCATATATCTAGCTGCAAGAAGGGGCATATTCCCTGGATTGAATGCAATGGGAAATTTAGGAGAGGCTCCTGGGAAAAATAAGGCATGGGAGAATTATGATCAATTGACCTTGCAAACCTCAGAGCTACACTATAGAAGGGTCAATGATTTATTCCTCTATGTCATCATCAATCGGTTGACAGGAGATGTTGGATACAAGATGAGTAGAGAGGCTATCACTTTCATTTTTGAATGGGGGCATTGGTACATCCAATACCCCAAGTTCTCCTATTTTAGGTTGGTGGGATTTGATGGACCTCTTCATCAATTACCAAGATGTTGTAGTGATAGGATTGTGCTTATGGAGTTCATATATCAGGCTATGTGAGTTAATACAAAATTTTCCAACAAACACAAGCTTGGATGCCAGAAATTCCCCATGAAGTTGGGAGAATACTATTGTGGTGACAATTTGGCTACAAAGGAAGTGTGTGAAGAGCTGAGTTATTTAAAGTTAGGCTTGTATACACCCAGGATACATTTTGATTTGGAGCACAAGATGAATGGCATAGCTCCTACCATTTTTGATAAACATTTTAACTTGTTAGAGGATTTTTGGATTAATTTACAAGATGACTATGATGTGAGGAAGAGAAAATATGAAAGGCTTACCATCCCATAGATGATTGAATAAGGAAGACATTCTTGATACACTATCAGATGATGGTGTGGTTTTGGACCCTAGGTATGAAGCTGAAAATATAGGTACCAAAAGCTTGGACCCAATAAATTGGGATGAGGAAGAATTCATTGATATTAAACAACTTGCCAGGACAGTGATGGATAGAAGCATCCAATGGGTGGTCATGAGGATAAAGGAGCCAAAATATCAATCCTAAAAGAAGAGGAAAGAAGCAGGTACCCAAGGATATAGAAGAACAAAGAGGAGGAAAAATCCTTAGGAAAAATTGGAGTACTCTCCTCCTAGCTCTAGATGAGATGTTGATCCAGGAGTGCCTACTCAGGATACCCATGAATCTCAAGGTGGAGAAGCTACCATAGTTGGAGAAGGAGATTCATCTCAACCTTCTCTCCCAGAGGAGTCTACTAGGGAAGTACCTACAGGTAACCTCCATGAGCAAGATGAAAAAAATAAACAAAAAGATATTGAAATTCATGATGTATATATTGATTCAGAGGCCACACAATCATATCATGAGCCTCTTGTAACTGCATCTACTGAGGCCATCCAAGATGTTGGAACTGAACATTTTTTAACTGCAGAAGACCAATGGAAACATTTTGAGGATCCAAAGAAGGAGGTTGATGCCAAAGCACAAGCTAATGTACTTGCAAAGCAACAAGATGTTGAAGCTATAACAAAGACTAAAGAGCTTGCAAGGAAGCATAAGGAAAAGGAAGACCTCCTGCAACAACAAAAAGAAAGTGAATGGAAAGCTAATGGAAAGAGGAATAATTTGGCCCTCTTACAAAATATTCATGACCTTGAAGAGGAAAAGGCCCCGCAAAGGAGAGAGAAGGAAGACCTTGAGGCCAAGGCCAAGGCTGTAGAGGAGGCCCAAACAAAGAAAGATGAAGAAGAGCTCTTGCTAGAGAAGTTGGAGGCAGAAGAACAAGCCAAACAGGGTCAAGAAGTAACCAAAATATGGGAGAGGCTTAAGAAGTTGGAAAAATAAAGAGATGACATGTTGGAAGAAAGAAGATTGGAAGAAGAAAGAGAGAAAGTTGAAGTTGATAGGCTTGCCAAAGAGATGGCAGAAAAGGAGAAACATCAAGAGGTTGATTCTCAACCAAAGGTACCACTCTGGAAACCCCTCTCTTTTTCAACTTCTTCACAACAAGTGGTTACTCTTCCTGCTACCCCAACATGGTTAAAGCTTAACCTAGAAAAGAAACAAATAGTCCAACCCTAGCCCTTAAATTGGAATGATATGATGAAAGAAATTAAGGAGAGGCCTAAGAAAAAGGCTCGGGTCCTTCACTCCACCAAATTGATATATGCTAGGGAGATTGTGGCTGAATGTGCCATTCCTATGGTGGAAAAGGACAAAAAAGAGATGTAGTTGAGTGATTATCAACAAGGTACTATGGACTTGGGAAGTCCTACAAGAAACCTGCAAATGGACTTGATTGATATTGTAGCATCTTCCACTAAGTCTATAATGATAGAGGACAAATAAAGGAAAGATTAGCTCAAAGCTCAATTGGATCAATTACATAGGTTCTTGAAGGACCTATCCTCTCTTGTTTATATACAATCTACTACTCCTAAGACACCAATTTTGTTGAGCAAGAAAGAAGTTGATGACCTTGTTGAGCTGAGAAAAAAGGTAAAGATGTTGGATAGATGGACTAATAGGTTGAACCAAGAGGCGGAAGAACTACTTGTTGAAAGCCACAAGGTTCATAAAGAAGCATTGGAATCAGTCAGTGACATGAATACATATGATGACACCCTCTGGAAGCAAGAGGAATAATATAGAGAGCATGTGAGGAAATTGAAAGAAATTAATAAACTGCCTCAACAAACACTCCTGGAACAATCTTTCCTTGAAGAAGGTAATCAGGGTTTTATTAACAAAACTATTAATATTATCAAATTTCAGACTTCATTCATATTTGCACATAGGAATGAGGTGCAAAAGGCTGGGAAGGATTTGACAGATCAAATTGTGGATTTAAAAGTAATTATAGCCATGATGGTAAATGAAGATGGTCCTGTGAAGGATGGTTTCCCTCTTGATGAACTAAGGAATAAATGGAATAATAGATTTCAAGAGGAAATATAGAAGGGAGATGATGGTGATGACTTATTAATTGACAGGTTCATGGACATCAAAGAGGTAGTAAATATTTCTCGGAAAGAGCTGGCTAAGTTGGATGATATGCAGAAGGTCACCTCCGCTGAGTTAAAATGAATAAAATTTGAAGAAAATTGGGTGGATGGGCTAGATGTGGATATGCTTAGACAAGTATTAGATAGTTATGATGAATACTTACTTGAACAAAAGATAGAGGAGTAAGGTATCTAAGGAATATCCTTTTTTAGTGAAGCATCAGACAATACAACTAGTTGGGTGGCTCTCTCCTACTTTGTAGGAACATGACACTAGTTCAACTAAGGATTACCCAACAATTCAACCTTCTCTTTTTGCATCCATATATTGATACAAAATCATCAACAATTGAATTGGAGATCAGAATGGACAGTTACCTCATGCAACTCTAGTTGCTCCTAGATTTGTCGATCTCAATTTTTGATTGGAGGAATTAGTGTTAAGATTTGTCTATATGTAGTTTCTCTCTCCATGTTGTAAAGGTTGGCTAATTGAAGAAAGATTAGCTGCATAAGGAGAATTTTAGGAGAATTTTTATAGTTTTAGAGGCTTTTATAGTTTTATGCAAAGATACTTAAACATTTTTTTTACAGTTTTAATAAAGTTTATGCTATTTCAAAGCTTTAGTTTTAATGGTGATGTCAATGAACAATGGTCATTTGTATGCCAGTGAATGTTGTGCATAAATGTCTCTTATTTGATTAAATTAAATTGAATATTTTGAATTTGAGACTGTTTCCATTGAATTATCAGTGAATGAGATTTCTTTGTGTTTATTGATCTATGAATTTTAATGATGAGTTGGTGATATGTTCTTGTTTATTTTGAAGTTTATGAATGGTGAATGATTGTATGTCTTGAATTTTCACTATGAATGAATGCAATGGTATAGATTGTTCTATGGATTGTATCATTTTATGGTTTTAGTCTTTAAAGGGAATGCTCATTATGAAGTTTGTATGTCTGAATTGAAGGAAATTGGAATTTATGTTTTGTTGTCTTAAGCTCTGTTCTATCTTTTGATATTTATTTACACCCCAAAATGTTAGATTAATTTGTACTATGTAGTTTGTATCCTTTACCAATAGGCCCCTTGAGCATTATAGTTGGATAGGCCACTGAACAACATTAGCACAATTGAGAACCAACTACAAAGACCTTGGAAGATAGGTAGCTTTAGGTTATTTATCTTTTTCAGGAGAAATAGAATAAAAATATTTTGTTTTAACATTGTTGTGTTACATTGACCATCAATAGAATTGGCACTAGAAGGAGGGTCTGAAGGAACAAACTGGCTCGAATTGGGTCCTTTTCACCAGAAATTTTTGAAATAGTTCTCAGATCTACCACAAATCCATAACCGTTAGTTAAAATCTAGACCCCTACTAGGCCCAAAGCCTGTAGGGTTTTGATCCCAAGACCGTTAACACCACCACTTACTCCGCCTAGGTTTCCACCAATACCACAAGTGGCATAACCAAATCCACCACCACCACCACCTATGGCATTCTTTTCCAACAATCCTTCACCACTAGGAGTCATTCCCAGTGGCATACACAAAATGCCTAAGAACCTAGAGAAATATTTCCCTAGGTATGCTCATGGCGAGTCACGAAGTGCTGAAAAGCACATACAGGCATTCAAAGATGCTTGTACCCGCACTCAAATTTCCCACCATGATGTTGCATGTAGGTTGTTTCCTTTTTTTGGGAGACATGGCTTATAATTGGTATCTAAATCTGCCTACCAAATCAATCTTAAGCTAGATGAACTTAGAATATTCCTTTATTAACCAGTTTTGGGTTTATGTTGATCCCGTAATCTTATACCATCAATTCACCACTATCAGGAAAGAGCCACATGAACTGTTACCCCTATTTAATACTAGATTTCAAAGGATGTACAGGAGGTTACAATACCCATACTTGGTGGCTGAAAATATTGCTATCCAAGCCTACCTGAAGGCAATAGATCCCCTGATTGGCCTATTTTTGCAAAGAACATACAATGTGAATGACATTAATTCTCTTTCCAAATTTTACCACCTTTCTATTAAACTACAATAGTAGATTAGTTCACAAGCAAGAGGTCTAGGAGGAGTTTTTCCTCCTCTAGGATACTCTCAACTGCCTAATCCTACCCCGTTGTTTAATACAGTCCCGGGGATGTCTCATTCTGCATATGGACCCTTAGCTAAGTTACAATATCCATCTTAGCAATTATTATTTAGTGTCCCAAATCCTGACCCCTTGCAGCAAGTTCAAAATTCCCATAATCAAGCTAGAGGATCTAACCCCATGACACATACATCAGCTGCAACCACTACAGAAAGTGAACGTACAACTCATCTGACAACGGAGCTGGAAACTCTAAAGAAATTATTATCTCAGGTGACCAATGAGATGGCACAGCTCAAATACAACCCCCCTCAAAATCAAAACCAAAATCATAATTACCAAAACCAGGGAGGGTATTCCAATTAGGGTAGTTATTCCAATCAAAACACCAATCAGAACCAAAGGAACTTTCAAAATCAGAATTCCACCAATCAAAATTACTAGAACCAAAATAGGGGATACAACCAAAGATCCAATAACAACAAACAATGGAATACTAGACCAAATAATGGGGTAGTTTCCCATAACTATCAAGCCAGTGATGATAAACCACACATGGAAAATATTACACACCTTAATTTCATGACAAATTGGTGTAGGATGCACGACACTGCAACACATTTTGAGGTTAACTATCCTAGAATGGAGAAAATGGTTAAGATTGCACAAGCTGGCGCTCCATTGCAAGGTTCTCCCAACAAGAATGGTGGATCCATAGATACAACCATGGCTTATGAACTCTTTGATGAAGAATCTCCTTTCCCCAGACAAGAACAAAATGAACTAGAAGAAGATGCATATGACGCTCAAGCCTTCCAATCCAAAGGAGATCATTTCTTGAGGAATTAGAATAAAGGCCTGTTCACCACATCTACTCCTCTGAACACTATAGTTCCACCCAATTAGAATGCGTAAAACAACCTGCCTCCACCAAAAGGCCCACCTAAATTTCAAAATAAAGGTAACTCATCTTTTGTTCCTAAATATTAGATGAAAAATGACATGGAATTTGATTTTATTTTAGAGATGCAAAAAAAATACTTTGTTGTCATTCTTTGATATTTTAAAGTGGTGCCTTTCCCAACATGATATCGTGTTGAGAGCTTTGGAAGAAGCATATTAGTCAAAAGGAAACAATAAGGAAAATCCAACCAACGAAATGAATGTGACCTTGTACAAAGGTAAGACAAGGACCCCACCATTCCTTCTAAGCCTATGAATCTTTGGAAAGAATTTGTATAACTTCCTCTTGGATTCTAGAGCATCAGGTAATGTCATGCCCTTTTCCATCTGTGAAAAGCTAGGTTTAAATCTAGTTTAGACTCACAAGAAGGTAATTCAGTTAGAAAAAAATAAGGTTAATGCGGTAGGGGAACTAAAAAACATTCATGTGAAGGTTGGATCAGACCTTCGGATCCAGACCTATATGGATATTCAGGTAGCTGATATCCCTGAGACATATGGCATGCTTCTAAGTTGGGACCTAATGAAAATCATTGGAAGTTATTTATCCTTAGACTTTTCAAACATGTGGCTGCCATGGAAAGGGGTAGCAACACAAATTAGGATTGAAAGTGAGCCTCGTCTCAAACATATGATCATTGAGTATGACTATCCTAACGAGGTAGCTTACTTTGAAACCGAGATAGGGGCATATAAGAAAGAGGACATCATGACCTTTTCAATGTTCAATCCTAATAACCTACAACCTTTAGAGCATAGTGACCCAATGCCCACTGTCAACCAGTAGGTTTTAATTAGAAAATTGCAACATGATAGGCTGGTTTTGGGAGAAGAGGTTGATCTATGGAGTATGTTACTCCCTAACTGGTGCAAAATTCATTACCAAATTCATTCTGAATTGACATGTCAACCTTGTGTGGATATCTTCAACCATGTCTGTCAGTCAATAAAAACTTGTGAATACCAACCCAAAACACCCTCGAATCAGTTTTCCTTTGAGGCTAGAGATGCCACTATCCTGACAAGGACCATAATACACAGGAAGAAGTCCTTCCCCCAATTGGATAGACTCGGGCTTCATGTTATGCCTTGGGAAATGAGATTGTAGAATCTCAATAACTATCTAATATGCCAGCCCCTACCAATCTTCCAATTCCAAGGGGGTTGTTGAAACCAATAACCAATTGTAAACCCACTGATCAAGATTAGATTTAGGAAGAAGTGTCTGTACATATCCTAAATCTTAATGAAATATTTGATGATCATCATTCACATCACTCCCCGCATCTAGAAGTCTTAAACCAGTCCAAGCCACCACCTATTTATTGTGAACAATTACCCCCGACTCATCCTGGGAAGGAAATGCCCGCCCTAGATCAATTGTGGGTCCTCAAATTTGATCGTTCTAAGTCTAAATCAGGGATTGAGCGGGAGTTGAACTAAAAAACCCAAAAGGAAAAACATACTTTTCTTCTTACAAGTTGTAATTCAGTTGTACCAATAATGTGGCAGAGTATGAAGCATTGGCCAGAGGACTGATGTTTGTGCATCAAAAAAATCTTACAACTCTGACAGTCATGGGAGATTATGAGGTCATTATCAAGTAGGCTCATAGTCAATACACATGCCATAACAAGAGGTTGGTTGCATACCAGAACAAAATATAAAATCTAATAGAAGACATTGATGCCTTCGGGATCAAATTGATTCCCAGAGAAGATAACCAAATTGCAGATGCACTTGTCGTTGTTGCTAGTACTTTAAAACCCATGCAAGATTCTAAGTTGAAGATATTTTTAGTGGAGTTAGTCTCAATCCCAACCATTCCAGATAACGTTCAAAATTTTCAAGTCTTTGATGATGACCAACATATACTTTCCTTCTTGGCAAGCTCAAACTTCTTTGAAGGGCAGACTATTGATGAATCGAATAGAGATCAGGGAGAGTGGGTTCTGAAAACATGTGATGCAGAAGGAATAATGAACCTAAAAATAAATAGTATTCCTAAAGGAATGGTAGCATTAGAGAGGATCTTCGACTTTGACCCTCGAGCCCTAAGAAGAATGTGTTCATTGGTAAAACCTATCCCAAACACATTCGAGAGAAAATATCGACAACCTTAAAAGTGGATATAGCAACAATTGCTTGGGGGTATGAAGATTTGAAAACATTCAATACATTAGTAATAACACATACTATCCCCTTGAAACTTGAAGCAAAACCTTTCCACCAAAATTAGCACCCAATGAATGCCTTGATTGAACCCTTAATTTAAAAGGAAGTGCAAAATTTGTTGTTTGCAAGGATAATATTTCTAGTGAGACATTCGACTTGGGTCGCTAACTTGGTTCACGTTCATAAAAAGAGTGGAGAGATCAGGTTATGTGTTGACTCTAGAAACCTTTAGAAAGCATCAGAGAAAGACAATTATCCTCTTCCTTCTCTGGATGAGGTGTTGCAAATAGTAAATGGTTCACAAATGATGTCATTCTTGGATGGATATTCAGGATACAATCAGGTAATGGTCAACTATGAGGATAGGATGAAGACCACCTTCACTACCAAGTGGGGGAAATTTTCTTATTGGAGGATGCGATTTGGTCTTATCAATGCTACAACTACCTTTCAATGAGCGATGGATGTGGAATTCAAGGATTTGGTAGGTAAGTGTATTATTATATATATGGACGATTTGATGGTATTTTTAAAGAATAGAGAAAACCATGCTACAGATTTGTCAAAGGTCCTTCAAAAGTGCATAAGTTATGGAGTCTCCCTCAATCCAAAAAAGTGTGTGTTCAGAGTTTCAAAAGGAAAATTACTAGGCAACATAATATCAGAGAAAGGGATTTCAATTGACCTAGATAGAGTGGAATCCATTCTGAAACTGACCATGCCTGGTAGCAAAAAGGAGATGAGGTCCTTATTTGGGAAGATAAATTTTGTGCGAAAATTCATAACTGGGTTTGCGGAGATCGTCAAACCCCTCAACGAAATGATGAAGGATGCTAAGATTGAGTGGAGAAATGAGGCTAAATCTACATTTTCACAAATTAAACAGTCTATTTCAGAGGCACCATTTTTAACTAGCCTTGATTATCTGAAGCCTTTTTATATATATTCTTTTGCATCTGACCATTCTTGTGCTACTATTTTGACATAGTGAAAAGGTGAAGGGGATGAAAGGCCAATTTCTTCTATGAGTTCTCCATTCAAGAATGTTGAAGTTAGATATCTACCTCTAGAGAAGCAAGCTTTTGCACTGGTGCGAGCTGTCAAGAAGTTCTGACACTATATCCTTCGCAGTCAAATCACTGCCATAGTTCCTGACCCTGCTGTAAAATCCCTTCTTATGCAGAGTGAATTGGGGGATAGATGAGGAAAGTGGATGGAAATCTTACAATAATTTGACCTTGAAATCCATCTGATGAAGTTAGTCTAAGGACAAGGCCTATCCAAGGCAATGGCAGACGTTGATGCTAAGATTACCTGTCAACAGTATACAGTATAATCATTTATAGGCGATCCTTGGTATGTTGATTGATCTTTTTGTTACTAAATAAAAAATGTCCAAATGGCATGAATGCCACTTAGAGAAGAGCACTCAGGTTGAAGATATCCCACTATATGCTCAAAGGGGCAGCTTTATACTGAAGAAACTTTGAGGGTGTCTATCTATGTTGCCATGACCAACAACAAGTGAAACAAGCCATAGCAAAATTTCATGGTAGACATGGTACTGGACATGGTTCTACTAACTCCATGGAACACCAAATTATGAGATCATGTTACTACTAGCCCCATGTATTCCATGATGATCTCCAACATGTGAGGACATGTCATACATGTCAGAATTCCGCATCTAGGGAACACAATCCAACAATGCTCCTACAGTCGGTATATGAGGTAAGACCATTTTCCCAATGGGCATTAGACTTTGTAGGTGTGATTAACCCCAATTCTTTTGCAGGTCACAAATTTATTTTGACGTCAACTAATTACTATACATGCTGGACTAAAGCTCAGCCTTGTAAGAATAGCACCACCGAGGTTTTCATCAAATTTCTTAATGAATGCATCGTTACCAAGTTTGGAGTATTGTTCGCCCTAGTATGTGATAATGGACCTACTTTCTCTACTGTAGAATTTATTCAATGGGCATATGAGCATAAAATTGTGTTAAAATATTCTTCTATTTACTACCCATAGGGGAATGGAGTAGTTGAGTCTACGAACAAAAATATGTTGGAAGTAATTAAGAAGTTGTTAGAAAGTAATCCTAGGGATTGGCATACTCAACTCAAATTTTCCTTATGGGTAGATAGAACTCAAATCAAGGCCATCTTAGGAAACTCATCATTCAAGTTAGTTTATGGCCAAGACCTAGTCTTTCCTATCCATCTACAAATACCTATTCTTAGGTTTATGCAAGAATTCTATTCAAAAGATGACAGGATAGAAGTTAGGCTAACCAGTTTATTAAATCTAGAAGAACAAAGAGATGTTGCTTTACATCAGTTTTCTAAACATCAAGCTATTGTCAAATGTTGATTTGACAAAAGAGCAAAAATAAAAGCATTTAGAATATCTGACCTTGTATTACTATGGGATAAATCCAAGGTAAAGAAAGGGGACAATCAAAATTTTGACAAACTTTGGTTGGTTCAGTATCAAATTGTCGAGATCCTCAGCGAAAATGCCTTCTGATTGAGCATTTTAACTAGAGAGCCCGTTCCATTGCCTGTCAATGGGAAGTTTCTCAAATATTATTTCATCCCATGAGGGTCTCATTTTTTGTTTGGATGTATTTATATAATAATTTGGTTTGTTTGTTTGTTTTGTTTTGCTCTTGTGGTTTTTGTTTTTGTTCTTGTGTCTTGGGGTGACTTCCGTTCTGCTCTATTTCAAAGTACGAAGTGGTTATTCACTATATGTTTAAGGTACTAGGAGAGAAGTTGGTTAAGGTATTTTAAAGTATGTCTATGGAAATTTTTCATTTCAAGACTTGTGTCTTGTGTTCTTTTTAAGTTTCATCCTGAAAGGTTAAGAAAAAATAGGTGTATTGTAAGTAATCTCATAAACCACAACTGAATTTGTCACAAGATAGAAACATCTATTACATGGAGGCCTATTTGTATCAGGATAATTTTATTTTGGATTTAGGTGAAAAATCTGAGTCCTGACACTGTCATGAAATCCATAGTAGTTCTCAACCCAAATTTCAGAATGATATATCTGAGTATTGAAGAAAAGATGAAAATAGAAATTATTCAAGTAAGCCTATACAAAGAAAAGAAAAGAGAACCATTAATTGATGGAAAAATTCAATATGAGAAGGGTAATTCAAGTATCTTCATCAAGGCTATGGATTCCTATCTGGTAGCGGAGCAATACCTAGGATATCATTGCATGATAGTCATAGGGATTCAACTCACGTAGCCTAAATCTTTAATATAGTTATTTTAGGATGAGAAGAACCTTTACTGGAATAGATACACCATACATGCACACACTCAAATTCGATGTGGTTATTGATTGATTTACATTTGAGATTCTAGCTCAACCTTGTTTTCCATAACTGATCATACTAAATTTTAAAATGTGCATGAACCAGAGGTTCTGGGTGATTGAATTCTTCTGTATCTTGAAAATGGGTAAACCATTTTCCCAGCCGAGTCACCAATTGTTATGCCTTCCATAACCAATCCATTTTATTTTTCATCAAAATGGGTCCCCCTTGTGTTTTTTTTTCCTTGGTGTTATTTTTTTGGTCTTAGGAGTTGTTCTTTTTACTCCTAAGTCTTTGTAACTTTTGTTTTTGCGGGTTCAGAACGCGGGCCAAAACTGGACTTAGAACTTTTGCAAAATTCTTGGTTCAGTTTTTATTCCAATCCTAGCCCCATCTCTTGCCTTGTCATTTTCTTTGTTGTCTTGTTTTTCTTGGACTCTTGGGTTTGTTTTCTCCCTTTGGTTTTCTTTTGTTTTCTTCCCCTTTGTGTTTCCTTTCCCTTTTGCGGAACTAGAATCAGAACGGAAACTGAACCCAAAACTTTGCGAAAGTTTCAAGTCTGAGTTTTGTTCTGATCCCGCTCCCATTTGTTTTCCTTGTTTTTTGTCTTGTGTCCTGTTTTGGGATGGGATTTTTCCCTAGTCCCGCTTCCCTTCATTCTTTTGTTTTCCCCTTGTCGGTTTTCTTTCCCTTTGTTGGGAGCGAAACTAGAGTCGAATCCAAACCTAGAACTTTTCCAAGTTCCAGATCTAGATTCGGTTATGATTCCACCAACGTTCCTTTATTTTCCTTTCCCTATTGTAGGACCGGAGCTGAATCTGGGATGAAATGTGGAACTTTGACAAAGTTCCCTATTCTATCTTCGCTCCGCTTCTACTCCCATTTTTCCTTTGATGTACACCATGGTTTTGTATTTTCCTTCGCTTTGATTTCACCCTCGAAAAACTACATTAATGGCATTAATTGTGGTATCCTCACATGTGAGATGATTTTTAAAACCTTAATTAAGGTTATTTGGCTCATTACAATTACTCAAAGCATTTTAACAAGAAAGAGCCAAAGGAACTCGAGGAGGAGCATGATTTGATTGCGGGCGCACGTTCATGAGCGAATCTCTATTGATTTTCAACCTTTCCAAGTCGCATTTTGAGGTAGGTGGGTTTCTCCTTATCCGTTTTGTGTTTTTTCTCATTCATTTTGTTTTCCTGTTGTTCTTCGTGTGTTCATGGGACATCTCCCATTGATCTTCACTTGTTTCCTTTCTTGTTGTTGGTGTTTTTTTTGTCATTCTTTTGTTTTTTTTGGTTCCCTTTTTGTGTTTTCCATTTGTCTTTTGTGTTTCCTGTTGTTTTTGTTGGTCTCTTGTCGTTTTCACCATTTTCGGTGGCATTTTCATTCCATCGTGCCCTAGTTTTGATTAGTTATTTCATTAATAGGGGCTCTAGTGCTTGGAACTATTTTGGATCTTTTCTTAGACCCCTCTGATCTTGTTTCTTGTTGGTATTACAGATTTTAATCATAGGGTTTTGATGCCCTAGCTTTAATATAAGTCGACGGGCTATACTAATTAGGGTTTGCATTTTGCACCCTTTTAGTGACTTGCCCTAGCTCGATCGATTCAGTCCCATTTGTCTAGGCATAGTCGAGCTTGATTTATGCCTCCCCACGTCCCTTTAAAATTTGTTCCAAACTGGTGTCGTTGTGTAGGGAGAATTCATTTAACTCTGGTAGTACATATCGGAACCAGATCTAGAGATGAACTTGTCTAATGAACTTTCACATGAGAGTTTGGTTCCAAAAATAAGTCCATCTCTAATCGGTTTCAATTCTGATCCTGCAAGTTTGGTGAGATCGGGTCATCAAATGTTACAAGGTTTTGAAACCTTGAGAGTTCCAGTTTCGGTTTTGGTCCTAGTTCTTATTCCAATAGTGTTATTTATTTTAGTTCTTTGGTTCCTAATCTTCTCCCAGTCCCGCTCCCGATAGATTTAAAATTTCACTAAGTATGGAGGGTTACCTAGGGAAGAATAGAGAAGTGCGAAAGTATAACATTTGTAATGATGATTTTCATACCTTATGTTGGTCTAATTCAAGCTTGTCTTACATGAATAAACAATGTTAGGAGCATTAGAGAAAGTTTCACAAAAAGAAGGGCAATTTGCAGAAAGCTCGAAGGGAGAAAAACCAAAGAAGATCAAGGTCGAGCAATTTCCCTACACTTTGAGATACAAACACCAAGATGCTACTCTTATAGCTAGTAAGCTAGATTCATAATGGGCAGACATAACACACACTAATCTAGGCCCATTCAACTATGAAGAGTAGGTTGTGGATACTTTCTCCAAGGATGTAATTGGAAGGACTAAAAGAATAGCCCAATCTGGGCTAGAAAATGTTACACTCTTCCCCCTATCAATCCAATGCCCAGAACTTATACTCACAACAACAAGGGCATACAACCCTTTATGCAGACAATGTATGGATCTCCAGGGGAATGTGATCATTATTCTATCCCTACAAATGATGAGGTTTTTGTTTAATGCACCTACCCCCAAGAACCCCAAGCAATTGACTGAGGCAAAGCCATTGCAATTATTCAATAGGGACAAGGAAGCTAATAGGTCCCACATGAAAAAGAAGTGGTTGAGAACTGAGAAGAAGTCCCTAACCAAGGTTCCTGAACAACCCAAGAGGGGAGACTTCAAGAATGAAATAGATGACTTGATCATGATGCTTTCCAGGGTGTTTGGAAAGAAGGACTTTGCATACTTTAAGGAATGGATTTTTCCATTCATTCAAACCATTTTGGATGGTAGGAAAAAATTTGATTGGGGTATGATTTTATCAGATAACATGCACAACCACATGCTCAAGGTGGGGCAAACCAAGAATTTCTTCATGACTACTTATGCCATATATTCAGCTGCAAGAAGGGGCATATTCCCTAGATTGAATGTAGTGGGAAATTTAGGAGAGGCTTCTGGGAAAAATAAGGCATGGGAGCATTATGATCAACTGACCTTGCAAACCTCAGAGCTACACTATAGAAGGGTCAATGATGCATTCCTCTATGTCATCATCAATCGGTTGACAGGGGATGCTAGATATAGGATGAGTAGAGAGGCTATGGCTTTCATTTCTAAATGGGGACATTGGTACATCCAATACCCCAAATTCTCCTATTTTAGGTTGGTAGGCTTTGATGGACATCCTCATCAACTGCCAAGATGTTGTAGTGATAGGATTGTGCTTATGGAGTTCATATATTAGGCTATGTGAGTTAATACAAAATTTTCCAACAAACACAAGCCTAGATGCCACAAATTCCACATGAAGTTGGTAGAATGTTGTTGTGGTCATAATTTGGCTGCAAACGCAGTGTGTGAAGAGTTGAGTTATTTAAAGTTAGGCTTGTATACACCCAAGAAACATTTTGATCCGGAGCACAAGATGAATGGCATAACTCCTACCATTTTTTATAAACATTTTAACTTGTTAGAGGATTTTTGGATTGATTTACAGGATGACTATGATGTGAGGAAGAGAAACTATGAAAGGCTTACCATCCCACAAATGATTGAATATGGGGTAAAGGAATACATTGTTGATACACTATCAGATGATGGTGTGGTTTTGGACCCCAGGTATGAAGCTGAAAATATAGGTACCAAAAGCTTGGACCCAATAAATTGGGATGAGGAAAAATTCATTGATATTAAACAACTTGTCAAGACAGTGATGGATATAAGCATCTAATGGGTGGTCATGAGGATAAAGGGTCTAGAAGCTCAATCCTCAAAGAAGAGGAAAGTAGTAGGTACCCAAGGATGTAGAAGAACAAAGAGGACAACTCCTAAGGAACAATTGGATTACTTTCCTCCTAGCTCTAGAGGAGATGTTGATCCATGAGTGCCTACTTAGGAAACCCATGAATCTCAAGGTGGAGAAGCTACCACAGTTGGAGAAGGAGCTTAATCTCAACCTTCTCTCCTAGAGGAGTCTACTAGGGAAGTACCTGCAGGAAACCTCCATGAGAAAGATGAGAAAGATAAACAAAAATAGATTGAAATTCATGATGTAGATACCAATTCAAAGGCCACACAATCAGAACATGAGCCTCTTGTACCTGAATCTACTGACGAAATTCAAGATGTTGGAACTGGGCATGTTTTAACTGCAAAAGACAAGTGGAAACTTTTTGAGGATGCAAAGGAGGTTGACGCTAAAGCACAAGATGATGCACTTACAAAGCAACAAGAAGCTAAAGCTATAGCAAAGACTGAAGAGCTTGCAAGGCAACATAAGGAAAAGGAAGACCTCTTGCATCAACAAAAATAAAGTGAATGGAAAGCTATTGTAGAGAGGGAGAATTTTTCCCTCTTACAAAAGATTCATGACATTGAAGAGGAAAAGGCCCAGCAAAGGAGAGAGAAGGAAGACCTTGAGGCCAAGGCCAAGGCTGTAGAGGAGGCCCAAAGAAAGAAAGATGAAGAAAATCTTTTGCTAAAGAAGTTGGAGGCAGAAGAAGATTCCAAACAGGAGCAAGAAGCAACAAAAATGTGGGAGAGGGTTAATCAATTGGAAAAACAAAGAGACGGCATGTTGGAAGAAAGGAGATTGGAAGAAAAAAGAGAGAAAGTTGAAGCTGGTAGGTTTTCCAAAGAGATGGCAGAAAAGGAGCAACATCAAGAGGTTGATTCTCAACCAAAGGTAACACTCTAGAAACCCCTTTCTTCTACCAATTCTTCTTCACAACAAGTGGTTACTCCTCTTGCTGCCCCAACATGGTTAAAGCTTAACCTAGACAAGAAACATATATTCTAGTTCTAGCCCTTAAACTGAGATGGTATGATGAAAGAAACTAAGAAGGAGAGGCCCAAGAAAAAGGATCAAATCCTTCACTCCACCAAACTGACAGATGTTGGAGATATTGTGGATGTATGTTCCATTCCTATGGTGGACAAGGACAAACAAGAGATGCAGTTGAGTGATTATCAACAAGGTACTGTGAACTTGGGAAGGCCTACAAGAAACCAACAAATGGATTGATATTGTAGCATCTTCCACTAAGTCCAAAATGATAAAGGAAAAACAATGGAAAGATGAGCTCAAAGCTCAATTGGATCAATTGCATAGGTTCTTGAAGGACCTATCCTCTCTTATTTCTATACAATCTACTACTCCTAAGACACCAATTTTGTTGAGCAAGAAAGAAGTTGATGACCTTGTTGAGCTGAGAAACAAGGTAAAGATGTTGGATAGATGGACTGATAGGTTGAACCAAGAGGTGGAAGAACTGCTTGTTGAAACCCACAAGGTTCATAAAGAAGCATTGGAATTAGTTAATGACATGACTACATATGCTGACACCCTTTGGAAGCAAGAGGAAGAATATAGAGAGCATGTGAGGAAATTGAAAGAAATTAATAAACTGCCTCAACAAACACTCCTAGAACAATCTTTCCTTGAAGAAGGTAATGAGGATTTTATTAATAAAACTATTAATAATATCAAATTCTAGACTTCATTCATTTTTGCACATAAGAATGAGGTACAACAGGCTATGAAGGATTTGACAAATAAAATTGTGGAGTTAGAATCAAATATAGCCATGATGGTAAATGAAGATGTTCCTGTGAAGGATGGTTTCCCTCTTGATGAACTAAGGAATAAATGGAATAATAGATTTCAAGAGGCAATGCAGAAGGGAGATGATGGTGACTAGTTATTAATTGATAGGTTCATGGACATCAAAGAGGTAGTAAATATTTCTTTGAAGGAGGTGGCTAAGTTGGATGATATGTAGAAGTTCACCTCTGCTAAGTTAGAAAGAATAAAATTTGAAGACAATTGGGTGGATGGGCCAAATATGGATATGCTTAGACAAGTATTAGACAATTATGATTAAAAATTATTTGAACAAAAGACAGAGGAGTAAGGTGTCTAAGGAATATCCTATTTGAATGAAGCATCAGATGATATGGCCAATTGGGCGGCTCTCTCATACTTTTTAGGAGCATGACACTACTTCAACTAAGGGTTCCCCAACAATTCTACCTTCTCTTTTTGCATCCAGATTTTGATACAGAGTCATCAATAATTGAACTGGAGATCACAATGGACAATTACCTCACACAGCTCCAGTTGCTCCTAGATTTGTGGATCTCAGTTTTTGATTGGAGGAATTAGTGTTAAGATTTTTCTATATGTAGTTTCTCTCTCCATGTTGTAAAGGTCGGCTAATTGAAGAAATATTAGCTACCTAAGGGGAATTTTAGGAAAAAAATTACAGTTTCAGAGACTTTTACAGTTTTATGCAAAGATAAACATTTTTTTTACAGTTTTAATACATTTTATGTTATTTCCAAGTTTTGGTTTTAATGGTGATGTTAATGAATAATGGTCATTCGTATACCAGTGAATCTTGTGCATAAATGTCTCTTATTTGGTGAAATTAAATAGAATAATTTGAATCTGAGACTATTTCCATTGAATTATAAGTGAATGAGATTTCTTTGTGTTTATTGATCTATGAATTTTAATCATGCGTTGGCCATATGTTCTTGTTGATTTTGAAGTTTATGAATGGTGAATGATTGTATGTCTTAAATTTGTACTATGAATGAATGCAATGGTATAGATTGTTATGTGGATTGTATCATTTTATGGTTTTAGTCTTTAAAGGGAATGCTCATTATGAAGTTTGTATGTCTAAATTGAAGGAAATTTACATTTATGTTTTGTTTTCTTAAGCTTTGTTCTATCTTTCAATATTTATTTACACCCCCAAATGTTAGATTAATTTGTACTATGCAATTTGTATCCCTTTACCAGTAGGCCCCTTGAACATTACAGTTGCATAGGCCACTGAACAACATCAACACAAGTTAAAACCAACTATAGAGACCTTGGAAGATAGGTAGCTTTAGGCTATTTATCTTTTTCAGGAGAAATAGAATAGAAATATTCTATTTTAACGTTGTTGTGTTACAATGACCATCAACAGGTAATTTGTAAAAATGAGGTTTTGATGATTTTCAAAACGATGACCCTAGAATTGAATTCTAAATTTTCTTTTGGTTTTCAAATTTCAATATGTTCAAGACAATATTTTAAGGAATTGTGATATGACGCCAAATGTTGTAATGCTTAATCTAGGAAAACTAAAATTTTGCTATAAAATGCAAGAAAATGACTATACTAATTTTTGAATTTTATGTAAATAAGATTACGTTTATGTACCCTCTAAAAATAGAATCTATTTTATCTGTCAAATAGACGTGGTAGACAGAACTATAAATGTGGTGCAGAAGATGTTGACTACGGTGCAAAATATATTGACTATGATGTAGTTTGCAACAAATGCATTGCAGAACCCGATGATTATGTTTGACACAGATGCGTTGTTGTTTGTTTGTTAAGGTGGATTTTTTACTGACAGAGATGCAAATTTCTAACCAAAAAATGCATCGAATTATCTAATGGATGCATCACATTGTTTTTGCAGTGTAGATACATAATTGCAGTGCATATGCTAACAAATGTAGTGCACATGTTTTATCAAAAATCCAACCTTTAAGGAACCCTAGTCTTGATAAGTTTTCATATTTTAGATTTGAAGATGTTATGAAAACATAGAAAATAGTTTATGTTGTGATTTTTAATAGTAGATTTCAAAGATAAAGTCCTAAGGCCAATTGGATTTACTGGTAAAAATAAGACTCAAAAGCATATTCACATCTTAATTAGTGGTAGAGCAGGTGTGTAATATTTAAATAGGCCCATCCCCCATTAAAGGGTATTGAAGTTAGTAATGTTGAGGGGGCCTCAAGGGATTGCGACTTGTTGGAACCCTTCTAGGCTTGCTAGAAAGTTAAATTTCTACAATAAGAATTGTCTCATAATTTTTATGGAAGATAATATAACCTCAATCAAGTGGAATATGGTCAATATATATGGTCCTAACTCAAGACTGGATAGGCTTGATCTATGGAACCTGCTAGAGGGTATCATTATTAATAGAAGGTAAGAGTTTTGGATGCTTGGTGGGGATTTTCACTCCCCTTTTTATCCCTTAGAAAAGAGTGGAGGTCTTACTGATTTCTTAGATAGCATGATGGACTTATCAGGGTTTCTTAACTTTGTGGGGTTAATGGGAATTCCTCTAAATGGATCTCTTTTTACTAGGAAAAATAAGAGATAAAGTAGTCATCTGATTTAGGTTAAGTTGGATAGGTTTCTTGTTTCCTCCAATTGGAACATTTTGCATAATCTCACCCTTTCTACTTTCCCCATAATAGGTTTGGATCACAGTGCTCTCCTTCTATAGTGGGATGTTAAAATGGTTAAAGGACCCTTTCCTTTCAGATATGAAATAATGTGATCTCTTCATCTGGACTTCAAATCCCTGGTTGAAGAGTGGTGGAAAGCTCTTTGTGATGGTACTCCAATGTTTAGACTAGCTTAGAAGCTAAAAATGGTTAAAGAGAAGGTCAAGGGGTGGAATAAGTATTCATTTGGGAACATTTTTACCACCAAAAAATATTTAAGCTTAAAACTAAAGGAGATTCAAGATCTGATGGAGCTAGGAATTATGGATGAAGAGACTTGTAACCAAGAAAGGGATCTTAGATATCAATGGTATAAAATAAATAAAAAGGAAGAAATCTTTTGGAAATAGAAATCAAGAATCCAATGGTTGAGGGAAGGGGACAAAAATACAAAGTTTTTCCACCAATCTACCTTAAAACATAGAGGAAGAAACATGATTATATTTTTAGTTACTTCTAATGGGACTAGACTTGATAAAGAGGACATTACTAAGGAGGTTGTTTCCTTTTTTTCAAAATTTCCTGAATTTCCAATGGTTGATAATTCTAAATTGGATGACTTTCTGCAGGTGATTCCTAATGCTATCACGAAGAAGGATTTAAATGAAATGTCTAAAGCTGTCTCCATGAGTGAAGTTAAGGAAATTGTTTTCTCTTTTGGAGCTTTCAAACTGCCAAGGCCGTATGGCTTTCCTCCAAGTTTTTTCCATGTCTATTGGGATACTGTATCTTCTAACCTATTCAATGCAATCAAGGATTTCTTCAAATCGGGAAGGATTTTAAATTAGATGAACACCCCTTTTATTGTGCTTATCCCTAAGACTAATGAAGTTGCTTCTATGAATGACTATAGACCTATTAGTTTGTGTAATTCCACTTATAAGACCTACTCTAAGATTATGGTTAATAGATTGAAATTAGTCTTGAATAAAATGATTGTTATTAATTAGAAATGGTTTGTCTAGGGAAGACAAATATTAGATGCAACTATTTATACTCATGAGGTGTTAATTCTATGGATCACAACAAAAACTAGGGTATGGCATTAAAATTGGATATTTCTAAAGCTTATGATTGGGTCTCTTGGAATTTCCTATTTGATGCTCTTGAAAAATTTGGTTTTAAAGGTAAATTTTTCAACTTAATCATATCATGTGTCACTTCTCCTAAGTATTTTGCCTTGATTAATGTGGTTCCTCAAGGCTTCTTCTCTTTTGGTCGTGGCATGAGACTAGGGGACCCATTGTCACCTTATTTGTTCATAATTGTTGTTGAATCCTTGGGACGCAATATCCATAAATAGCTTACAAATAAATATTTGAAAGGTTTTTGTGTTGCTTCTTCCCTTTCCCCTACTTCACATCAACAGTTTGTTGACGACATTGTCCTCTTAGGGGAGGCCTATAATTTGGAAGTGAAACAATGGAAAGTGATCCTTGATGAATATGCTAAGGTTTTTGGCCAATATATCAACTACCAAAAGAGTAAAATCTATTTTTTCAATACCAACCAGATTATTAAGGAAAAAGTGATAAGTATTGTAGGTTACCAGGAGGCTAATTTTACTGGTACCTATCTAGGGTTACCATTAATCTCAAGAAAACACAATAGTAACTACTAGAACTATATTGTGGAAAAGATTTAGAAGAAGCTGGCAGGATGGAAAGGAAAATTCTTAAGTTTTGTTGGGAAGGTTCGGCTCTTAAAAGCTTCTTTACAAAACATACCTGTCTATTATCTCTCTTTTCAACATTCCTACCTATATTATTGAGAAAATTGAAATGATTCAAAGGAGGTTCTTATGGTTAGGTGTGGAAGAAAGGAAAATAATGTCACTTGTTAGATGGGAAATTGTTTGTACTCCGAAAGGGGAGGACTGGGAATAAGAAGAATAAAAAGGTTCAATAAAGATCTTGTGGAAAAAATGGGTTGGTTTTTTTTGGAAGGAGAAAAATATTGGGTTCAAATTCTAAGGGCTAAATACATGGGTAACAAGGATGTTTGTTGTTTCCTCAAAAATAAGGAACTTCCCTATGTTTCTTTCTTCTGGAATAACCTGCTAAAGGTGAGAGGCACTCTAACAAAAGGAGCAAAATTGAGAATTGGAAATGGGTCTAGAGCTGATTTTTGGGAGGATACTTGGTCTACCTATGCTCCTTTGTCAACTAGTGACAACCTTCAAAAAATTAGAATTAGATTGAAGAGAAGCATTGGAAAAAAGGTCTCAAATTATTTAAATTGGGATGGTTTGAGACCAAAATGGATTGACTTTAGGAACTATTTGAATAATGTTGTTCTTAGGGGGCCAGACAGCTGAATTGGGATGCTGCTTTGGCCTCTCTCTTGAGGAAGATTGGGAATCCTGACCTCTTCTCAAGAAATAGGAATGATGAGTGGATTTGGACAAAAAATGCTTCTGGGTGATTTTCAGTTAAATCGACTTATGTGACTATGGATATGTAGCCTCTCCATTTAGGGATATTTAACTAGAATACTATGTGGAGCAAGAACTTAATCCCCAAGATTAACTACTTCTGGTGGAAAGTGATGCATGAAAATATTCTTACAATTGACAACCTCAAGAAAAGGGAATGGTATTTAGTTAATAAATGTTACCTATGTAATGAAGAGGAAGAAACAATTATGCATCTACTCTTTCAATGTTCTTATGCTCAAGAAGTTTGGGCCTTTTTCCTAAAGAATTCGATGGTTGAATAGGTTTTCCCTCCTTTAGTTAAAATGTTTGTTGATTGTTGGAGTATATGACTAGGCTATTCTCACAATATAATTCTTGACCTCTAGAGACAAGTTCCCGTGTTCCTCACTTGGGGTTTGTGGAAAGAGAGGAATAATAAGGTCTTTAGGGATGTAGCTAAAAGCAACAAAGATCTATGCATGTCTATCAGGAAACAGATTCAAAAGAACATAGAAAGTTGTAAGCATGCTCCATCAAAGAAAGGGCCTCCATATCAATAGATGAGAATCAAGCAACAATGAGGACTCTCTCATGATCTTAATAATATTAATTGGGCTCAACAGATTATTAGGAAAAACACTATTTGGATCCCCCTAGACTTGGGGTGGATTAAATGTAACTTTAATGGATGTTCAAAAGGGAATCCAGGACTAGCGGGGGTAGGTGGGGTTGTTAGAAATGATTGTGGCATCTATGTGGCTGGTTACAGCAAGGGCCTAGGAACAACAAAAAATAATTTGGTGGAGGCTTACACTACTTGGATAGGAATAGGTAATCTTAAAGATAATGGCTAAACAAAGGTTATTTGGGAGGGTGATTCCAAATTAATAATTGATTATTTAAACAATAAAGTAGAGGCCCCTTGGGAGATAAAATATTTGTTAAATGACTGCAAAAATATGTTACAATCTTTCCAAAGTTGCAAGATATGCCACACCTTTAGGGAAGGTAACAGGGTAGCCGATGCCTTAGCGAATTTTGGCTTTAGGTAGGAGGAATTAAAATATTGGTATTTTTCTAATTTATCAAACCATATCAAGGAAATAATTGCTAAGGATAGAGTGGGGGATTTGATTTATCATGGAAAAAATGGTAATAATTAATAATAGTGGCTCGCTATGTCGTCTAGCTCTCAAGTTGGTTGTTGTCTTTCTTTGGTGGCAATTGGGTAGGCTAATAAGATGGATTGGAAGGTACGATATTAAAGGCAGTGGTACACTAGATCTGAAAGATTTAAAAAGAAAGGGGTGGAAAGGACAAATTATTTTAGAAACCTTGTGTGTTAAAAAGAAAGATGTTAATGAGGATATAGGGATCATTATTCACATCTCTAAAAATATTGTGTTTGATTTTGGAAAAGACATTTTGACATGTGTTATTACCAATGTGAAGGAGGGTAATAAAAAATACTAATCATGGCACATAAAGGTGGCGGAGTTGTCAGTTATCATAATGACAGGATTCAAAAATATGATATTTGGCTTTACATTTAGATTGATTATTTTAAACAAACTACCAAAAGGTTTGAGCCATTATTCTTGCAAATAAAAAATCACCAAGTCTATATCAAAACTAAAGTTTTTGAATTAACTGTTGCTTCTGTCGTGAATGAGGAAGGCCAAAGAGACAAGTTTTTACTTCTTCCTAAGAATTATTCTACCAAGGATAATACCATGGGAGGCCCTAGAAAGAGGACGGAGTCGAGTAAATATGACTCCTTGAGAAATAATGCAGAGCTTTGGGGTTTGTTTGAGTGAGCTAGGTTTACCCCTTACTTTGCAGCCATGGAAGGTTATAGTGAGCAACTAAGCTACAAATTTGTGAATGTATGGAAAGATGGAGAAGTTGAGCTATGTGGCCTTCATTTTACTATTGATGCTAAGCTCATAGCCAAAGCAACAGGGCTTGCGTATGAAGGGAAGAAGGTGGCTAAGGTAAGTAATGGAAAATATCAAACTTATATTGATAAGTTTTTTGAGGATAAAGAAAAAGATCAAAGATTTCAAAATGGGTACTCTAGGGTTTTACTTCCTTCACCGTACCATAATGTTTGCTTCTTTGTAATGAAATACTTTACGTTGGAAGGGAATTTTCAGTCTGTCCATGGTTATCACTTTCCAATTTTGAACCACATCTGTCATCTTGAGAAAATTAATCTATTGTTCTTCCTCTTTTCTTCTCTGAGCCAAAGCCTTACCAATGGTGCTAACCCTTCTTTACACCAGGGATTGATTCATGCGATATGTAAATATGTCCTTGCTACTTCCTTGCAAAGAAATGTTTTCCTTAATTTGCTTGAAAACCTTACTCCCAAGAGTTCTGTTAAAATTTAGCTTATAGAAAGCCAACCCCATTCCCCGACTAAAGTTTCTACTAAAGCCTCCCCCAATCCTGTGGACAACTCTTGGTTAGACCTACTCAAAGTCACTCCAGAAAAATGTAATGCTACTCCCATTTCTCCTGTTGTGAACAAGAAGAGAAAAATGTTGTTTCCCAAGTTGGGGGTTGACCCCAACACTATAATGATACCTGAAGACAATGGCAACAACCCTGAATGTTCCACTTCGGTGGATCGAAGATCGAATTGGCTTACTTTGGCTGCATCGAAGGGGTCTGATAATAGTAAAAAATCTAAAAGTTAAAAAGAAAAGAATGTGGAAGAGTCTCTAGAAAATAAGGTGAAGAAGGTGGCAAGGGAAGAAAAGGCTTCATCACCTGAGGAAGTGCCAGACAACCTTGGCGATGAGTCTCCTGAGGAGGAGGATTCAAAGTCAGAGGAAGTGGATGATTCTAGCCATGAGGAGGAGGAGGAGGATTTGTGGCAAGAGGATGGGTAGGATGCTGAAGAAGACACTGATATGGTCGTTAATAAAGGTGATTCTACCAATGATCTGGAGGTTAGGGAGATTACTAACCTTGGTAATAAAGATTTAAAAGATCTAACTTGTTGAGTTTAGATACTATTAGAATTCAAAGGGTGGAGGAAAGGATGTTGTTATTGGAAAAATGATGCAAAAGGATGATAATGCCACCAGGTTCTAGGCACTTGAAAGTGTGGTGAAGAGTTTGTGCAGGGTTGTGGATGCGGTTATGAAAAAAGTTGTCATGGCCACTATCTCTGGACAAGGAAAGATAAATAAACAATAGAGGAAAAAGGCGAATGACGAAGAGGCTGATTTTTATGGAAAGATGGAGCTCAAAGATAATTGTGAAGATTATATTGAAGATCTAGTGAAGATATGGAGCCTAATTGAGGATGCTTGATCCTCGGTGCTTGTTCCTCTTATTTTTGTTACTTGCTGCCATGAAGTTTTTTTGCTATTTTATAAGATGCTTAGTTGGTATTGGTCATAGGTGCTTGGATTGTTATTTCTCTAGTTTTATTTCTATTAAGAACTCTGGTTATCGGTTGGATACTCTTTTAAGGTTATGTTGTTATAACCTATTTTTGTGGATGGATATTAAGATGAACTGGTTATATCTCTTAGGGATTATTGATAAGTTTATAAAGTTTGATGGAGTGGGTATAGGCTAATGTTTTTTGGTTGATTGGGATTGTGGGAAGTGATTTTCTTTCTATTCTACTTCCTTTGTTGTGTTGTTTTGTCATGTTGTTGGTCTCTTGACTGTTGTTCTTATGTAAGGGTCAGGGCCCTTTCCCTGCTTAATCAATAAAAAACAATTGGAATGATTATTTTCAAAACCTATTCTATACGAAGGAAGATAATATATGTCTAGTAACACAAGGTCATCGAAAGATTCCATAGGAACACCTTCTTTCTCTTCTTGAGAGGCTATTTCTAACAACCTAACAAGATCTATCTCAACCTAAGAAAGTACATCGTGAGTAGCTTCAAGGTATGATTTTCATCCCTTGCACCACTTTATAAGATTATGTTTGAATGGACTTTAAGGCCTCTACAACAAGGGTTCTTGGTGGGTGAAACTCTATGAACACCACCAATTACTTATACATCTCCTTGGAATCCAAAATTACCCTAGAATCCTAGTGAAAGTCTAGTACGCTACATGCATGGATTGAACTACAACTTACACTCCCATCCAATTTCTATAGCATGCCAAAAAATGTCACTTGAGGTTGATCCCTTGGGTTCTCAATAAAGATGTATCCCAAGGTAGGCCTCCTACTTAAAATAAAAAGGGAAAGTTTTAAATGTTGTAATTTCTCATCACCCAAGATCACACGAGGTGCACAAGGGGATAGGATACTTTAAATAACACCACTTTTAGTGGACTGACTCACAATTTGTGCAAGCACACCAGATACAATATACACTTGTTCATTTTAAGGACACCAAAGTGAATGTGTAAGTTGTATGTTAATTTTATAGCACCAAACAAAGTGTTGCATGTTCAATCGAAGTTGTTCATTTTATACCCAAACGAAGATAAAAGTTGTGGGTATATTTTAAACGCAAAACAAAATGTTTTGAGACAAGATTCTTTTTAAAGAACTAAAATGAAATGTTTGAGACAAGGTTCTTTTTTAAGCACTAAAATGAAATGTTATAGATCTCCCAAGTGACTAATACAACCTAGAAACAAAATATTAGTAACAGAAAAATCTCACCCTTAATAAAATAAGAAAGAAAAAAATAGACATTAAAGCTTATACCTAATTTTTTTGGTTTACCAATCAATTTTGTGCACCGAATGTCAACTTCAATGCCAGATCCAATGAATACGGTGCACATAGAGTGAAGATTCCAATTAAATGCTTAAGACAATCTAAATCCTCATAAACCCACAAAATAAAATAGATTTTTAGCAATGTGAAAAAGTATGCCAAAACCACATCTAAAATAGAAATGAAAGGAGAGATTAAAATGAAATAATGACAATATCACCTTGTTTAATAATATAGTGAAGAGAAGTTACCCTCTCTCAAGAGGATGTCTCTCCAAAAATACCTAGAAAATAACAATATAGAGTGTCACTAGAAACTTGCAAGCATCAAGAATCTACAATGAAGAACTACAAAGTGTAGTAAGGCTCACAATATTAGTTCTCACAAGAGTAATGATGTAGCAATTATTTTATATAAAGATAAATAATGCATGGGAGATAAATAATATAGTAGTAGAACCATAACTAGTCAATTTTATCAAACACTAAAAGAGAACCTAATTTTTCAAAAAAAAAAATATTTTAATTTTTTTGGGTAAGGAGGTTAGGGGAATATTGTTGAAAACTTGAAAAAAGTTGGGTGAACAATGATTATAAATAAATAGAAGTTAAAATGGAATTGTTCTATTCATTAATAGTGTTCATATGACTATAATGTCATAAATACAAAATCATGATTGGATGGGTGTTTGTGTAACCACATTATAATATTTAAATTACCAAATTTAAAATACCATAAAATGACCTCATTACTCGAAATAAAAATAAAAAATATTTTAAAATGCATGAAAAGAAACAAAATCACACAAACACACAAAAGAATTGGAATTTGAACTAAGTAATAAGGTTAAGAAGGGTTAAAATGATTCCTAAAAATACTATGGGAATGAGTACAATTTGTAGTCCCAAAATTATAGGGTATCCATCATTTAATATTATATTTTTTCCCCACTTTATTAGGTTGATGTCACTATGTGATATTAGCTAGCTAAAATACAAAAAAAATTAGGAAAATAAATTATGTGAAGGATGCAAAAAATATATTTAATAGTCTTTGAGTGGGGAACTCATGCCCCTAGGCTATGACCTACAAAAAAAACGTATTAGGAGAACAAAACTTACAATGAATATGATAAAAAGTAATAACCTACTATAGACACATAAAGTTGTAGTCATCATATCATATAAAAGTTTTCATCATCATTAATTAACTAAATAATTATGTTATTTAATTAGTCTAATCCACTGTTAATTATTTAAATAATTGCATTATTTAATTAATTTAGTTCATCACTAACTTACTAAATAAACAATATTTAATTGCCTCAATCTTCGCGTCACATGCAATTAAACGATATTATTTAATTACTTAAATTTTCACCTTATATTATTTATTTACTTTAATTTCTACCTCACATGGATAATAATATTTTACTATTTAATTAACATATATTCCCTCCACTATTTCTAGAAATAAATGACCAACTAATTTATTTTCCCTCATTTTCGGTGGAAACCAATTATTTTATTACTATTATTACTAGTACAAAGTAACTGAGATAAAGTTATTGTTGGAGGAATATCCATGATAGCTTTTACTTTTGCGAGGTCGACCTCAATACCTCTATGAGACATGATACATCCTAGTAGTTTTCCAGAGGTTATCCCAAAGACACACTTCATTAGATTTAGGTTGACCTTGTATCCTTCCAACCTTTTGAAAATCCTATCTAGCACATCTAGATGACTGTCTCTTAAAGGGGATTTCACCAATAAGACATTGAAATACTCTTCCATGAGTGTATGCATATAGTCATGAAAGATTATAGTCATAGCCCTTTGATATGTTGATCTAGCATTTTTAAGGCCGAAGGGCATGATATTCCAATAGTATGTACCCCAAGGACAAGTGAAAGTTGTTTTGTGTTGATATTTAGGGGTAATTCTAATTTGATTATAGCCTAAAAATCCATCCATGAGTGATATCATTTCATATCCAACTATTAGGTCTACTATGATGTCAATATTTGGCAACAAGAAGTTATCTTTGGGACAAGCTTTATTTAAATCTCTAAGGTCTGTGCAAATTTTGATTCCTCTACTTGGTTTGGTTATAGGTAAAATATTTGAAATCCACTTAGCATAGTCTATAGATCAAATGAAACCAACATCCAACAACTTCTTTAACTCATCCTTTACTAAAAGCGCAATATAGGGATGCATTTTCCTCAACTTTTGTTTGACCAATTTTGCGTTTAGGAACAATGGAAAATGATGCAAAAATAACTTAGGATCTAACCCAAGCATATCAACATATAATCAACTGAAATTTATTTTTCTTGTAGAAAAGAAGTTGATGAACTCTAGTTTTTTAGTGATTGTCAAAGATGCTATGAAGTGAACAATTCTACGACTATCTTTGGTACTAATGTTTATTTCCTCTAACTTTTTGGCAAGCAATGGTGATCTCTCTTGACTTTTAGGGATTACATACAACCCTCCATCCTTAGGCACCTCAGGGAGGTTTTCACCCTTAGATACATCCTTTCTTTTTACTTTTTCATGGTCTAAAGGCACCTTTCGATTTTCACCTGGAGATCTATTTTTTTTATTTTTTTCACTTTTGTGACTAGAGGGTGGAGTAGACTCCCCAAAGTAAGTTGTATTATCAATTTCTATGATGAAACCAACTTTGTGATCCCCATTTGGTATTCCTTCTTGAAGTCCCATAAACTTAGCTATTGCTTCATCATTCTCGAATATGTCTAAGCTCAAAGGTCCTTGTTTGTCCCAATCTATCAGTTGCGGGTAGACTAGGGGTAAATCATCAATGATATCAGTATAGATCAAGGATAGGGAAGATAAGGTAAATATAGAGATATCATCAGGATCCCAAAAGTTCTCAATCCAAGCTCAGCCATCGGTATGTTTTGGTTTAGGGGAATTGGTCATCATATTTTCCTTAGATGTCTCAACGTTAGAAACATTAGCATCTTTACCTAAAAGTAACTTTGTATGAGGAGGACTCACTTTTAATGGTGTATACCCTAGTCCTTTGTTATTTGGTAACTTAGGAGGCAATAGAGGTTCAGTCATTCCTTTCTTGTGCAATCCAAGTCCAATATGTCCATCATAACCCTTTTCTTTCATGATCTCAAAGCCTTTTTCCATATTGTTCAACTGGTAATTATGTAGGCTTAGTATCTTCTTCATCCCTATAAATCCATGTAGAAATATCATCGCCTATAGTTTCTTTCATTAGCTCACCCCACTTAGTGAAAGTAGTGGGAGGGTTATCAATGATGACCTTCAGTTATTTTTGACTTGGTTTACCATAGGACTTAGGTGATGTGGGTAGCTTCCCAATACAAAATAAATTCTCAATGTTATATTCTATGTGCCCTTGGTCCTGAATCTGGATTTTACCTTCATGAAGGCGAGTGGATGGAGTGGAAGATATGGATAATGAAGATGGATAAATTTAATGTGATGAAGCAGATGGAGAGGCTTCTTGATTTATGGGTACTTGATGCTCAGTAGTTCCTTTTAGATTACTATAGTTTTGGAAGGGGTCGGGATTGCCTATTATTGTGATTTCGGTGTCGTTGTAAGGGAATTTAAGGAATTGATGGTATGTGGAAAGGACGACCCTCATGGAATAAATCCATGTGTGACCAAGGAGAAGGTTATATGGTAGGTCTAGATCCAAGATGAAATATTGTATTTTGAACAGCTAGTCTGACTCTTATAGGAAGTGTAATAACACCCTTAGATGAACGTTTTGCATCATCATATGCCCTTATGATAATTATATTAGAATTATCTATACAACCTTCAAAGAATCTTAGTGTTGTAACCAATTTTAAAGTACATATGTTTAAACCTACTCCACCATCTACCAAGACTCATCTAATTTTTTGTTTGTTAATGAAGACTTCAAGGTGTAATGGACCATTATGGTTTGGTCTTTGTGTAGGAATATCTTGTTCAAAAAATGTAATGTGATGGGTAGTAGCTAAGTACCCTACCATGGCCTGAAATTGACTGACATTAAGGTCAGTGGGGACATAAGTCTCTTGCAAAGCTTTGTCCAAAATAGCTTTATGCTTGGGAGATATGCAATGTAACTCAAGAATGGATATCTATGCGAGAGTTTTCCCTAGATGATCTAAGAGATTGTATTGAGGTTTAGGCTATGGAGTAGGAGTGGCCTCTTGCAAGGTCACTTTAGATCTTTAGGTTGTAATGACACATTCTAGACTCTTCTTGATGGTGATTGTGGAGATATTATTGTCAAAAGCTCAGATGTTATTAACGGTATACTCGTATGAGACGTTGGCATAATTGGCTTGGTTTTTTGTATTAGTCCATGAATTGGAGGATTTTCCCGACCCATGATCTTGAAAGGGATTTTTAAAAATAGTATGATCTATATTTGAGGATCCTTGTGAATTTTTTGTAGATATGTCGCCTTGGTCAATGAGATATTGAATGATGATCTTAAGTTTGTAACATGAAGATGTCCTATGTACTTTTGTGTGATGGTACTCACAAAAATAATTATCATTCCACCAAGATGGTTTGAGAGGTCCTGTTTCATAGTGTTAGATTTTTGGGATTTGGATGATATTTGATTGCAATAGTTTCTTCAAAATTGACTCAATGGATTCCCCTAGAGGTGTGTATGTTCATCTTTGTGTGTTTGTTCGTGGAGGACCTCATTGTTGTGGATTGTTTTGAAATACTTTTGTGGATTGATCATGACTTATTGGTTGATTGTTTAATGTAGAAGGACCTTTGAGATGAATGGTGGGGTGAGCTTTGTTAATCACTTTAGCATCAACTGCCCCATCATTTGTGACATTCTTGTTTGTAGACCAAAATTTTCTTTGTAATTGGGAGTGTTGATTTTATTTGAAGATTTTGACTAAGCCTTTTGCAAGGAGTTCTTTCTCAATGGAGAAACCTTTTTCAATGACATCCTCGAATGTATTGCAACAATGGATTTTTAGTTGGTGCATTAGTTCTATATTGATATTTTTGATAAGGAAATGGAACAATTATTTTCCAAGTATGTGACAAGGGCATTTGCTAGCCATACTTCTCCACCTCTGGAAGAAAGAGGTAAATGATTCTCCTTCCTTTTATTTGGTTGTACACAATTTTGCAAGGATCATATCACTTTCAATGTTGTAGGAGAAGTGTGCGACAAACTTATTGGCTAGTTCATTCCATGTTCTTATTCCAAGAGTTAGATGTGAAAACCACTCTAGAGCTTTCCCCAAGCGGCTACGTGGGAATAATATTATCAAGTATGTGTGGTAAAATGTGACATCCATGCAAGAAGCATGAAACTCTCTCACATGTTCTACTGGATATCCCTTTCCCTTGTTTTTGTTGAAGTTCGATACATTTAAATGTTGAGGGAAAGGTGGCATGTATATACTCCAATCAAAAGGATAAGGACATATTTCCTCAATGGAGTAAGTTTTCTTTGTTCCACTCACTTGCAAGTTGGAGATTTGTTGTTGAAATGTTCTGAATTTTTTGTGCCAAAGTGTCCATGGGTACTGGTTGCATGTTTGGTTGATTTTGCATGGAAGGATTGATGTTTGTGTTGAATGTGTTTAGGTGATTATATGATGAGGATGGGTTTTGGTTTTGGAAATGCATTGTGAATGTTGGATTTGGGTTGATGTTTTGTTGAGAAGGATTTTGATTTCCTTTTTGGAAATGAGATGTGAACATGGCGTTGGAACTACTATGATTTTGGGATGGATTTTGATTTATTTTTTGGTATTTTGGTACGAAGTTGGGACTTGGATTGATATGTTGTTGAAATGGAGGTGTATTGGAGTTGAGATTTGACCCAAAAGACATGTTTGTGTTTGGTGTAGTGTTGGTCATTCCGGGTTGTGTTTTTGGTGTGACAATATGAATCCTTCATGTCTTATTTGGTGGGTTTTGGTTTGTGATATTT
>VDFB02000008.1:16316422-16378007 GCA_007258455.2 Sequoia sempervirens
TTGCATCAAATAGGAATGAATATGTAATGAAGTGTTCTTAAGAAGTTGGTATACGAAATGAACATAATAAGGAATACCCTCCTTGGTCCTACAGAGCCTAAAGTGTAGGAATAGAGACTTCATAACTCTCTATTCGTCATGTTGGCCACTAACCTCAGACCTTTTGAACATAAGGGTTGGCTCCCCTTTAGAAAATTTCAAGGTCTAGCTCGAAAATACACCAATAAGATGGTTAAGAATTATCTATTTGTATTTCCTCCTAACTAGAGGAAAACCTTGACAACAAATCATGCAACAACTCCACTACTTGTTACATACTAATTGCTTATTCAAGATGAACATGCCTAAAAATTTAAGAGATCCATCACTATAATTTTTTGTAGAATCTTGTCCAAGGTTATTCTAACCTCCTAGATGAATGTGGTAGCACTAGAGGCATTTCCTTCAAAAGAAAGTTGCATGGATTATAATATATGTATTTTTTAGTCATATATATAAATGCATACATGCAAAACATAAGAAAAACATAAACCAAAGATCCTAGTGCTAAAACATGGGGTTTTGATACCAAAATTAATGCCCCAATATTGCACACAAGATATTACTATTCAAGTATTGGATGAACAAATTGTATTATGATACAAATATGCTACAATACACACCCACATACTGTAAGTACCATTAAAATGTTATGCCACTCAAAACATGTGATGTTAATGTATAAATCATGATGACACAATTAAAAATATTAACCTTTTCATATCACAACATTACCACAAAAATCATACAAGTGGGTAGATATAGACATGCAAAAATGGCTTAATGCATATCACACATCCTAAACTACATTTTTCTATAATTGGCATCACTTTCATTATCATTATTCACATCATATCACTTTAATTGCATTAATAACCCTCTTTTTTAACATCTTTTGCATCATTAACCTCATTTTACTCTACTAATTAAATAATCTCGAATTGTTTAATTAATTCACTATGTCATCACCTAATTTAACCTTATTCTTCATGATTAATTAAATAATCACTAATTATTTAATTATGTCTCTAATTTAACCTTATTCTTTTGAATTAATTAAATAGTTATCATTAATTATTTAATTAATCTACTTTCCCTTCTCCAAGTTTGAATAATTAAATCAATTATTCAATTTCCCCAAATTCACTCAACATGTTCAATTAATAAATAAACTCTTATTTATTAAGCCAAATACATCTTACACATTCCTCTCAACATTAATTAATTATTAAATTAGTTATAATCATCCTCACATATTTTGATTGAATAAATCATGTCCACTAATTTCTCACTCTAATCTCCTAATTCCATTGATCACTCTAATCCCATTGATCACTCAATCTAATTTTCCAATCCAACTAATCATTCCATCCAATCCCACTGATTATCCAATTAATTCCCTCAATTTGATTAATCAGGTGAGTTAATTGATCAATCAATTTCCTCTCAAAAAACATGAACCATTGATCATGATCTTTCTTCCTTGCATCTTGACCATTCATCTAAAACTCGTAAATGTATAAAAAAAACTTTATCCTTCTCATAATTCCATCTAGAGAATTTGTGGAAAGGTCATGTTAGATTGATTATCAAAGAAAATTGAGCAAACATATACTTGCATTTTTATATCATCCTCTTATCAAGCTTTTGACATCATGGAGACTTTGTGTTGAATCAAGCAATCCAACATCCATCTTTAACACAAATACAATCAACCATGGGATGGTATGATTGTAGTTCTTGAATTCATTTTTTGTTTAATTTGTTTATGCTAACCTTGCTTGTTTGGATTCTTAAGCTTTGTAATTACATTTTATGGGTAAGTGGGTCTTCTTATCTTGTTTTGAATTGATTTGAATTCATTCATGTCACTAAATCTATAATACATATTCCCCTTACAAATTATGGCATGCCCAGTGTTGGCCTCCTACAATGATCTTAATAACTAAGCCTTTACAACCATGATTCAAATATTGGACATCTAACTTGAATAGCCATTTCAATCATCATGAAGGTGCATTTAACTTGTCAACCCAAGGACGTGAACTTGAAATGGGTCAGCACAGTATGTGAACTAGGAACTCAAAGTATCCATTCTACTCTACAGCTAAGGAACACACAATACTAAAAGTAAATTTATTGAAAAGGAATGAAACAAATGTTGAACATCAATTAATGATTATGCTAAGCTGAAATGCATAACAGGAATGAAAATCTGAGCAACAAATAGGACATTGCTCTGTCTGCTTTGGCTATAGGAATAGTCACAGAATGAAATTCTAGTGGCTACATGAACAATCAGTGCCAGATTTCTAAGTACTAACTAGCAAGTAATACTAAACTAATGCTAAACTACGAAGGACTAGTATTCACCAGGTGGGCCCCCTTGGATAAGTATCCTCTAAAACTAATGAAAACTTAGATGCTCGAAGTTAGAACTTTATTTTATTCACTGTGAATCACGAGTACAAAACAGTAATGTATCTGTATTACTGAAAACTAAAGAGTGCAAGTACAATATCAAATCATGAAACCTCCTAAAGAAGGAGCATCAGATCATTATTTATACTACAACTAAGTGAGGCAATCAACTCCACAACTGGGAGGATGCCATTTAGGGAAAACAAGGAAAATGGAGCAATGACAGTTACACATGCATGGAATCTGGTAAGACATGTAGGTCCAAATGCAGATCCAACACAACAGTAACGCCCATGCATGCTCAATCATTAAATCCAACTACAAGGCGATTACGTTTAGTTGCATGAAGAATCTTCTACCGTCGGCTTCCTTTGACTTGGAGTGATTCCTTTGTTGTACGTTATGGTGCATGCCCAGCTAGCGGTGTCTTCCTCAACTTGGCGTATTGAATTGCATGGCAAAGTCAGTAAGCATAATAACTGCACATCTATAACCACCTTAAGGAACATTCATTAACCACATGCAAAATCAATATAGATGATCCACATAATATGCCAAATGTCATTAAAGCTTATAGAGATAGGATAATGTCAAATTTTGATGGTTTGAGGGAAAAATTATGCAAATACCAACATTTAATCATTAAAGTCCATGACATCTACCAACAAATAGACTATAGATTCTACCCAAAATTGGACCAAAAAATAAGCTCATCACTCCCCCAACCTAACGTTTTGGTAGTCCTCCAGCAGGGGAAGAGTTGTTCTTCTGCTTGGTCAAAGCTTTGAAATTTGCAACTAAGAGTTGTCCAACATCAGTGGATGTAGTGTGTGAATCGGGATCCCAATAGAATCATCCCAATCTGTCAAATCTATTCCATCTCTACCTTTCTACAACAATGGAAATTTGGTAGAATCTGAAGTTTGGCATAGGCCACATGAGCATGGGTGGCTGGAAAGTACGAGGAAGCCAAGACCGCCCCTGTGTTCTCCCAATCTGAATATACCTATCAATCCTCTTTAGTGTTGCAGCATAATTGTGGATGGAATGAGGCTCAACCTATTTCAGCTCATCAGATAGACTATTCCATCTTTGTGATAAACATCTCCTCATAGTTTCCTCCTTTGATGTTGTCTTTACATCATACTCACTGTAAACTGCCTCAATCCAAGGCATAATCTTGTTGCCATAACTAGGTCTGAGAAGCATTCTGTGTCATTCTCTGTAAATATCCGTTGGGTTTCTTGATTCAGCTCTAACAGACAGAGGGATATCAGACTCCAATTGCTTATAAGCACCATGTTGATGTCCCCAACTAATCTCATTTTGTACCCAAGACATAAATTCTCTCAATTGAACATCCCCAGCATACAACAATGGATTCCAATCATGGTCTTTTGTTATAGCAAAATTATGCAAATAAAACTCACACAACAAATTCTTCATTTCAGGGAAGGCAATCCTATAAGCATTGAAAAAATCCATGGGGGTGTCAATAGAAGGATCCAAACCTGAGGAAATCCTTGACAGCTTAAAAGAGAGATATTTCTCTTTCAGGAGCAGAGCATAGACCCTTGGAGGGTTCCTACATTCCAAAATCTATGGTGCCAAAGATGCCATATCATCCACCCTCTACTTTAGGGTGACAATTTTTGCATCTTTGTCTTCTATCTCTTCATCCCTCTTTTGAATTTCTCCTTCAATTTCCATTTTTCTTTTTTCCATTCTTCCTCTCTTCTTTGTATTTCTTTCCATAAATTCAAAATTGTTACATGTACTGTAAAACCGGAAGGATTATGAATTCCTACCAATCTTTTTGTTGATGGCAGCTCCTCATATGGCACTATTTGCATGGAGTCAGGCTATCCAGTTATCTCTGGCTGCAGGGGTGTTGTTTCTTCTTCTACTTGTTGATGTTGTAGGGACTCTTGTTCTTGTTCTTTTTTTGTTCTTGTTGCAAGACTTCTTGCTCATGCTGTAGGAAATCCTAATTTTCCTCAAACTCTTCTAAAATGTTAGCAAGATCAGATGGTGTTATATTTTCTACTCTCCTGAATATATCTTCCTCTTCTTCAACATTCTCCTACTCCATTGGAGATTTAGGGTCCTCGTGTGATGTCTCACCAGGCTTAGGGATTTCCTGTGGAGGCGTACCAATCACAGGCCTAGTTGGTCTTGATTTCCTGGGAGGTTTCTCATGATTTCCTTTAGCTGCAAGATGAACAGTGTCAACCTTCCTCTTTTTAGAACTTGGCACCTTTCTTTCTACAGGCTATGTTTTGGCCTTTCCTTTTCTCATTTCTACTTCTCTCTTTTGTGCCCTAGTTTTCATTAGGGTCTCAAGCATCATCAAAATCAGAGGAAGAACTTTCTTTTTTGAGTGCTTTGTTCCAGAAGGACTGATTTCTATGGTTTCTTCTGTTGTAGGAGGATTCACACTAGAGCCAACACTAGAGGTTGAAGCACTAGGAATGAATTCAGTTGTACTTACTCTCCTACTAGACCTATGGGGTTGAGGTAAAGCCCTAGGTTGCAAGTTCTCAGGTCTAATTTGATCAACATTTATAAATTCTTCCCAGGTTATTGCAGATACATCATGCAAAGACTTTTCAACTAGCCATTTAATCAAGAAATGGTGGGAAACAAAATTATCCCTACCTTTTTGGGTCTCAGCTGCCATGATTGAGAGAATATTGTATAGTACGTTGGACACATTCATCCTCCTTTTGTGCCTCATGTGATTTGAAAGCTTGAAGTGTACATAATGCAAATTTGACTAGCGACCTTCATAGGTGATGTATTTGATAACATACATAGCTATCTATTTACATGGCTCTAGCAGAGACATTCTCTTTGCACCCTATTTATCAATGCTCAATGGGGGGTTGTTTGGATCTGTAAATTTGGTCCTAGTTGATCTGGCGTCTCTAGAGGCAGGGTAATTTTTTCCATCAGTCGATAACCCTGTGACCTTTGCAATTCTTTTCTCTATTGCCACAACTTCCAACCATTTTACTGTGGCTTTCCCTTAGGAAAATGTCTGGGAAAATTCAAGGGAAATGCTTTCATCAAATCCATCCAACTTTAGAAAATAATCTAACCATCCACAGTTTGTAAATTCAGCTAGGGATTTTGCATCCTATAATAAAATGTCATGCACCATGGGTTCATTTCGAATTAACCCACATCACATTGTCTACAATCAAACAAATGCTTTGCAACTTATTTCTTGCAATTCCCATATGAAAATTAAGCTCACTTTCTTGCAGTACCTGCTAAATTCCAGTACCAACCTGCTATATTTCTAGTGCCAATATCGACTGAATTTTCTTTTCTTTGTTTCACCTTTTTTCTTGCAACTCAAGATTATGACAAGGAAATAATGGCAAGAAAAAGAGTGATAAAGGGGAATTATGATGGGAAGAAATGGCGGTTGTAATTATTGTCACTTCACACATGCAAGCTATCCTCTCATTCAAATTTCAAATCAACCCATTTTAAATTTTCTAACGTAGCCTAACGTGAATTGACACATGGGCAATAAATTCACAAAATATTTTCATGGTTTTCTTTCCCCTCCCCCCAACCTAAATTTGGACATGTGTCCACACATGCGAGATGGGAGTGGTGATTTGATAGGGAATGATAGCATTTTATGTAAACTTCTATACTAACGTATAGTGATTAAATGAACACACTTAGAAGACGATTAAAGATAGAAATTAATGCGCACATACCTGAATGTGTGGAATATTTACTGCAAATATCATGGAGAAAGTACCACTCACCTCGTGGGAATAAATTGAGAAATTAATGAAAATGAAGTGGAGTGAGGTGAGGTGGAATGAAGTGATGGAAGAGAGAGAAAGGTGGTGATGGATGGGTGGATGGGTGAATGGGTGAAGAAATGGACTTCCACGCAAGTGAAAGTCTTTATTATGAGAGAGTACATACCTTAATTAGCTGGAAGGAGGGACGCTAGGTCCATTCCCTTCAGCTACAGGAAGCTCGGGTGTTGAATGCTGGGTCAATTGCTGCAGGAACTCTTCTTTGGAAACTGGCTTGTGGTATAATTTGAGGTGATGACCATTGAAAATTAATTTAAACTTGATAGGGTCAATGGTGGTAAGCTGAATAGCTCCATTAGGAAAGACCTCAGCAACTTCATATGGTCCTAGCCACCTTGTCTGCAATTGTTCTGCATTGTCCTAGTATCTTGAGTCATAGAGCAGGGCCCAATCTCCTGGTTTGAATTTCTTGTCCTTGATAAATTTGTCATGCCACCTGATTCTTTGATTCTGCACCACTTCTATATGTTGTAGGGTTTCTCTTCTTATCTCATCCAAAGTGGTTAGCTGCATGATTCTTTCTCTTTGTGCCTCGGAAATATCCATCCCCAAATCTACTACAGTCCGTAGAGTCTTATATTCAAATTCAACTGGCATCATAGCTGTCTTTCCATACAACAACTCAAATGGGGTGAAGCCTGTAGTTTTTTTCCAAGTTGTCCTAAAGGCCCAAATAGCTTTTGGTAATCTGTTTGCCCAGTGATTTCTATGAATAGCTACTATTTTAGTCAGAATGGCTTCAATCTCTTTGTTGGTCACCTCAACTTGGCCATTAGCCTATGGGTGATAAGGAGTAGACTTCTTGTTCCTTATGTTGTACTCATTAACTAGTTCTGCAACTAGGATTGATGTGAATTGTGCCCCTTGATCAATAACTATTTCTCTTGGGACTCCATATCTTGTAAAAATCTCTTCATACAGAAATTTTACAACCTTGTTATCTCTTGCATGCTTCATGGCCTTAACTTCTACCCATTTTGTCACATAATCAGTGCCTACCAATATATAGGACTTACCATTTGATGGAGGGTCAATGGGTCCCACAAAATCCAATCCCCACTTATCAAAGGGAGTGATTACTACCTAAGGGCACAGTGGCATCTCATTAGACTTGGTTGGTCTGCCCATTCTTTGAAATCTATCACATTTTATGGTATACCTTCCTGCATCCTTGTGGAGTGTTGACCAGTAATATCATGTGTTCAAAACCTTCATTCTTGTCCTCTTAGCTAAAAAATGTCCTCCACATGGTTCATTGTGACATGCATGAAAAATTTCATATGTAGAATATTCTCTCCCACACCTCCTCATGAGATGGTCAGGTCCAGTATAAAACAAACATCCAACAATCCAAGAGAAAGGAAAAGATTTTTCAATGAGTGCCCTTTTCTCTTTTGGAGAGAAGTGAGAAGGAATTCTACTTGTGACCAAGTAATTGGCTATGTCAGCATACCAGGGTGTTTGTACACTGAGGGAGAATAGATGCTCATCAGGGAAAGAGTCATATATGGGTTGATTAACTTCTGATGTAGTTAGCCTTGAAAGAAAATCTGCAACAACATTGGCCTTCCCTGGCTTATCCACAATGGTTATATCAAACTCTTGCATCAACAATAACCATCTTTGCAATCTACCTATGATCAAAGGTTTATTCATGAGATAACTAATGGCTGCATGATCAGTTTGTACAAAGATTTGGTAGCCTATTATATAATGTCTGAATTTTTTCAGTGCATAGATTACTACCAACATTTCTTTTCCTATCATAGTATAATTGAATTCAACTCCTTGCAAATTTTTGCTGACAAAGTAAATGGCATTTTCAAAAGCTCCTTTTTTTCCTAAGACTACTCCTATGGAATAATCTGATGTATCAATATGGATGTGGAAAGGAAGCTCCCAATTAGGCCCTTTGAGTACAGGAGCATGAGTCAAGGCTACTTTCAAGTTAGAAAATGCCTTGTCACAAGCTTCAATCCACTAAAATTCAACATCTTTAGTGAGAAGAGTGTACAATGGTGTTGCTACCTTGCTGAAATCTGTGATGAAATGCCTATAATATCCTGCATGAACCAAGAAACTCCTAAGGTCTTTATGTTTTGCAGGTGTGGGTAGATTTGTGATTACCTCAATCTTTGTAAGATCTACTTGAATTCCCTTATGGGAGATGTAGTGGCCAAGAACTACACCTTCCTGCATCATCATGAAGCACTTTTCACTACTTAAGGACAAGTTTTGGTCTTCACATCTCTGCAGGACCCTTTTGAGATTTTCCAACGCTTGATAAAAATCAAAACCATAAGTGGTAAAGTCATCCATATAAATTTCCATGCAATCATGAGATATTTCTAAGAAGATGCTAATGACTTCCCTATGGAAAGTTGCAGGTGCATTGCATAAGCCAAATGGGAGCACCGAATAGGCATAGGTCTTGTTGTGCCCTCGACACACATGCCCCATTTCGAACGGGGACCCTCTTTTCTTTTTCCTTGTCAGGTTGTTTTTGTCGCCACCTAGTTTTGCGTGCCCCTTTTTTTGGTGTCCCGGATGGTCAATGTTGCTCCAAAGTCTCACCATAAGTTGACCGTTCCTTCCCCTTTTAATTTTGTCATGTTCTGGTGCCTCGCGGAGTCTCTCTGGCAGTTTGCCCTTGCCAACAGCCCAGGGCCCTGCCGGGCCCGACCATTCAGGTTTCCCTTGCTGGGTTTCCCCAATGTACCCACCATTCCTAACGGCGCTTGGCTCGCATCCTCCTGGACCCCCATTTTTTTGTCTACTAAAATCAGTGGAAATCTTGATGGTTGTCTGACCTTCCAGGCCCGGGACTCTGGAGTTCCGCTCCTGAGGTTCCGTGAGTGTTTTGTCGTTCCTCATGACGAACCTCTGGCAGAGTTTCACCTTCTGGGCCCTGACCTCACCTTTGCTGCCGGTGAATCTCAAAGAGGAACTTATCAAATGGCTACCATCTTGCGCCTTCCCAGCTACCGGACCCCGGGTCTCCCGCCACCGTTGCTGATTTTAAATCCACCAACCTTTGTTCCACTGTACCTGCATTTAGTGAGGCCATTAATGGTGATTAGGGTATAAATAGAAGGTTCATTCCTATCATTTTCACTTGACAATGTTACAGAGAGTGATCAGAGAACTTGCTAGGGGAGCCCACCGTCTTTGAAACCTTCACGCTCATCGCCCTCACCATCACTTCATCGATTGTGAGTGGATCCCACACCTCCCCACATCGAGTGTTCGAGATAGGTCCTCCGTTCACCCTCCCAAACGCTATTTTCATGATTTCTAGGGATTAAAATGAATAATAACCATCAAAACAACATGTGAACGATAAAATGCGACACCACGAACAAAACCCATGTCCTCAAAAACTGAGTAAACCAACATAGCATCCCCATGACCAATTCGGAGCTTTATCTCTACGCGGTCGTTCTTCGTAGGGGCATTCATGACCCTCGGGCCTGGATGCTTCCTTTTCCGGTGAAGACTTAGCAAAAACAAGATGTCGAAATGACTTCTGGCTCTCTCAGGCCTGGGTGCCCAGGATTCCGCCCCTCGTTCTCCATCAGCGAGACCTCCTCGATTTGGCAAGACCTTTCACCGAGCATATCCTGCTCTTGTCGAGTGATTTATCGGGGAGACATTCATTTATCGCCAAGACCTCATTGTGAGCTCCCTTTGTCTTGGCGATGACTTCGCTTTCGGCGAGACCCCCTAGCTATCGCCAAGACCTTTCCCCAACTTGAAAGATTATGCAGAAGACTCCTTGTGTTCGCCAAGACCTCACGGCGATACCACTCTCCTCTTGGCGAATAGGTGGTGTCTTTCTGACCTCTGAGCTTTGGACCCCCATTTTCCCCTGAGATCCAACTTGAACGATGAAACCTCATCCATGCCGAGCTCCGCCATCCGGGAGTCCTTCCCTCATCCACCATTCCGAAAGGGAAAATCTCGCCCGCCCCTCCGAGCTCCGGGCTCAACCCTTCCGACCACCGCGGGGCTGAAAATGAAATTGAACAACGCATGCTTGTCCTGGGTCCAGTCTTGTTCGTGGCTGTCGGTGAGACTTCAGGATCTTGCCAGGACATCTTCCTGCTGCACAAACTCTTGCCGATGTGCTTAGTCGGTGAGACATTCATAGGTCACCCAGACCTCTTGACGAAAATGCAAACCTCTCGCCGGTGAGCATCAAAATCTTCCATCCAATCGTAACACTGGGTCCGATCCACCGGGCCGCCCTTTCCGGACTTCCACCCAACAATAGCCGTTTCGAACGGCGAAGGATGAATTGCCTCCCGTCAACAAAGACTCGAGCACTCAGGCTGAAAATTGCAATCTCCCGACTGCGCTACAGCCCGCCGGAACCCGGCCCACGGAGTTTCGTCTCTAGATTTCCATTTTTGATTTGTCGTTCCCAAACAACCATCTCCTGATAGCTTTTTGACCTTGTACCTCCGGATGTCCCTAAACTAATCCAAATGAGCCCAATTCGAAATCTAATCTCGACCCATGTGCTTAATCTTGGTCTTCTTTATTGCGAACCTTTTAAATTATCAAACTTGATCAGGGAGAATCAACGGGGGCCCTCCGCCCTATTTGCCTTTGAAAACGACATTCCTGCTAGGGAATTTCAGCCCTTTGGGCCCGGATTGTCCAAAAGACCTCAATCAAAAGACCAACGACATCAGGGGATAAAGTATCATGTTATGCTTGATAGATTATTCAAATGGATTTCATCTTTAGGATTTCGGCTAGCATGAATGTTTTCATCATCAATTGCACTCACTACGCTTTTTCTTGCATAATATATGGAATCAGGTGGGAGACCTTCGGGGGCAGCCGTCGAAAAAGACAAAGGAAAGATGTCAAGAAAAACCCCTCCAGGGAAAGAAGACAAGGACCAGATGAAATACCAATTCCAAGGTGAGCATCTCCACTCAAAGGTTACCACGGATTGGAAGGAGATCACCGATACTAACGTTGGCCACGTCAATATTGACAAATTCACACAAAGGGTCAGGGTCAATCCAATGACAAAGAATGCAAGAATGATAAGGCAAAGTGGGATCGCAAAAGCTGAAGGATTCCCTCCATCCCTCGTGGCCCCCGAATTAGTCATGGCTTGTCGGGAGGTGTATCAGCCCGACACAAGGACAATTACTGACAAAGAGGGCAATATTCTCACTGACATGTCACCTGAAGGAATCAAAAAGACTTTCCATATCCCCACTTTTAAAGAGATGGAAGTCTCCACCATAGAAGAATGTTAGGCAGCGTGGGATGATAATCCGGTAGGATGTAAAAGGTTAATAAATCAACAATGGCTCAAAGAAAAGCGGGGAAAAGCTGCGAAGGTTCCTCACGAACTCTTTCGTAGCGATTTCCATGAAGATTACCACGACTTGGTCACAATGCTAAGCAAGGTTATGGGTCTTCCTACGGCGGCCTTCTTCCAAGAATGGATGGTGTACTTCATTGAGAAAATTCTTCGTGGGAATGAGGACATCACCACAAAGACTTCATTTTATTGGGGAGGAATAATAAGCAACTGCTTCCATGAGCAGTTCATCAATGTGAAGAAAAGCTCCAAATTTTATGACTTCCTACCTCGTCTATTCCTTGGCAGATCAGAGACAGTACAACAGGTTGTTTGTGGCACTCGATCAGGAGCAGGGGTGAAGACTCAAGGCCTATGATAGGTACCTGCAGCTCCAATACCGAAACTTCAAAAGGGAATATTGCAAAGTAAACAACGCCTTCATCAGCCAAATTATCATAATGATTACCGGAGACTTCGAGAGGAGGGTCTTCCACAGTGCCAGGGCATTTTTGAAGTAGTATGCCTTTCTCTTCATCCAATACCCGAAGTTCACATACATCCATTCCCAAGGCTTCACCGAGAGGCCAAACAAGTTGCCTCGATACCCCAATGACCGAATCATCCTTCTGGAGCTTTCTCGACAGCTCTAGCACATACAGGAAATCTTCAGTAGCAAACACATAGTAGGGATCTCCTATCCCATGACTCTTGGCCAGGGCGTGTATCGACTACAAACTTCCCAGTGTGCTAGTAACTCCGAGAAGAAACTAAAAGATTACCATTTTCACCTACACACTGCTCGCTCACGAATAGACCCATATGGCCACATAAGAAAGGCACTAGGGCCATGGTTCACTCATCTCCACCACATCGAGGACTTCTGGGCGGACTGCCAAGATGATAAGGAGGTACGGGCAAGACACTATATGCGCATGACAGCGTATTTCATAAGAAAGGTGTAGCCTTTCCCCATACCAGACCAGGTCGAGGAAGACGAGAGCACCATAATGCACCCTAGGTACCCTGTAGTCGCCAATCTTCCTGTACTGACAATTGACTAGGACGAGCAGGAGGTCGATGACCTCAACATTATAACCAAGAAAATCTTGGCCCGCACCAAAGAATGGGTCGATGGGAAAGTAGCCCAATTAAAGTGGCAAGGAGTAATTTTGACTTATGAAGGGCTCAAAAGTGAGCCAAGTACCACAGAGGATGTCGTTGCCGCCATTTCGACCGGCGGGACCTCCAAGTCTCCTCCGATCACCAGATCCAAGAAGAGAAAGGAGATAGAGATAAAATAGTCTCCTGACCCTAAGGTCTATGTAAGGAAAGAAACGGGAGGCTCACCCTCCAAAAGGCTCAAACGAACGGGGAGTGCCGTAGAACAACCCTCAACCCAAGAGGAGAAAGCGAAGGGTACAAATCAATTGGAACCTCTCTTGCCTCTCCCTGTCCCTGTCGTTGCACCACCTACCTCCCTAGCTATGATCGAGACATCCCCGCCGGCAGTGGACATTTCTGTCCATCTTGCCCCTTAGCCTCTGGCCGAGTCTGTAATAATTGTCGACTCTTCTTCTGCCATAACTACTCCCCTTTCCTCTGCTACCATGTCACCAACCACATCGCTCCCTCTAGCAACAGTAACAACACCTATTCCCACTTCCACCATGCCTGAGGCTCTCTCGAGACATATGTAGAATCTTCCCCCTGAGCTCTCCCAGATCCTAATGGACCCGACTCTTCAAGTAGCCCTTGCACAAGTCCTCGCTACTGCTCAGCCTTCACAACTGCCGACAGGGCCACCGGCTATGGAAGCCACCATGCTAATCTCCAAGGAGTGGGAGGAACGAGAGCCGGAATCCTCGAAGCCCTTTAAGGAGGAAGCCGATGAATACCACAAGCACCTGAAGTACGAACACCAAATCATTGACAGGGTGGCTTATGAGGAGGGAATGGGCTCTTCCGAGAGTGGGGATGAGGAAGATAGCACTAGTGGTAAGGTAATCATGCAAAACTTTGATGATGATATTGAGGAAGAGCTAGCCCAGTGGCTGAAGGACACCGAGGTGGGAGCAGAAAGGTCACCCTGTGACGAAGAAGGATAGCCACTAGAAGATAGTCCAAGAGAAGATTTATCTGAGAGTGGAACCCAAGTTGTCAAGAGCCTCGAAGTCGGGCAATCCAAGGAACCTGTGCACGAAGTTGAGCGTGCTAAGGAAAAGGAAGAAGAAGAGACAATAGAGAAAGAAGGTCCCATGCAGCAACTATCTGCCGAGCTTCCTATCAAACACCTCAAGTTCATCCAAGAATCCAACGAAGAGGAGGGAGATGCGACCAAGAAAGAAGGAAGAACCCTAGAGGGTAAGGAAGTAGAGGCCTTAACCGAGGGGGGCGAGGGTGATCATGGATCACCTAACGGAAAGACTACTGTGCCTGAGTGGTTAGAGAAGCAGCTTGAAAGAAAAACCCCTATACTAAAGGACCCAAGGGCGAAGCTAGAGGCCATCTTAGCTCGAGCTAAAATCATGACAAAGAAGGAGAAGAAGCCCAAAGTCTGATCAAGGGTAATGATGGATGCTTTTGGGTCTCGAACTGTGAAAGTGGCCATGCCTGTAGTAGGTCAAGTAGGGATAACTTATAGTGTCTCCACCATGGATCTAGGGACCGCCACCAGAAAATAGAAAGTCAGGCATCTTGAAGAATCGGTGGCTACAGTGGTACATTTAATAAAGTAGGATAAGGTCTCGAAGGATGAGCTTAAGGCACAGGTGGTAGCCTTAATAGATTACATACAACAATGGTCTTCAGTGGATCACCTGCCTACCACATCCACAGCCACACACCAGCTACTATCCAAAGAACAGATTGATAAGATGGAAAGGAGAAAGAACTTGGAGAAGACGACAGAGAGTTGGTTCCGACAGATCTTGTGCATCGGAAACATGGGAATTAGCCAGGCTGTTCGGATAGCTAACAAGTTCTTAGACCTACAACAATCTTTGGAAGGCACAAAGAGGCTATGCACTGACTTCCCTACAGCATACGACTCCACCTTCCCAAAGATTGAAGCTATCCTTCAATTGCCAGAAGCCACATGGGAAAAGGAGCTTGCGTTTAAAAGGGACGATCATTGGTTAATGGATGTGTAGCAGCGAGATTTTGGCAATAGGAAGGAAAGGTTGGAGCAGATAATGAGAAAGGTAGATCCAGATATAGAATGGATAAAGGAAATTAGGGCAGAATGCGCTCGTTATCTCAATATGATGACAAAATATGATATGCCCACAGTGCAAATGGATCTAGAAAAGGTGAAGCCTTACTTCCAAAATAAAATGGAGGACAGGATGTCTAATGAAATAACGATGGAATTTATGAGTTTTGCTACCCGTGCATTCGACCAATCAGAGCTATTCAGAGATCAAGGTATAAAATATGATGAGGATTGGAAAAGGCTGGAAGATAATGCAAAGGAGTGGAGCTACCAAGTGCTACGGTATGAGATCATTGAAGTAGACAAGCTCCAGCCGGTCATCCTAAGGTTCATAGAATACACAGCTTCTAAGGGGCAGGAGAATAGTTATGTCCATAATGAAGAGCTTCCCAAAGAGTAGCAACAATGAAACAACAATCAGCTAAAAAACAAAGTGCTACAGTGCTGACACTAGAGGACAAAATAGGGAAAATGAAAAAATATAATTTTAAATTGTGATATATTGGGGGGTAGGTGAAACCCTATTTTGTAATGAATCTTTGCCATTCATTTGAATTTTTGGTCACTGTAAATAGGGATCTCCTCTCATTTGCAAAGAGAGTTGAGTTGTTGTAAAGACATGCTGCAGAAATTTATAAGGAAAAGACATTGACTTGGTGCATTTTCTAAGTTTCTCACATGTTGCTTGATTCAATCTCCATTGTTAGATGTTTAACTTAAGTTTTATTGCTATTCTAGTTAACTGTTTTCTTGCTTTGGTATATTTTAGGAATGCTATCCTGTGATCATGAAAATTCATTAGCTGTGTAGATGACTTCTTAGTCCATACTTTTTGTTGTTTGCTGATGGTAGATAGCTGTGTAAAATTAGTCTGGGCTTGAATCCAAAGCTGCTCCAAAACTTTTATCTTTGTTCGTGCATGCACATGAAGAATGAAAGACGAAACATTTGTAGACCTTAGAAGATAGCACAAATTCCATGAGACTGTGAGATCTCTGGTTAAGTGGAATCTTGTTTCCAAGAAGCTGCCCATTGCAGGAACTCCATCATCACTGTTCGCAATTAGTTGCAAATCTAGGAACCTCCTCTCTTCCCTGCCCCTTTTCCTTTTATTTAATGAGTAACCTATGCTAAGGTTCATTGCACATTGTAAAGCTAAATCCAATGAAAAAATGGAGTTCAAGACTGATGTTTGAACCTACAGCAAATGCACAATAACTTCCCCATCTTAGGAACTCCATTTCAAGATCCAACTTCCCCACTTTGTAGCTCATCTGTAAGTCCGCCTTGTGATTCCAGCAAATCACATCAAACAATTGAGATATTCCAAGCATTGTCAAGACTTGACATTAGAGACCTTGGGATAGTGTTCTGCAATTTGATTGTGGAATATTGTCTTTCAAGAGAGGTAGTGCACCTACGCACTGCCTATGTTGAGAGGTGCATAAAAAACACATCAACAGAACTAGCGCTAGAAAGAGGGTGACACGTTGGGAATACAAAGTTGAAGGTTAAAGGTGAAGCTGGATCGAATCAGATCGTTCTCCCCAGAAAGATTCCAACGAGTTTTATGGTCAACATCGGATAAGGGAGAACTCCAAGAGCTGCAGCCTCCTACAAGGGCAAAACGCGTCAAAGGGATTAGTGTTGTTTCTTCCTCTCCTTCCATTCCACCCACTTCCATTCCACCTTCATCCTCATTTAGCTGGCCTTCGTCTTCCATCCGACCATCCAAAACTGCATTTTCACCTCCCATCTCCGATAGCCAGGAGGTTACTCCTCTCCTGGCCCTTCCAGCTCAAGGCACAATCCGAACAGCTACAACTCAGGTGTAGTCCCAAACTTCTGTTCTAGTGCAGGCGCAAGTCCAACCTCCTGCTTTTCAATAGCAAATATACCTCCGCCTCCCGTCATGGCTTGGTTAGCACATAACCCTTCGCTGATTCATTTCACTGCTTACCATGATATGCCCAAGAATCCGGAAGGATTTTTTTCGAAGTTCTATCCTCATGACCCACAAAGAACAGCTGAAAAACATATCAAAATATTTGAGACAACCATCACTGAAATGCAAGTCGACCATGAGGATGTTGCATGCCGCCTTTTTCTGCATTCGCTGGGAGAAGAAGCCTTTTATTGGTACATCAACCTGCCGAGGGGATCCAACACCTCATGGAACCTAATGAAGGATGCCTTCCTGCAGAAATACAAGATCCCCATCAGTCCTTCAGAACTCTATCAGCAGTTTATGTCTGTCCGGAGAGAAATAAATGAACCTATTGGATCCTTCAATGACCACTTTCATCGTGCCTTTACAAGGCTCCAGGACCCGTACCTCCATAATGATGTTGTGGCCCTCCCGATCTACTATGCGGCTTTGGACAACCTTACGTCAGCATTGGTGAAAAGGATGCACCCACCACTCACCACCCTGGTTACTCCTATACAGAGGCTGTTATTGCCAATGCATATTTGGGGCAGAATATCTCCGTTCCGCTGCCTTCCTTGGGGCCCGTAGCTCACCCGATGCAGATTCAAGGACTGAATCAGGCATTCGCTCATTAGACCCCTCTTATGAACCAGATACCCTAGCTACCCATCGTCCCACATCTGGGGTAGCCACTGAGTTATGCGCCTCCCGTGCCTTCATATTTGCAGCCTCAACCACAGCATAACTATTCTCAGGCTGCTCCACAATAGTAGGTGTATTCCCAGCAGCCCCAAGCGCCATTGTACCTATCAGGACCAGAATTTCCTCCAGCGTATCAGAATCAGCCGACAACCCCGCTCGTTTTTTTCCAAAATCCAACGCCGCCACCTGGGAACACGACTGAGAGAGACAAGATAGAGGAACTAACGGAGATGATAAGGAAAATGTCCACAAAAATGACAGACCTAAAAAATTAGAATAATCAATTGCAGGCCTCCCAGCGTAATTTTCAAGCCAATCTCAATCGGGATAACTGAGACAATAGGGACAGTAGGGATAATTGAGAAGCAAGCACTTCCTTTGGGCAGAATTATGATAAGGGACCAAACGTTAATCAGAATTCTGAAAGGAGACCTTCTCAGAGGCAAAATCGCACGTGGAACACTAGGCCCAATAACGAAGGTGTCCCTACACCTTTCGACCAATCAGCGAGCAACAAAAAAATGACTAGTGAAGTGTACCTTGTCGAGGCAGCTTTGTTTGGATGGTGTCAGATTCACAAAACCAGTAGACATTCTGAGTTGGATTACCCCGAATTCCAGATAGTTGCTGAAATATTCTAGGTAGAAGTACAAAATGCGATCGATAATGTTGGCTGTAGGGACATCGTCCCATCCGAGCCATACGATTCCTCATGTCTCATGGTTAACCAAGCATCGTTTCCGCGGGGTGATCGCAATGAGCCTAAAGTCGATCCTACTCCTGTTGAGGGTGAAGAAGTGCAAGAGGTAAGTAATGAACAAAATTTGGCTCAACTCTTTGATTCAGTAGATAATGGTCCAATAGATGAAGATGAGTCATTTGTAGATGAGGTCCACATGTTCCATCAAAGGTCAACTCCCTACTTCCTTAGGAATAGACAGGCGGGTGGACCCTTTATGACTTCTACCCCACCAAACAATTTCCACCCCACCTGATCTTGATGCTAGCAACAACCCTAGACTTCCCCATATACCTGCCCAATACCTCAACAAGAATGGGTCTCAAAACCAGTCACAAAATCATACTCAAGGACAATCCCAAAATCAGCCCAGTCAAATGAAAGTCCAACCCCCTAACTTTGCAATAGGCTAGGCTTTTAGTTCGGAGATTGAACAAATGGGTGAATACGTGGCGGAAGAGTTCAAAAGGGTGAAAATCAACTTATCTTTTTTTGAGTTACTCAAAGTCCCTGCCATAAGGCACGCCTTCTTTAGGGTCCTTAATGGGACCCCATCCTCCAGTACAACACCAGAAACACCAACTAAGAGGGTTACCTTCGAAGAGCCTAGGCAAGAACTGGAGATGCAGGATAATACTAGGAAAAGGAAGGATGTTCCCGTAAATCAGTCTGTAGGTAAACAAATGGAAAAGGAACCAGAGCAGAGTAATAGGTAGTTTTCCAAGGACCAACCATTTAGGCAGACTAGGGATAAAGGAAGTGATAAGAACAAAGGTTAAGTCGCTCACATGGATATGCTTACGGGCATCTTCCAAGGGAGATTGGAAACTCCCCCTTTCTTGACCACCATTAGGATCTTTGGGAAGAACACGAGCAGCCCGTATCGGTACTTCGTTCAGTTACGTATTGCTCTTAGCAATTCACTATCCTCTATGTGAGACTTCAGAATCTTCTCACTGGCATTAGCTTGAGCAATTGATGCAACCTTCATCATCTGAATTGGGGACATAGTAGATAGATTAACTGAACTTTCATCCAATTCAGGATCAAAATCTTCCTATTGCTCCATCAGAGATCTCTTCACTGCCTTGGCAGTGGAATGATCTTGGGAAGGGAATTCACCAAGGCACTAAATGGATATACTGCTACGGACCTCTCCCACATGTGGCTACCATGGAAAGGGTTTCCAAACCAAATATGTATCGACCGCAAACCCCGTATGAAATATATGATCAAGGAATACAACAATCTCAGGGAAGTGCTTTTTGTTGAGACAGAGCTGGGAAATTACTGTCCCTTTGCCTACCAAAATGAGGTCGAGCTTTAGGAAGAATGTGCTGACGAAGTACTCCTAGTGTTGTGCAGTCCTCCGACCGATTCCACTCAAATACCTCCGAGTACAGAACGTCCGGTAGAACCAGATGACAAGCCTGATGAAGATGACAACTGGGAATTACTGAGTGATTTCCAAGGGTTCATGGAAAAGTGTGTTAGCGACCAACTCAACTTGGGCACCCGAATGAATTTCCAGGATTTCTTGTTGCCAAATTGGTGCAGAATTCACAATGCTACCCACTCCGAGTTTGACTGTTGCTTATGTCAAATGGCAGTCGAACATGTTAAAAAATTAGTTGCTCCTCGGATTGAAACGCCAAAGGAGGCACCAACAGGACCACCCGCTGATCAGTACACCAAGCTAGAAAACTCCCTTAAGATCACAGAGACAGTCCTCCGGCTGAAAGGGAGAAAAAACTTAATCGTACCCGAAGATAAAGAACTTTCCACATGCTGGACACTCCGATTTGATGGATCTAAGTCAAAACAAGGAGCTGGAGCTAGGTTCGAACTCATCAGTCCAATGGGTAAGACCTTTCTTGCTGCCCATAGATTGTAGTTTTATTGCACCAATAATGTAGCAGAATATGAGGCTTTGGTCTACGGCCTTCTCATGGCCTTGAAGAAAAATGTCAAAATGCTGCAAGTTTTTGGGGATTCAGAACTCGTAGTTAAACAAGTTAGGAAATTGTATTCCTGCTATGATAGAAGGCTCACCAACTATAGGCACAAGGTTTGGGATCTTTTGGAAGGGTTAGATGCATTCAATATACAATTGATCCCTCGTGCTCAAAATCGTATAGCTGATGCCTTGGCTCAAGCAACCAGCACTCTGCAACCCCTCTATTTGTCCGGGCTTAAGAAATTCACAGTTGACCTGACATCTACGCCCTTGATCCTGGATAATGTCACTCATTTTCAAGTCTTTAATGATGAAAAACATATTCTCGAACTCATCACAAGTTCTGATGTCTTCGCAGCCCAAATAATTGACAAGGCCAATCCACAAGAAGCCAATCTGGACATAGAGGGAGTTATTAATCTCAAAACCAATACGATCCCTAGAGGCATGGTTCAGTTAGAACGTATATTCAATCTAGATCAGATCAGAGATCAAAATCGACAAACAAAGAAGGAGGCGATAAGCAACCAGTGCGATGCCTACAACCTTGGGACAGCTGAGGAAATCAAGAATGTTTTCATTGGCAAGGTGTGCACGCCAGAGGAAAAGAAGGGAATTACGGATGTGTTGCGGAAGTACCATAACATGGTGGAATGGAGCTATGAAGATCTAAAGACATATGACACTTCTGTCATTATGCACACCATCCCTCTCAAGACAAAAGTGAGACCATTCCGTCAGTGGCAGCGTCTTATCAATGCCTTGTTGGAACCCGTCATTTACAAAGAGGTGCAAAAGTTGCTTTCAGGAAGGATTATTTTTCCGGTTCGGCATTCCACGTGGGTGGCCAACTTGGTCCCGGTTAGAAAAAAGAATGGGGAGATTAGATTGTGTGTGGACTTCCGCAATTTGAACCGAGCTTCTGACAAAGACAACTATCCAGTGCCTTCATTAGATGAGGTGTTGCAAATCGTCAACGGCTCCCAGATGATGTCTTTCCTCGATGGATACTCTGGGTATAACCACATGATGGTACAGTATGAAGATCGTCATAAAATAATGTTCACCACTAAGTGGGGGACGTTCGCGTACAGGAGGATGCATTTTGGGCTCATCAACGCTAGCGCCACCTTCCAACGCACCATGGATATCACCTTCAAGGACCTGGTCGGCAAGTGTATAATCATCTACATGGATGATTTAACTGTGTTTTCTAAAAGGTGGAGTGATCATGTCTCCGATTTATACAAAGTGTTTTAGAGGTGTAGGGAGTTTGGGGTTTCCCTTAACCCCAAGAAGTGCATTTTTGGTGTGACTGAAGGCAGATTGCTCGGACATATCATTTCAGAATAGGGAATCTCCATAGACCTTGAACGTATCTAGTCATTAATGAAAATCCCACCACCAGGAAGTAAGAAAGAATTAAAATCCTTCTTTGGAAAGATCAACTTCATTAGGAAATTCATCACGGGTTTCACGAAGATTGTTAAACCTCTTAATGCTATGTTGAAACAGGATGCTAAAGTTGAGTGGTCTCCTGACGCCAAATAAGCCTTTGAAGAAATCAAATGGGCCATTGCCGAGGCACCTGTGTTAGTCAGCTTGGATTATCTGAAGCCTTTCTACATCTACTCATTCGCTTCAAAACATTCCTGTGCTAGCATGTTGACCCAGAAAGATAATGAAGGAAATGAGCACCCGATCACCTTTATGAGTGCTCCCCTGAAGGATGTTGAATTGTGATATCACAATGTTGAAAAGTAGGCATATGCTCTCGTCAGAGGGGTAAAGAAATTTTGGCACTATATCCTACACAATAAGGTGTTTACCATCATCCCCGACCCAGCAGTAAAAATGCTGCTCATGCAAAACAAATTGGGGGAACAGAGAGCCAAATGGGTCACACTGCTCCAAGAATATTACATGGAGATCCAACTGATGAAGCTGGTGAGAGGACAAGCGCTTACCCACATGATTGCTAAAGCAACGACAGAGGCTGGACCCGAACTCACTGTGCAGTAGTACCAGCTTGAGGATGTCTCCCCGGGAGAATGGTACAAGAATGTTGTTTATTATCTGTTGAACCACAAGTGTCCGCCGCACTTGCAGGGAGTCCAAAAGCACGCCCTTAGATTAAAAAGCAATAGTTACATGCTACAAGGGTCTATTCTCTACAAGAAGAATCATGAAGGTATTTACTTAAGATGCCTTGGTAAGGAGGAAGCAGATCGAGTCTTAAAAGAGTTCTATGAAAAATTTGGCACAGGCCATGGTTCTAGTTCTTCCACAACACACCAGATATTGAGAGCAGGGTATTATTGGCCAAATATCTTCAAGGATGCCCATTGTCATGTTCGCTCATGTCACACATGCCAGACCGCTGCCACCAAGGAAAAGAATGTTGCTATCCCACTGTAGCCTGTGCTGGAGGTAAGGCCATTCGCGCAATGGGGTCTCGATTTCATCGGCCCGGTAAGGCCTCCGTCGTCTACGAGACACAGGTATATTTTTACCGCTACTGATTACTATACTAAATGGACAGAAGCAATCGTATGTAAGGAATGCACAACTGAAGTAGTTACTAACTTTTTAGAAAGTTTCATTTTAAATTGCTTCGGTTGTCCTTATACTTTGGTATGTGACAATGGACCTGCTTTCACCTCATTAAAATTTGCTAGTTGGGCATTTGACTACGAGATCGCCCTTAAGTTTTCATCCAATTACTACCCTCAAAGTAATGGCCTTGCCGAATCTACAAATAAGAACTTGATTACCGTGATCAAGAAACTGCTAGATAGGAATCCTAAGGACTAGCATACCCAGCTCCGTTTCGCCCTTTGGGTTGATCGCACTCGCCATAAGGCTGCCCTTGGCGATTACCCATTCCACCTTGTTTATGGCCTAGAACCTATATTTCCTATCCATTTAAAGATTCCTACTCTTTAGTTTATCAATGATTTTTACGAGGGAGGAGATCGTAGGGAAGCTCTGTTAGCTGAACTCTTACATTTAGAGGAAGTCTGAGACTGTGCAATAGAAAATTTTGCCAAACATCAGGGCGTAGTTAAGAGATGGTTCGACCATCAAGCTAAGATTAAGGCCTTTAGGATTGCCGATCTGGTCCTATATTGGGACAAGGCCCACGAAAAGAAAGGGGGACATAACAAATTCGACAAGCTTTGGCTTGGCCCCTTTTAAATAGCTAAGATTTTGGGAGACAATGCCTTCCACCTAAAGACCTTAACTGGTGAGAGCGTCTTGTTTCCAGTCAACGAGCAACACTTGAAGCATTACTTCCAGGCTTGAGCTCGTTTGAGCTCTTCTTTGTAAATATTTGTATATAGGTTAGAGTAGATTGCCCTTTCTGATTTGCTTACGTCCTGTCGTTTTGTGTCGCTCTTGTGTTTTCTCTCTCCTGACATTTTTTTTTGAACGGATGTTCCCCACCCCTTAGCGGTGGCCGTGCTTGCTCAACGAATAGTTTACTTTGCTGTTCGTCCTTGGTGTTCTTCGGCTAAACGTTCACTCTTGACCCTCCTCTAAAGAACACCCATGAATGATTTCCTTGTCTGAACTCTACTTAGAACTCGACCCTTGGCTGGATCTCTTTATGCACATCTTAGATCTCGCACAAGACATATAATAATTATTTCTAAAGGACTGTACTATGGCTGCTATGACACCCAAGTAAGTGAAAAATCTTGAATCTGCTCCAGTGACCACTGTGGTCCCAAACCCATTATAGGCATCAATGCTTACACGGTCAAGCAAAATGATAAAGGAGAAAAGGTATATTGAAAGAAATATCAAAATGAAGGAAAAAGGAATTCTAGAAAAATAAATGACCATATGGGTGTGAGGGTAACTCTACCGGGGCTATGGACACTCGACCGACAATAGAGCAATATTTATGGGATTGCAGTGACAACTCCGTCGGGGCTATGGACACCTGACTGGCAGCGAAGCAATGTCCAAGTTACTTTTGGTGTTAATTGATTTATGTAGCTTGCTCAGTTGAATCAACAGCCCTTGGTCAGTAACCCGCAGAAAGGAATGAACTCACTGCACACACTTTTGAGATGTTCCATAGACCGACCCAATTAAGGATCTCGTTCTCCTAGATTCACCTTTGGAAGCCGCTCATGGTCTGCACAACTAGAGATTCTGGGCCCTAAATGAATATTTATCCTTAGAACGCTCAGGAGCATTCCCCAGCGGAGTCGCCATTTGTTGTGCCCTCGGCACACACGCCCTGTTTCGAATAGAGACCCTCTTTTCTTTTGCCTTGTCCGTTCATTTTTGTCGCCGCCTCATTTTGTGTGCCCCTTTTTTTGGTGTCCCGGATGGTCAATGTTGCTCCAAAGTCTCACCATAAGTTGACTGTTCCTTCCCCTTTTAATTTTTTCATGTTCTGGTGCCTCGTGGAGTCTCTCTGGCAGTTTGCCCCTACCAACAGCCCTGGGCCCTGCCGGGCCCGGCCGTTCGGGTTTCCCTTACAGGGTTTCCCCATTGCACCCACTCTTCCTAATGGCGCTTGGCTCGTGTCCTCCCGGACCCCCATTTTATGTCTACTAAATTAGTGGAAATCTTGATGGTTGTCCGACCTTTCGGGCTTGGGACTCCGAAGTTCCGCTCCCGGGGTTCTGTGAGTGTTTCGCTATTCCTCACAGTGAACCTCTGGTAGAGTTCTGCCTTCCAGGCCCCGACCTCCCCTTTTCCGCTGATGAATCTCCAAGAGGAACTTATCAAACGGCTGTCGTCCTGCACCTTCCCGGCCGCCGGACCCCGGGTCTCCCGCCACCGTTGCTGATTTTAAATCCACCAACCTTTGTTCCGCCGTACCTACATTTAATGAGGCCATTAATGGCGATTGGGGTATAAATAGAAGGTTCATTCCTATCATTTTCACTTGACAGTGTTATAGAGAGTGATCAAAGAACTTGCTAGGGGAGCCCACCATCTTTGAAACCTTCACGCTCATCGCCCTCACCATCACCTCATCGATCGTGAGTGGATCCCACACCTCCCTGCACCGAGTGTTCAAGGTAGGTCCTCCGTTCACCCTCCCGAATGTTGTTTTCATGATTTCTAGGGATTAAAATGACTAATAACCATCAAAACAACATGTGAATGATAAAATGTGGCACCACGAACAAAACCCATGTCCTCGAAAACTGAGTAAACCAACATAGCATCCCCATGACCAATTCAAAGCTTTATCTCCATGCGGTCGTTCTTCGCAGGGGCATTCATGACCCTCAGACCTAAACGCTCCCTTTGCTGGTGAAGACTTAGCATAAACAAGATGTCGAAACGGCTTCTGGCTCACTCGGGCCCGGGTGCCCGGTATTCTGCCCCTCGTTCTCCGTCAGCGAGACCTCCTCGAAGACCTTTCACCGAAAGCATATCTTCGGGCTTTGTCGAAAGTGATTTATCTGGAGACATTCATCTGTCGCCAAGATCTTCACCGCTGTTCCCTTTGTCTTGGCGATGCCTTCGCTTTCAGTGAGACCCCCTAGTTGTCGCCAAGACCTTTCCCCAACTCGAAAGCTTATGCCAAAGACTCCTTTGTCGGTAGGACTCTCAGTGTTTGCCAAGACCTCACGGTGATACCACATTCTCTTGGTGAATAGGCGGTGTCCTTCAGACCTCCGAGCTCTGGACGCCCATTTTCCCCTGAGATCCAACTTGAACGTTGAAACCTCATCCGTGTCAAGCTCCGCCATCTGGGAGTCCTTCCCTCGCCTGCCATTCCGGAAGGAAAATTCAGCCCCGGCCTCTCTCCAAGCTCCCCGCCTCCGGGCCTTCTTCCGACCGTCAGCCATGGGTCAAAAACTAAATCGAATAGCTGACTGGCCCCTAGTCCGTCTTGTTCATGGTCTGTCGCACAGACTCTCGCATCTTGCCGTGACATCTCCTCCAGACAAACTCCTCGGGCCGGACATGCTTAGCTTCCAGAATATCTCATAGGTCACCTTGTTCCTCTTTGGACAAAAATGTAAACCTCTCGTCGGTGAGCATCAAAATCTTCCGTCCAATCGTAACACCAGGTCCGATCCGCCAGGCCGCCCTTTCCGGACTTTCACCCAATGATAGCCGTTCCGAACGGGGAAGGATGAATGGCCTCCTATCGACTAAGACCTGGGCACTCAGGCTAAAAATTGCAATCTCCCGACCACCCTGCAGCCCGCTGGACCCCGGACCCCAGAGTTCTGTCTCCTGATTTTCGTTTTTGATCTGCCGTTCCCAAACAGCCATCTCTTGATAGCTTTCTGACCTTGTACCTCCGGATGTCCCTAAACTAATCCAAATGAGCCCAATTCGAAATCTGATCTCGACCCACATGCTTAATCTTGGTCTTCTTCATTGTGAACCTTTTCAATTATCAAATTCGATCAAGGAGAATCAACGGGGGGCCCTCCGCCCTATTTGCCTTTGAAAACAAAATTCTTGCCAGGGAAGTCTAGCCCTCCGGGCCCAGATTGTCCAAAAGACCTCAATCAAAAGACCAACGACATCTGGGGATAAAGTATTATGTTATGCTTGATAGATTATTCAAATGGATTTCATCTTTAGGATTTCGGCTAACATGAATGTTTTCGTGATCAATTGCACTCACTATGCTTTTGCTTGCAGAATATATGGAATCAGGTGCGGGACCTTCGGGGGCAGCCATCGAAAAGGACAAAGGAAAGATGTCAGGAAAAACCCCTTCAGGGAAAGAAGACAAGGACCAGATGAAATACCAATTCTAGGGTGAGCCTCTCCACTTAAAGGTTACCATAGATTGGAAGGAGATCACCGATACTAACGTCGGCCATGTTAATATTGACAAATTCACACAAAGGGTTAGGGTCTATCCAACGACCAAGAATGCAAGACTGATAAGGAAAAGTGGGATCGCAAAAGCTGCAGGATTCCCTCCATCCCTCATGGCCCCCGAATTAGTCATGGCTTGTTAGGAGGTGTATCAGCCTGACACAAGGACAATTATTGACAAAGAGGGCAACATTCTCGCTAACATTTCACTTGAAGGAATCACAAAGACTTTCCATATCCCCACTTTTAAAGAGATGGAAGTCTCCACCATAGAAGAATGTTAGACAGTGTGGGATGATAATCCGGCAGGATGTAAAAGGTTAATAAATCAGCATTGGCTCAAAGAAAAGCGGGGCAGCGCTGTGAAGGTTCCTCACGAACTCTTTCGCAGTGATTTCCATGAAGATTACCATGACTTGGTCACAATGCTAAGCAGGGTTATGGGTCTTCCTACGACGGCCTTCTTCCAAGAATGGATGGTGTACTTCATTGAAAAAAAAATTCGTGGGAATGAGGACGTCACCACAAAGACTTCATTTTACTGGGGAGGAATAATAAGCAACTGCTTCCATGAGCAGTTCGTCAATGTGAAGAAAAGCTCCAAATTTTATATGACTTCCTACCTCATCTATTCATTGGCAGATCGGAGACAGTACAATGGGTTGTTTGTGGCACCCGATCAGGAGCAAGGTCAAAGACTCAAGGCCTATGATAGGTACCCATAGCTCCAGTACTGAAACATCAGAAGGGAATATTGCAGAGTAAACGACGCCTTCATCGGCCATATTATTAAAATGATTTCTGGAGACTTCGAGAGGAGGGTCTCCCACAGTGCCAAGGCATTTTTGAAGCAGTATTCCTTTCTCTTCATCCAATACCTGAAGTTCACGTACATCCGTGTCCAAGGCTTCACCGAGAGGCCAAACAAGTTGCCTCGATACCCTAATGACCGGATCATCCTTCTGGAGCTTTCTCGGCAGCTCCAGCACATACAAGCAATATTCAGTAGCAAACACATAGCAAGGATCTCCTATCCCATGACTCTCGGCCAGGGCATGTACCGACTATAAACTTCCTAGTGTGCTGGTAACTCCGAGAAGGAACTAAAAGATTACCATTTTCACCTACACACTGCTCGCTCATGAATAGACCCATATGGCCACATAAGAAAGGTGCTAGGGCCAGGGTTCGCTCATCTCCACCACATCGAGGACTTCTGGGCGGACTACCAATATGATATGGAGGTACGGGCAAGACACTATATGTGCATGACTGCGTATTTCATAAGAAAGGTGCAACCGTTCCCCATACCGGACCAGGTCGAGGAAGACGAGAGCACCATAATGCACCCTAGGTACCCTGCAGTCGCTAATCTTCCTGTATCGACAATTGACTGGGACGAGTAGGAGGTCGATGACCTCGACATTATAACCAAGCCAATCTTGGCTTGCACCAAAGAATGGGTCAATGGACAAGTAGCCCAATTAAAGCAGCAAGGAGTAATTTTGACTTATGAAATGCTCAAAAGTGAGCCAAGTACCACAGAGGATGCCGCTGCCACCACTTCGACCGGCGGGACCTCCAAGTCTCCTCCGGTCACCAGATCCAAGAAGAGAAATGAGATAGAAATAGAACAGTCTCCCAACCCTAAGGTGTATGCAAGGAAAGAAACGACAGGCTCACCCTCCAAAAGGCTCAAACGAACGGGGAGCACCGTGGAACAACCCTCAACCCAAGAGGAGAAAGTGAAGGGTACAGATCAATTGGAACCTCTCTTGGCTCTCCCTGCCCCTGTTGTTGCACCACCTACCTCCCTAGCTATGATTGCCACATCCCTGCCGGCAGTGGAAATTTCTGTCCATCTTGCCCCTTCGCCTCCAGCCGAGTCTGTAATAATTGTCGACTCTTCTTCTGCCATAACTACTCCCCTTTCCTCTGCTGCCATGTCACAAACCACATTGCTCCCTCTGGCAATAGTAACAACACCTATTTCCACTTCCACCATGCCTGAGGCTCTCTCGAGACATATGTAGAATCTTCCCCTTGAGCTCTCCCAGATTGTAATGGACCCCACTCTTCAAGTAGCCCTTGCACAAGTCCTCCCTACTGCTCAGCCTTCACAATTTCCGACAAGGCCACCGGCTATGGAAGCCACCATGCTAATCTCCAAGGAGTGGGAGGAATGAGAGTTGGAAGCCTCGAAGCCCTTTAAGGAGGAAGCCAATGAATACCACGAGTACCCAGAGTACGAACACCAAACCATTGACAGGGTGGCTTATGAGGAGAATGGAACGGGTTGTTTCGAGAGTGGGGATGAGGAAGATAGCACCAGTGGTAAGGTAATCGTGCAAACCTTTGATGATAATCTTGAGGAAGAGCTGGCCCGGTGGCTGAAGGACACTGAGGCGGGAGCAGAAAGGTCACCCCGTGACGAAGAAGGACATCCACCAGAAGATAGTCCAAGAGAAGATTTACCTAAGAGTGGAACCCAAGTTGTCAAGAGCCTCGAAGTCGGGCAATCCAAGGAACCTGTGCACGAAGTTGAGCATGCTGAGGAAAAGGAAGAAGATGAGACAGCAGAGAAAGAAGGTCCCATGCAGCAACTGTCTGCCGAGCTTCCTATCAAACACCTCGTGTTCATCCAAGACTCCAACAAAGAGGAGAGAGATGCGACCAAGAAAGAAGGAAGAACCTCGGAAGGTATGGAAGCAGAGGCCTTAACCGAGGGGGTGAGGGTGATCATGGATCACCTAAGGGCAAGACTATTGTGCCTGAGTGGTTAGAGAAGTAGCTTGAAAGAAAAACCCCTATACTAAAGAACCCAAGGGCGAAGCTAGAGGCCATCTTAGCTCGAGCTCAAATCACGAAAAAGAAGGATAAGAATCCCAAAGTCTTATCCAAGGTAATGATGGATGCTTCTGGGTCTCAAACTATGCAAGTGGCCATGCTTGTAGTAGGTCAGGAAGGGATAACTTACAGCATCTCCACCATGGATCTAGGGACCGCCACCAGAGAACAAAAAGTCAGGAATCTTGAAGAATCGGTGGCTACATTTAATAAAGTAGGATAAGGTCTCGAAGGATGAGCTTAAGGCACAGGTGGTAGCCTTAACGGATTACATACAACAATGGTCTTCAGTGGATGACCTGCCTACCATATCCACAGCCACACCCCAACTGCTATCCAAAGAACAGATTGATAAGATGGAAAGGAGAAAGAACTTGGAGAAGACAATGGAGAGTTGGTTCCGATAGGTCTTGTGCATCAGAAACATGGGAATTAGTCAGGCTATTCAGATAGCTAACAAGTTCATAGACCTGCAGCAATCTTTGGAAGGCACAAAGAGGCTATGCACTGACTTCCCCGTAGCATACGACTCCACCTTCCCAAAGATCGAAGCTATCCTTCAATTTCCAGAAGCCACGTGGGAAAAGGAGCTTGCGTTTAAAATAGACGATCATTGGTTAATGGATTTGTGGTAGCAGGATTTTGGCAATAGGAAGGAAAGGTTAGAGCAGATAATGAGCAAGGTGGATCCAGATATAGAATGGATAAAGGAAATCAGGGTAGAATGCGCTCGTTATCTCAAGATGATGACAGAATATGATATGCCCTACAGTGCAAATGGATCCAGAAAAGGTGAAGCCTTACTTCCAAAAGAAAATGGAGGACGGGATGTCTAACAAAATAATGATGGAATTTATGAGTTTTACTGCTCGTGCATTCGACCAATCAGAGCTATTCAGAGATCAAGGTATAAAATATGATGAGGATTGGAAAAGGCTGGAAGATAATGCGAAGGAGTGGAGCTACCAAGTGCTACGGTATGAGATCATTGAAGTAGACAAGCTCCAGCCGGTCATCCTAAGGTTCATGGAATACACAGCTTCTAAGGGGCAGGAGGACAACCCTGTCCATAATGAAGAGCTTCCCAAAGAGTAGCAACAATGAAACAACAATCAGCTAAAAGGCAAAGTGCTATAGTGTCAATGTTGACACTAGAGGACAAAATAGGGAAAATGACAAAATGTAATTTTAAATTGTGATATATTGGGGGGTAGGTGAAACCCTATTTTGTAATGAATCTTGGCCACACAATGAGAATTAATCTTGGCCATTTATTTGACTTTTTGGTCACTATAAATAGGGCTATCCTCTTATTTGCAAAGAGAGTTGAGTTGTTGTAAAGACATGCTGCAGAAATTTATAAGGAAAAGACATTGACTTGGTGCATTTTCTGAGTTTCTCACATGTTGCTTGATTCAATCTCCATTGTTAGATGTTTAACTTAGGTTTTATTGCTATTCTAGTTAACTGTTTTCTTGCTTTGGTAGATTTTAGGAATGCTGTCTTGTGATCATGAAAATTCCTGCTGTGTAGATGACTTCTTAGTCCATACTTTTTGCTATTTGCTAATGGTAGATAGCTGTGTAAAGTTAGTCTGGGCTTGAATCCAAATATGCCCCAAAACTTTTATCTTTGTTCATGCATGCACATGGTGAATGAAAGACAAAACATTTTCAAACCTTAGAAGATAGCACAAATTCCATGAGACTGTGAGATCTCTAGTTAAGTGGAATATTGTTTCCAAGAAGTTGTCCATTGCAGGAACTCCATTATCACTATTCACAATTAGTTGCAAATCCAGGAACCTCCTCTCTTCCTTGCCCCTTTTCATTTTATTTAATGAGTAACCTATGCTTAGGTTCATTGCACATTGTAAAGCTAAATCCAATGACAAAATGGAGTTCAAGACTGCTGTTTGAACCTACAACAAATGCACAATAACTTCCCCATCTTAGGAACTCCATTTCAAGATCCAACTTCCCCACTTTGTAGCTCATCCGTAAGTCCGCCTTGTGATTCAAGCAAATCACATCAAACAATTGAGATATTCCAAGCACTGTCAAGACCTGACATTAGAGACCTTGGGATAGTGTTCTGCAATTTGATTGTGGAATATTGTCTTTCAAGAGAGGTAGTGCACCTATGCACTGCCTGTGTTGAGAGGTGCATAAGAAACACATGAACAAGTCCCCCATGGATAGGTAAATGTAGTCTTCTCCTGGTCCTCTGGTGCAATTTGGATCTGGTTGTAGCCACTGAATCCATCTAGAAAAAAAAAGTATTGCTTTCCTGCAAGTGTGTCCAAAACTTGATCAATGAAGGGTAAAGGAAAGTGATCCTTCTTGGTGGCAGCATTAAGTTCCCTATAATCAACACAAACTTTCCATTTCCCTCCCTTCTTGGGCACAATCACTAATGGAGACACCCATTGACTATCTGAAATTTGGTAGATAAATCTTGTATCTAGCAATTTCTGCAATTCTCTTTTCACAATCTCTCTTAGTGCGGGGTTAATTCTTCTCTTTGGCTATCTTACTAGGGTGCAATCATCTCTGATGTAAATTCTGTGTGTACAAAGTTTAGGATCCAATCCCTTCATATCATGATAATCCCATGCAAATGCATGTTGATGGGTCCTTAATAGGTTTACCACTAACAATTGTTGTTCCTCATTTAATTTACTATTAACATTTAGGTATTTTCCTTCTAACACCTGGACTTGTGTAGTTAACTCTAACATGGTTGCTTCATTAATACATGGTACCTTTAGTTCATATGGAAGCAATGTATGGGATATACCTATTGTTGTAGGAAATATATTTGTAGGAACATTGGCTATAGGAAGTTTGTCTGTAGGAATAGTGGTTGCAGGAAGAGTAGGCATAAGTATCTTGACTAGAGTAGTAGAATGACAAGATGATGCTTCCTCCACTTCACAATGGTTCTGAATGATGTTAGCCAATACTTCATCCTCATCTTGGAGCTACATGAAAGAGCTTCTACCTAGCATCATAAGTTGTGCCACAGAGTTAACTTCCTCGGCCTCTTCACCAACATGTGGCCATACAGGATTATCTTCATCATGAGATGGCTGAGCAGACAGATAAAGAACAAAAAAAATTAGTGCTCCTCCCATCTAAAATGGTCATGTCACCTGACCAACATCCAATGTATGCATCTGTAGTTGCTAACCATGGCCTTCCAAGACTAATGGGATACCCGCCTAGTGTAGCTTTAGGAGAAAGAATCATAAAGTTTGTTGGGTACTCCTAGGAGTCTAGAACTACGACAAGATTCTCCACTACACCATAAGGCTTAAGAGTAGAGCTATCAGCAAGCTGCAAGAAATTAAGAGTGGACCTTATGCTTGCGATATTTAGTTGTTGCAGGATGTCTTTGGTCATTAAATTTATTACTTCCCCTAAATCAATCAGAGCATTTTTCACTTGGATCCTGTTTATGACAACTACTACCATAGGACTACCTAGGTCATTATACTTGGGAATAGTCACTTTTCCTAGCATGATGTCAACTAGCTAGCCCACCACATGAACTGTAGTTGGGTTTTTCTTTTTCCTACCTGGCTTCTTGAGACAGGCTTCCTTTATTTCTTTGTCGTAGATTGGAACATCCTTTATGGCTTGAAATACAGGTATCTAGACACATATCCTTCAGTTGATCCAAGATATTGAAGGTGGTATCCTCCTTTTCTTCCTTCTTTTTGGCAACTTCCAATCTTTGAGGAAATGGTGGTTCTTGTTTAGTTTGTTTGACTTGGATTGGTTCAATATTTTTAGGTACGTTTGAATGAATGGGATCATTTAGAGGTTCATCTTCCTCTTCCACAAGAAGCTCAATGATAATGGGCTTGGAAGGGGCCAGTAGATTAGTACCATAATGCAAGTGGATGTCACTTACACTCACAACATATGAAGGGAATTGATTTGAATCAGTAGAGTATGTAGGTTGCTGTTGTGGTTTGTTATTTGTATTGGGTGTGGGCTGAGCTGGTAGCTGAGTGGTTTTAGGTGCATTTGAGCTGGGATTGGTAGGTGGAGGTATTATAGCAAGTTTTTGGGGCTGTGAAGGTGGCTACATGTAACTGGTTGCCTGAATAGGAAATTGTTTTCCTCCTCTCCATTGATTTGTTTGTTGCCAATTTCCTGGAGGTGGTTTCCAATGCCCTTGAAATTACTGCCAATTCCCTTGAAATTGTTGCCAATTCCCCTGAGGTTGTTGCCATTGGGGTGGAGAACTCTGATGACTGGGCCAAGCATTTGGAGGGTTACTCCAAGGCTATGGTGGATATCCTCCAGAACTGGGTGGATATGGGAGTTGTCATGATTACTAGATGAATATGAGTTAAAATATGGCCCAACATAGGATAGTGGATCTAGTGGCATACCTTTTCTTGGAGCCCAAGGCTTCCTTTGTGCAACATAGTAGACTTGGTCTTCTTCAATCTAGATTGGCTTGAACTCAGGTGGAATATGCTTGCTTTCAAGGTTAGCTACCATCTTGCATCTGCAGTCCTTCTTCTTTTGTCTATAGTGAGGGAAATACTCTGTCAACATTGCCTCTACCTCCTCTTTCTTCTTCTTGGCTTGAAATGTATCTAGCTGAGTGGCTAGATTATTGATAATGTCCTTCTTGAAATCAGCCAACAAATGAGTAATCTCCATCCTTGAGACTCCACTGGTAGTTGACTTACCCATGGAAGATTGATAAGCTCCCCCTTTCTTTGAAGCTTCCCTAGAGTAGTTCTGACATATTTTATTGATATCCTCCTAAGGAACTTGGGAGATATCTCCTCCTCCCATGAGGTCCAAGGCATCCGTGCAACTATCATCGATTAATCTTAAGAAAAGAAACTTTTTTGAATCTTCATTAAGTGCATGGTGTGGAGATTTTTGTAGGCAGAATATAAACCTTGCAATGTAATCTTCTAGGCTCTCATCTTCCTTTTGCTAAATCTTGAAAATGTCACCTCCCCTCATGTCACTGCCTTTGCAATACTCCTTGTATTTCTCAAGGAATTTTGTCTTCATGTCTTCCCAAGTTTCCACAGTATCTCTTCCTAGGCTCATAAACCATCTTAATGCAACCTCTTTCAAAGTGGTAGGAAATAGATTAAGCCTATGGGAATCATTAGTATAGACATAACTCCTACAGAGTATGTCAAACTCAAATACAAAGGTATTTGGATTTTCTATGACAAGTCCATAAAACTTTGGGAGTGTTGAGGTAGGAATGTTCTTTATGTTGTCAACTTCATTCCAATGGGAAATGGGGAAAGGAAAATATGGTTGGTTAGGTTTGTTCCTATTTGCATCACCCATACCTACTTGATGTTGTTCCAAAGCAAAGGGGTTCTCAAGCTAATTTTGATCTTTAGAGGAGACTTCAGAACTAGTTAGATCAGGATATGCATCAACAAATGAGTGTGGATATTCTTCTTCTTCTTATGGTAGATTCTGATATTCAACTAGCCGGAGTGGATTATGATTGTTAGGAAGGAATCTTCCATAATTATCCCTTCTCCTTCCTCTATGCATGTGGTATCACTCACTATCAGTCAACTCACACAAAGAATCTGTAAAGAATAGGGGGGATCATTACTTCCTAAATGAGGATATACTAAGAACAACTTCTAGAAACACTACAACAAGAAAAATTACTAATGACTCTAAAATACTCCCTAGTTTGACACCATCCCCAACAATAGTGCCAAAAATGTTGGCTGCCTAAAATGATCTTAATAACTAAGCCTTTACAGCCATGATTCAGAGATTGCACATCTAACCTGAATAGCCATTTCAATCATCATGAAGGTGCATTTAACTTGTCAACCCAGGGACGTGAACTTGAAATGGGTCAGCACAATACGTGCACTAGGAACTCAAATTAGCCATTCTATTCTACAGCCAAAGAACACACAATACTGAAAGTAAATTGCTTGAAAAGGAATGAAACAAATGTTGAACATCAATCAATGATTATGCTAAGCTGAAATGCATAACATGAATGAAAATTTGAGCAACAAACAGGAGACTGCTCTATCTACTTTGGCTGCAGGAATAGTCACAGAATGAAATTCTAGTGGCTGCAAGAACAGTCGGTGCCAGATTTCTAACTAAGTACTAACCAGCAAGTAATACTAAACTAATGCTAAACTAAGAAGATAGATTACTCACCAAGTGGGCCCCTTGGATAAGTATCCTCTAAAACTAATGAAAACTCAGATGCTTGAACTCAAAACTTTATTTTATCCATTGTGAATCATGAGTACAAAAGAGTAATGTATCTGTATTACTGAAAACTGAAGAGTGCAAGTACAATATCAAATCGTGCAACCTCATGAAGAAGTAGCATTAGATCACTATTTATACTACAACTAAACAAGGTAGTCAACTCCACAATTGGGAGGATGCCATTTAAGGAAAATAGGGAAAGTGGAGTGATGGCGGTTATGCATGCATGAAATCTAGTTAGACATACAGGTCCAAACGTAGATCTAGCACATTAGTAATGACCATGCATGCTCAATCATTAAAGCCCACTACAAGGTAGTTACGTTTAGTTGCATGAAGAATCTTCTGTCATTAATTGCCTTTGACTTGGAGCGATTCCTTTGTTCGATGTTATGGTGCATGCCCAACTGGCGGTGTCTTCCTCAACTTGGCATATTAAATCTGCATGGCAAGGTCAGTACACATAATAACTTCACATCTATAACCACCTTAAGGAACATTCATCAACCACATGCAAAATAAATATAGGTGATCCACATAATATGCAAAATTTCATTAAAGCTTGCAGAGATAGGATAATGTCAAATGTCGATGGTTTGAGGGAAAAATTATGCAAATACCAACATTTAATCATTAAAGTCCATGACATCTACCAACGAATAGACTATAGATTCTATCCAAAATTGGACCAAAAACTAGGCTCATCGCTCAGTGGGACCTAGGTCCTTAACTCTAACATTTTCATCAAGTTTTGTGGATAGTTGCAGGTTTTGGGTCATTGTCGTCATTTGCAGGAATCACTTTTGTCAAACTGGGTGGCTACAGTCCTAAATCCAAATGCAGTTGTCATCTTTTTTGGTCGCCATTGCAGGAACATAGATGATTTCATCTTTTCTAATATTTTGTGTAGGAACAAAGTTGTTATCATCCAAAAGGGGTCTATTGTACTATTTTTCAATTGCGGACATCCTAAAAAGTGGCTACTTTTGTCAAAACTAGCCACTCTTGTCAAAACTAGTCGCTTTTTTTAGTTCTATTGATAAGTTTAATTTATTTAAACATTTATAGAGCTGCTATCGTTATGTTTAGAACTGCTATCGTACTATTTTTTTATTCTATGTTAGTTTTGTAAAACTTTCTTGCATTTGCAGTACATCTCACCCTAGCTACTTGTTGTTTTCTATGTTTTATGATATTTTCTGATTTTATTGATGCAACTCTTATAGGGTGATGGTGTATTTTTTCGTTGAATTACTAATCATTTGCTTGTAGGGTTGACGAACAGTCCAAGATTCTTAAAGACTTAAACTACTAACCTAGTTTCTTGCAAAATCTTCTTTAAGATCATTTTATTTTCAAGTATTTGTATGGATGTTTTAAGTCTTTAACATTTGAATTTGGTGCTTTAAAAAACATGAATTTCTATCTACAACATTTCATTTGGGCTTAAAAATATAATTGCAATGACAGAAAATTGGCTTACAACATTTGTATGGATGTATTAAGTCTCAAACATTTGAATTGGTTCTTTAAAAAGATGAATTGCTATCTACAACATTTCATTTGGGCTTAAAAATATAATTGCAATGAACAAAAAATTATCTATAGAATTTGTATGAGTGTTTGAAGTCTAATATTTGAATTTGGTGCTTTTTAAAACATGAATTGATATATATATAACATTTCATTTGGGTTTTAAAATTTAATTGCAATAAATTGTCCATTGTGTCTACCGTGATTGGCAAGCCAAGTGTGTATCCTCTCCCCCTGTGTCTTTTGATGATCCTGGGTGATGAGAAACACTTTGGGCTCTTTGTATTTTTTGGACAACATTCCCTTTTTTAGATGAGCCTGCCTTGAGATACATCTCACACTAGAAAACTCAAGGTGACTCAAAGTTGTTTTTCCCTCAAGCCGCTATATAAATTGATTAAAGCTAAAGTTGAGATCTAACTGGTGAGTACCTTGTCGATAGTGCCATTTAGAAAGGGGAGGTACCCACATGGTATATAGTTCCCATAGTAGGATTGGTTAAAGCCTTAAATAGCTTACTGGATGCTCGCAAGGCGTTAAGTTCCCCGAGTAGCGAATAAACACCTTATTGTAGTTACCCCCCTTATTGATTGACCATGTTGTTGGTGACATTTTCAGTGCAAGGGATACGTACTACACCCTAAAGTTTTACTCACCATATGAAATCTTTTGAGATGAGACAAAAATCCTTAGCTTAGCATAATTTATTTGCAACTTTCCGAGGAGAGGGTGATTGGGTCATCCATATAGGCCTGGAGGCCCCTATCTATTCGCTCTTGCAAAGACAAGAGTTTATATAGCCATTTAGGTATCTCTACACTTGAGTTGAAGAAGATTCCAAGTTGTGGGCATGAAAGTGTTATGATTGGCCTTGACCTTAGGGATACAAAAATGCTTGAAATGTTTTCAATATGTTATTACTAGTATAAATTGGGTTTATTTTTTCCTATCAACATTCAAAACATTACGATCGATTCATACACTTTGTTTGTTGTGTTATATCACTTGCTATATCTCAGACACATTATCTTGAACATTAGACCAAACACACTCAAACTTGTGAACTTTTTGAAAAACTACCTTCAAAAAACTAGAAATTGTTGAAATAGAGTCGCTACTATATAATTTTGTCGCTATTGTCTTAGCATTTTACCGCTATCATTCCAAAATATTACCATAGCTGACCTAATATCTACTCATAGTTGTGAATTTGAACATTATTGCTATCATTGATTGTATGATAGTCACTGTTAAAATAGAGTCACTTCTATAACTTTTTCATAGTCATTCTAAAACATTACCGCTATTGACCTATTTGTCTGCCGCTATTGCTAAACTTGGTGCTGCAATTGTCCTAGACAAAAGTTTCTATTGTTTCACTTACAGGCTTGCCTCAGAACTTGACACAAAATTGGTTTCAAAATATTGGCCTAATACCTTACTCATCTGTCAAATAACACTGTCATCATTGGACTTATACTTACACAATCCAACATCACCATCCTACACTTCAAACTTGGTTTACATTGGGTTCGTAACTATCATCTTTTGGACACAAAATTTGAATAAAAATTGCACCATATCCTACTAACATCATCATCATCAACCAAACATCATCCTAGTCTTGGAAATGTATTGAACACAAGAAATTAAACCATCATCTTGCTATTATTTTACAATAACCTTTACTTGAAACCTCATAGATAGTTCAAGTAAAAAAATCACCATATCTTCTAAGAAATAGAAAAACATTGATTTGAGTTTTTTGCACTTTTTGCTGTAAACTAGCATCAAATCAAAACATAAAACATCCACTCATACTCTTATCCTAGGGTAAAACATCCAACATCATAGCGTCATTTATCAAACAACATCCAAAATCGGCTCATCTCCTAATCATAGGGTTGAGTAGAAAAATATTATCATCCAACATCAAACTTGATCATCCAACTATCCCAACATCAATCCCTAACAAACAATCAACATGTCCTTTGTCCAAAAGGTTTACACACATCCCCTTTATATGCCATTTTACCAAACAAAATCTCAAATAAAAATGCCATCCCATTTCCATAAGTTGTTAGCTCAAACTTACAAGGTCTTTTGAGTTTGTTTATGACTACAACAATATCCCAACATAAAAGGAAAATGGAAGCCAACAAAAGAAGCTCTAGTGCACTAAACACCAATCTCACCAATGAGGAATCTCAACCATGGGGTTACAATCCTAAAGCATACTCAATTCTTCAAGAACAACCAATGTTCAAATCTCAAAAAAATCCACCACCTAGTGATGCGAAAGTACGACTTAAATATCAAGACATATTTGCTAGGCAACGAAATCAACCTCCCAATCCTGTAGATAATATGATCATAGAGGAATATGATAGCGAGAAGGAAATCATTGACGAAGTAATTTTACACCATGCTCAAGATCCCAAAATGAAAAAAATCATGGAAAAAATGATTGGGAAAGATACATTAACACATATCTCCTCAAACTAGCACAAAGTGGTGCCAAGATACCTATAGACTTTAACATTGAAATTCCACCCTCATCCCTTTGGGAGACCAATCAGTGGTGAGACAAATACCTAAACTAGTGGTGGATCCCAAGATATCACCTTTGTTCTCAAAAGCACCTATCAATGATCAATCTTTCCCACAAAATGTGGATAATCCATTGCATAGGCATCCTTCACAAGTCAAACAAGCTATGGTAGCACAAAATGCTTAAGAAAATACAAATCTATTGACAAATTGAAACATTCCACCACATAATATGGAAACTAATACAATGGGACCCAACATATATGAGACATCTTGGAACACCCAACAAAAAGGTCCTAGTGTTAATATGCAAAACATGGGAAATCCTACACCAAAACCACAACAACATGTAGTATACCAACAAGGCAACAACCCTTTGCAACCAAAACTACATGTTAATAACCCTCATCAAGGACAACACATGTATCAAAAAAAAAATCCACCCATATATCAACAACCACCACAAACCAATAACCCACAATATCAAATCATGTACCAAGGAATTGTCCAAGATCAAATTCAATACATGCATCAACCATAATACTATGATCCTAACACATAATACCAATATGGATCACCATCTACCCAAAATCCTCAACATCAAACATACATTTAACCACCACAAAACATAAATCCTCAACATCAAATGTATGTTAACCATAACAAAGCACAGACCTTCAAAATCAAGCACCCAATCCTTCACAACACAACATGAGTGCACAACAACCTCCATCACAATATCAAACCTACACACCTCAACAACAACACATCACACCTCAACAACAACCTCAAACTACACTCACATCGGTCCTCAAGGATCCAATCCATCATCCTACACTCACAACATGGCCCAAGGGCCCTCATATATACAAACTTCACAATATAACACACAAAAAATTGTGGGTAAATAGGGTTATAACATGCCTCCTCATCAAACGAACACACAAAATGATGGTGTAACCTTACAGATCGAAAACCTAAGCTGAAGAATATCAAACATTCAACTTGGAAAACCAAATAAGAGATATGCTTTACAAGACGTGTGTCCATATCCCTTTGATCGTTCCATATCCATGATACCCTTCTCTAAGAACTTTGAAATACCCAAATTCGACAAATGCAAGGGAAGAGGAGATCCAATAGAACACGTACAAGAATTCTTAGTAGCGTGCATTTATATACAAAATAATGACTCCTATTTAATGAGGATTTTCCCACAAAGTCTCAATGGTGCAACTATCGAGTGGTTCTCTCATCTATTGCCTGGTATCGAAACCTTTGATGAGTTGTCAGAAAATTTTGTTAACCAATTCTCCTATAACATAGAGTAAGACATAATGGTCCACGACCTATACAAGATCAAACAAAACCAATGGGAATCCTTTGCTTCATACCTATAGATATGGAGACACAAAGCTAGTAAGTGTAAGTGGCTAGTTCCCGAAAAAAAACTAGTGGAAATATTTGTCTCTAACCTTCAAGGAGACATTAGCTACCAACTCACCATGTTATTTCTTAGAAATTTTGAGGAAATCATCAAAAAAATGGCTAGTCATCAATAGAGCTCTCATAGAAAGGGGAATCATTAAACTCTATAACATCAAAGACCAAGCTTCTAGTTCTAATGACAAATCTAAACTATGGGAAAAAAACAAAAATGTTACAAACAATGGAGTGGTTGATGCCAAATTTGTACGAAACATACAACCTCCACAAAATAATTTCCAAGCAGCTCAAATGAACTATCCTCAAAACAACACACAAATCAACCAACTTACATATCCTCAAAAACACCAATATAATAAGCAACATACAAATCAAAGTTAGGATATTTAAAGAGGTCCACCAAGGAAAAGTAATCAAACTAGGAGAAAGTTCACTCCATTGAGAAAATCTCTTGAGGCGATTATGTGTAAACTCATTAAAACAAACCTTATCAAGCTTCCTGATAGAACAAACTATGAAGAGACAAAATTTAAACCCCCTTGGTACAATGAGAATGACCAATATGAATTCCACAAAATCAAGGGCCATACAACAAACAACTGCATGAGGCTTAAAAATATCGTACAAGACTTGATAGAAAAAGGAGAGCTCGACATAGAACATTGTCTTGGGCCCATTGGAAATAGAGACATGTGAATCTACAAGGATACAATCCCTAATCATTCTAGAGGAAATGAAAAAGGTAAGGGATAAGATTGCTAAAAAGCTAACTTCACCTATGATGAAGTTGTAGGAACCATCTATCAAGTTGATCACAATATCAATGTCATAACCATATTGGGAAAAAACCTTAAGTGTAATGTCACTACATGAAGAGGTAAAGTCACAATCCAAGGAGCCCCACCTCAAGAAAAATTCATCATTAAGCCTTCAAATGACTATAGTATTGTTGACCAATTAAAGAAAACTCTAGTACTAATTTCTATCCTTGAACTTCTAAAGTTATCACTTGCACGTAAAGATATCCTTAAGAAAGAGCTCTCATTGAATCTTCAGTGACCAAAAATATTAACACTGATAAATTTCAAGCTATGGTTGGTACCATCACTTCTCCCCATCACTTGGTCTTTTTTGAAAAAGATCTTTCCCAAAGATCCTTTCACAATTAAGCTCTATATCTTGAAGTTTGCATCCATAAACAAAAGATCAAGAGAATCCTAATAGATGGAGGTGCAAACTTAAACATTTATACCTTGAAAACAATAAAGCAATTGGGTTATTATGATGTCATGATCAACAAAAAAAAAAATTATCACCATAAGGGCCTATGATGATATGGAAATAAATTCTAAGGGAATAATCAAACTTCCAATTTAAGTGGGGCCAACAATAGCAGAAACAACTTGTCAAGTACTGGATCTTGAGTTACCCTATAACCTTATCTTAGGATGACCATGGATCCATGCAATGCAATTGATCCCTTCAACCTTCCATCAATGCTTAAAATTTCCTTACAAACTTGGAGGAGAAATACAAGATGCTTCTTCAAATACCTAGTAATGACATATCCTTCCACTCATTTTCCTATGTTGATCTAGCATCACTCACATCATCCCCAATAACATCTACATCAATCGATCCACTGAAAATTGACCTTAAGATCTAGGTTCTTGACAAAGGCTACAAAGAATACCATTTCAAACAATCCTTCTATATTGGGGAGCTTTCCTTGTCACCAAAATCCTACAAGCAACCAAAGGAAATCAATCATATTCAATTTTTCACCTATGAATTCAAACCTACTATTTTCACCAAGTGGGGTTCAAAGAGTACCTCTCATCATGGCTCTACAAAGAAGAACAACAAGAGGAACAAAAACAACTACATCTCCTTCCTATGGATCCTAACAATAAAGGTTATCAAATAGCAAGAAATATGGGATACACTAGAAAAGGTGGCCTTTGTCTACATAAACAAGGTATGAGAGAACCCATCATAATAGAACAATGTAAGAAGAATTTGGGACTAGGTTATGGTTTGATAGATGTGGACATCCCAAACATTGAAACTACCTCTTGTTAGGAAATAGCTCCTTCTACCGATATTAAGACATCGTATAGCTACCATACTGAAACATATTTCAACGAGTGGGAATGGGATTCTAACACCTCTAGTGATTATGACATAGATACCCTTTGGGAACCTAATAACTCTACTATCCTTACCCTTTCCACATCCTTCATAAGCTTTGTTGATAATGTTGGAAACCTACCCTTACTTCACCCGCATTTGATCCATTGGGATCAACAACATCACATACCTGTTGTGGACCAATTCCAAAACAATGAAGCTATCGTTGAGTTCATGGGATTTGAGAATGGTATACCACAAGGAGATCACGAAGCTAGTTTTGACATAGAACTTGAGCAAGAATCCTACTTTGGAGGGGAGATTTTATTTGGTTACAAAATTGAAATGAAAAATCTAAAAATTAAAATGAGAAATTCCCTAGGGAAAATGATGTAGAGCAAGGGTACAAACTAGACTATCGATACCATATTTCACAACAATGGGTTCATGTCATCCTTAAGGTTCAATGAAAATCCATGACAGGGACAGACCTCTTCAACAATGGTAGACCTTTTGACATTTCAAGAGTGACAGACCTCTCAATGATGTGGAACAACATGTCACCAATGTGGATAGCATGTAATGGTGAATAAGTGATCCTATAGACCTTTCAAAGGGATTTGGAAACTTCTAACATATGGGAATAAATCAATGGGTGAGCATTCATAAGATAGTCAACTATCCTATTCATGTAAACACCAACCAATTATGGGAAATGGAAATCTAGTGGGTCTAATGGTCTTCCCTGTCCTCCTTCCACTTGTCTCAACCTTCATCAAATGGAATTCAATGAAATAATGCCAAATTTCTTGACAAACAATCACAGTGACGGTCTTTTGATTGCAAACAAGCCAAAATACAGCCTTTTGTCATTAGTTTCCTCTTCCACACGTGCACACCTAGGCTCCAAACCTTGCAAAGCGTTAGAAAAAATAAAAACAGAATTAACTACAAATTAAAGTTTCATTGCCAGATCATGGAGGAAACACAAGTAAATACATTTTAAATGCCCGTTGTAACCCTAGGTAGGGTTTCTGGAAAGTTCCACTAAAATAGTGATATCTTCCTCCAAAATTAATAAGTCTCAATCAAATAAAAAGAATATTAAAGGTAAGACATCCCTTCAAATCATACATGCAATATTCAATTCGTACAATGTACTAAATGTCCATACAATGTGACAAAAATAAGAGAAAATGTAGAAAAACACAAATTTCAATGTGCAAAAATGGTATTTCTCCTTCAAAATCTTCATCCAACCCCTCAAGTCAAGGATACCAAAAATATTTAAAGTTTTGCAACCATATTTCAACTGTCTCCAACCATATTTTGGTTAAGGAGTTAGCAAAACATTATTTTCACAAATCTTGCAAGAGTTGCTTGACAACTTTTCTTGCATTTTGACAACTTTTACACTTTTTGCCTACCTTGCAGCTAAAGACTCAAACTTGAATCCAATGGACTTGAAATGGCCTAAAAAGGCCTTATTAGAATGAAACCAACATTTTTATTACAAAAATGAAAACTTCAACCTATGACCCAAGGTGCACCTGGAACCAAGGGTGCCCCTGCACCATACTCCCAAGGAAAAGAAAAAGATTCAAGTCCACTTGAATGGAAAGCTTTAATATGGTTTAACTTTGACTCCTTTAACTGTACTATGTTGCACCAACTCTTTCATGTTGCTCTATACCTATGCTTCGATGAAACAAATCAAGAATTGTATCAACTTTAGGTCTCCTTAGTGCCTTACAAGAGTATGTAATCCTATCAAAAGGAGCAATCATTCTCTCATATGCATCTATGAAGTCCTCTATCCTCATTGCTTCAACAGTGAAAAATTTACGACTACATTGTGTAGGATCATCAAACTCAAATCCCTTGGTCTCCTTGGTGTGAAAGGATTCAAATTCTTGTATAGCTTTATCCTCTACAATTTCTTGTTTGCTCTGCCTCTCACATTCTTCTATGGATCTTGCAAATATTACAACTTTTGATGGAGTCATAGGTTGAGCATTCACCATATCACAAATTACCTTGTTAACTGCTACCCTCTTTGTTGTACTTGTATAATGATTGATCTGTTGCTTCTTCATATCATCCTTAGACAGAGAACATGATGAGAAAACATACTGGAATGGGTACAAAGAACAGTGCCCTTGCATATACTCTTGACCATCCCAATTGACTAGGTTTATTGCTGCCTTCTCCATAGACTTTGTAGATTGATCAACCTACTCCCTCTTGACATTATTACTTTCATATATTCCCATATTGGTAAACAAGTCAAGAGACTCAAATTTACTGCCCTCTAACATCCTTAAATAATAATTGATCCTTCTCATTGGAGGCAATGAATTAGTAGGTTCATCGACAACAATTTATATACTACCCTTCAACATGTCCTATATGTCCCAAGGAAACTCATCAATGTGTACTTCTATTATGACTGTGTGAAAATCTACCTTTTCCTCCTCCTTTGGCTTTAGAAATTCTTTATGACTCATTAGCATCACACTTGACCCTACTTTTGGATCTTTTTCTTCCTCCTTCAAAGGTGTAAGAGTAAAAGAGACTCCATCTTTTTCAATGTCACAAGTATTTTTCCTACCATCATGCTTGGAATTCCTATCATATTTCCAAGGCCTACCCAAAAGAAAATGACAAACATCCATTAGAATTATTTCCCACAAGACCTTATCCTTATATCCTCCTATGTGAAAATCTACCCAACTTTGTTCATTCACTAGTACTTGTTGCCCTTTGTTTAACCAAGACACCTTGTAGGGAGTGGCATGAGGTAACCTTTGTCATTTTAGCTTCTCTACCATTTCAAGAGAAACCAGATTATTAATACTACCAAAATCCATAACAACCTTGCAACACTTACCTTGGATTTTACATGTAGTCCTGAAGAGTGACTTCATCTATGGTGGTTCCTTCTCCATTGGCCCTTTGATTAGAGTTCTTCTCATCAGAAAAAACTCTCCAATCTCTAGTTCTTCAATGTGTGGTGAAGAATGTACACTCTCAACATCATCACCACCTTCTACAATCTGATTTCTTCTTTCCCTTCCAAAAGAAGTAGATGGATGCTCCTCAGTACATTGCCATGCTTGGTGGCCTGCAAATTTGTTACACTTATAGCACTTCCTAGTAAATCCACTTGAACCTCCTCTTGCACCAAATCTGCCCCTAGAATCTGATCTTCTTCCCCTAAAACCGCCTTTTGAATCTGTAGCTTGTTCTTGGGTATTGATTGTCTCTCCTTGCCTCCCATGTGGTTGTCCTAAATCAGCATATGACCCTCTTCCTCTAAAATTCCTTCCTCTACCCCTATTTTTCTTTTCTTGTCTTCTCCTCAACTTATCTTCAGCCCTTATGGCCAATTGATAACACTCTTCCACTGTTCTTGGGTTTGTGAGACTTAGTCCATCCTATAGGTTGTATCTCAACCCATTGATGTATCTTGCCACATTTTCCGCATCATTTTCTACATGGCCTACCCTTATACTCAATTTGTAGAATTCCTTAGTATAGGCCTTCACATCCATATCTTTTTGCTTAAGGTTTTGAAGTTTTCTGTATAACTGAATGGCATAGTCACCAAGTAGGAATTTTCCTTTGAGTTCGAAAACCATCCTATCCCAAGAGGTGATTTTGGATTTTCCCTTGTTCCTCCTCTCATCTTGTACATAGTCCCACCAAAGTAAGGCATGGCCCTTCATTTTTTTCTTGGAAAACTTAACTCTTTGTTCTTCTAGTACATCTTCATATTCAAAGTAGTTGTCTAGTGCTCCTATCCAATCTAGGAGTTCTTCACTATCCAATTTTCCTCCATAGACTAGTAAATCCATCTTTATCTTGGGCCCTTCTCCCTTGACTTCCTTCAATATCTTTTCCATTCTCAAGTCATCAGGATCCAACTCTTCTTCGAACCCTTCTTGGGATTTTTCCTCCTCCCCTTCTTCTTCTTCTCCTCATTCACTCAAGTATCCTGTGACCACTCCTCTTTTTTGACTTGTTTCAACTACAACAAACCTAGATTCAAGGGCTTCTATCAACTCCTTCATTTGGCTCATCTCTCTTGCATGTTTCTCCTTCAATTCATTCACCTCTCTGGCGACTGGATTCCCTTTTGGAGGCATTCTTGCTTCTCTTCACTTCAAATTTTACTTCTTCAGACCAACCTACACTCTAATACCAATTTTATATAGAGTAGGGGTAAAAACTAGACTATTGATACCATATTTCACAACAATGGGTTAATGCCATCCTTAAGGTTCAATGAACAACTATGACAGGGGCAGACCTCTTCAAAAATGGTAGACCTTTTGACATTTCAAGAGGGGCAGGACTCTCAATGATGTGGAACATCATGTAACCAATGTGGACAACATATAATGGTGAATAATTGATCCTACAGACCTTTCAAAGGGCTTTGGAAACTTCTAACATATGGGAACAAATAAATGGGGGCAACATTCATAAGACAATCAACTATCCTATTCACACAAGGTGTAAACACCAACCAATGATGGGAAATGAAAATACAGTGGGTCTAATGGTCTTCCCTGTCCTCCTTCCACTTGTTTCAACGTTCATCAAATGCAAGTCAATGACATAATGCCAAATCTCTTGACAAACAATCACAATGAGGGTCTTTTGACTGTAAACAAGCCAAAATGCAACCTTTTGTCATTAGTTTCCTCTTCCACATGTGCACACCCAAGCTCCAAACCTTGGAAAGTGTTAGAAAACATCAAAAAAAAAATTAAATACAAAGTTTCATTGCCAGATCATGTAGGAAATGCAAGTAAATACATTTTAAATGCCCATTGTAACCCTAGGTAGCGTTTCTGGAAAGTTCTAGTAAAACAGTGATATTTTCCTCCAAACGTAATGAATCTTGATCAAATCAAAAGAATATTAAAGGTAAAACATCCCTTCACATCATAAATACAATATTCAATCCATACAGTTCACTAAATGTCTGTACAACCTGACAAAAATTAAAGAAAATGTAGAAAAACATAGATTTCAATGTGTAAGAATAGTATTTCTCCTTCAAAATATTAATCCAACCCCTCAAGTCGAGGATACCAAACATATTTAAGGTTTTTCAACCATTTTTCAATTTTCACCAACCATATTTTGGTTAAGGAGTTAACAAAACATCATTTTCACAAATCTTGCAAAAGTTGCTTGACAAGTTTTACACTTTTTGCCTACCTTGCACCTAAAGACCCAAACTTGACTCTAGTAGACTTGAAATGGCCTAAAAGGACCTTATTAGCATGAAACCAACATTTTTATGACAAAAACCAAAACTTCAACCTATGACCCAAGGTGCATGTAGAACCAAGGGTGCCCCTACACTAGAAAACCACATCGATGGAAAATAGATAGAATCCAGAAGAAACTGAGGGAACCCACATGGACTGAGAACTGATCTACTCCACCTGATTCAAATTTTCCATATTAAATTTGTCATGTCATCAAATACCGCCCTCCAATAGGATAGTCTCCTTGGTTGTGTGTAATGAAGGTAATCTAAATACCTGTAGCCATATGGATCATGTGCATCTCTCTCTCGCATACCATCTAATCGAGTGATGGTGATCCTCTCCTAGGCCCAAATATGAATTAAACTAGCACTAACCGATATGCTATTTCCACCCTTGTAAATAGCCTCATGCATGTCTCTGTCAAGAACAATCAATAGCCTTGGTTGAAGGTTTTGGACCTATCAATGTTGGCACAACAAAGGCACCTAAGGTAACATATCATGCAACATCCTTAGATCCTGAGGAAAGAGTGAACTTATTGACATTCATCAAGGAATGTAAGATTAAATTCACCTAGACATATGCAGATATGCCTGGGCTAGATCAAATTTTCCATATGAAATTTGTCATGTCATCAAATACTGCCCTCCAATAGGATAGTCTCCTTGGCTGTGTGTAATGAAGGTAATCTAAATACCTATAGCCATATGGATCATGTGCATCTCTCTCTCACATACCATCTAATCGAGTGATGGTGATCCTCTCCCAGGCCCAAATATGAACTAAACTAGCACCAACTGATATGCTATTTCCACCCTTGTAAATAGCCTCATGCATGCCTCTATAAAGATGAGCTAACATGCACTGACCCCAAGCATATGTGGTGGCGTGCTCCATCATTTGCTCGATCACAATACCCAAGCCAATGAGAAACCTCTTATCCCTCCTATCGAGCATCAAGGGACCAATGATCAATCCTACCAAAACAATAACCATTGGGTCTACATCACTAACAAATGGAGCTAAATCAATCTCAGATTCAATCACCTGAAGTTTTTGAACACCGAGTAATCTCTACATAGCTAAGGTACCCCTTCTGAAATCATATGTAATCAATTCTCTGTGGATAGGGATCCTCAAGATCCTCCATACATTCTCGAGAGTAATAATACACTCTCCTATAGGCAAATGGAAAGTGGCAGTATCAGATCTCCATGTCTCAACTAATGCAGTCATCATGGCCCGATGAGCCCTTATCTCTAGCATGTAAGCTATGTATCACAAGCCCACAACATTGAGAAAGTCTTGCTCTAGCTCCTAGAAACTAGCTAATCCATCTATTAGTCGAGGTCTCTGCTCTTGCATATATAAGGGACATAGTACAACATATAAGCATTCAATGCACAATGTCAAAATTTTGATATAAAATCAAGTCAAGAACTTAAATATGCAACTAAACTAACCAAATTAGTTATTTTTGGAAATAGTGCACTTTTTCTAAGCTGATAGCAATGGTATTTGTCAATAATGGCAATCTTTGGTGATAGTGCACCTATTTCAGTAGCAATAGCGGCCATATTTTGCGAAAGTAGTCTTTTTCCTATTTTTCTGACGTGCGATCAAATTTTTCAAAAGTGGTTGTTTAGAAGCCATCATCCTCAACGATAGCGATTAAATTTTTCACTAGTAGCCTTCTTTTTCAGAAGCAACCATCCTAAAAGCATGATAACATTCATATCACGTCAATAGTTTGAATTTCCTAAGATTGCCACTATCGCCTAAACTAAAGTTTGAGCATTAATTACAAGGAAAAATGAACTCAAAAACAAAAATTAAAGATATACATACTATAGCCCTTGCATCGGCTAGCCATTAGTACTACCTAGTTGTGTCTGCTCTGTGTGGTTTTCCTGGAACTTGAGGCATCGTCAATTGACGTTTGCAGCTAGAAATCACTAGAGGGCAAGAATCTCTCAAATCAAAGTATGCAAATGAGGGGATTTTTTCACCCTAATTTCTTGTTTAACCTCCCAAAACCCTCATTTTTACCCCTAGAAACCCTCCTAGGTTAAATTCTATGTACCCTAAATCACCCTAGACCTTAAAACACAACCCCTAAGGCTTAATTTTTCATCCTCTACACATCATAACTACTCCTGAACCTTGTCGCGAGCTTGACCAGAAAAGTTACTTTTTCGGCCGACCTCTTGAGGGGGTAGCCCAACATCTTACCATCCTTTCATTGACCATCAAGAAATAGTGGGGTATACTAAATTTTTTCTTTCTTGATCTAAACATCGAATTCTTTGAAATGGTGTAACTAGTACATTGTGTCAAAGAGAGGCAAAATGTGGACATGTAAAAATGGCTTAATGCATATCACACATCCTAAACTGCATTTTTCCATTATTGGCATCACTTTCATTATCATTATTCACATCATATCACTTTAATTACATCAATAATCACTCTTTTTAACATCATTTGCATCATTAACCTCATTTTCCTCTATTATTTAAATAATCTCAAATTGTTTAATCAATTCACTATGTCATCACCTAATTTAACCTTATTCTTCTTGATTAATTAAATAAACACTAATCATTTAATTATGTCTCTAATTTAACCTTATTCTTCTAAATTAGTTAAATATTTATCATTAATTATTTAATTGATCTACTTTCCCTTCTCCAAGTTTGAATAATTAAGTCAATTATTCCATTTCCCCAAATTCACTCAACATGGTCAATTAATAAATAAACTCTTATTTATTAAATCAAATGCATCTTGTCCATTCCTCTCAATATTAATTAATTAATCATCCTCACATATTTTTATTGAATAAATCATGCCCGCCAATTTCTAAATCTAATCTCCTAATTCCACTGATCACTCAATCTAATTTTCTAATCCCACCAATCATTCTATGCAATATTGTTGATTATCCAATTAATTCCCTTAATTGGATTAATCAAGTGAGTTAATTGATCAATCTATTTCCTCTCAACAAACATGAATTTTTGATCTTGATCTTTCATCCTTGCATCTTGATCATTCATATGAAACTCATAAATCTATAAAACAACCTTTATCCTTCTCATAATTCCATCTAGAGAATTTGTGGAAAGGTCATGTTAGATTGATTATCAAAGAAAATTGAGCAAACATATACTTTCATTTTTGGATAATCCTCTTATCAATATTTTGAAATCATGGAGGCTTTGTATTGAATCAAGCAATCTAACATCCATCTTCAACACAAATACACTCAACCATGGGATGGTATGATTGTAGTTTTTAAATTCATTTTGTGTTTCATTTGTTTATGCTAACCTTGCTTGTTTGGATTCTTAAGCTTTGCAATTAAATTTCATGGGTAAGTGGGTCTTGTTATCTTGTTTTGAATTGATTTGAAGTCATTCATTATTACTAAATCTATTATCCATAGTCCCCTTACATGGTAGAATTACCTCTAACCAAAATAAATGGATAAAAGACCACAATCTCATTCTCTCACAAAAAAAGGATAGTAGACGTACAAGATCCCATATTTCAATCCAAATAAGACCTAGCCAACATCCAAATTTTAGGTTTATTGACACATGAGGTAGGACAATAAGGAGATAGAACATCCCACCTAGTAAAAAAATCAACTAGTAATTTTCATTTAAGAGCACAAATTTTAACACAAAATAATGAATAAATAACAAGAAACCAAAAATATATATTTAAACTAAGATGACAAATCTACAAGGTAAAACCTAATATACAAATATTTATTAGATTTTTTTTAATAAATGTCATAAAGTATTAATTGTTTCTAGATCCCCCATTTTAGTTTTAAAACACCATATCCATCTTGTATCAATTGTTTCACTACTAAAAATACCCTTTTCAAATACAAGTGATTCTAGATAGTGAATATTCCCATAAATACATTTTGGGGTTCCTAAAGGATTTGAAATTGATTCCAAAGGTACCTAAAATGTACTAACAATGTTTGAAACTTATATTAACATTTAAGGATAGGTTTGAACCCTTGGATACCGAAAAAATATTCATAAGACCCAATACCTAAGCCAATAGAAGAATTGACTCTAGGCAAGCTTTAAGCCACCTAGCAATACACCAATCATAACATTAAATTCAATGATATTTAAAAATAGTTTGAACTAAGTATTTCCTATGTTCTTAGGGTTAAATTTACCATGTTTGAAAATACAAATTCCATAATTCATTTTAATTCTAAAAAGTATAATTTAGAATAAATTAGCGTTTTTCCTTCTATGTGACATTTGCATACATGAATAATATTTTAACTCCTATCCATAGGGTTGAATGCATAAAATATTCAAGAATGATTCTAATATTAATCATAATATCATCAATAAAATAATATAATTCATCCTTTCATTCTATATTGAAAGAAAACTATATATACACACTTGAAGAATCATGAATTAGTACATCATAAGATTCTATTTCAAATCATAATACCATATTAATCCAAAGGAAATAAATGAAAGGAAAAACATATGGTACTACCAATCCAAATGTGATAGTTTACACAAGTTTGTAAAGGTACTTCATGGCTCTCATATGACATGAACTCTAGAGTGACAATAGTTCTCAACTATAAATTCCTAAAAAATGTAATAATGAAGTTCTTCAACATCACAATAACGAAGAGAACTTTGCACTCTCTCCAAATCATTGCCATCAATCCAAAAATCCCCAATGGTTATCAACACCACTTAAAAATATGCGAATAATACAAGACCAACATTTATACAATACATATAATAATCATACAACTTATATGTTAGTGTAAAGAGTATATTTACATATCTAGTTAGGATATCATCTTTCTAGGATTGAACTGTTTACAATTACTTTAAGTCTACTTATTTTTTTAATGCTTTTGTCTCACATCATGTGGTTGAGAAATGTATCATCATTTGAGACACCTACTACATGCATACTTGCCACTTTCTCACACACTTGTCAAGTGAGCTCACAAGTGTTGCACCTTTGGTAAGGTAGTCAGAGTTTCACTCATACCTTCTCATCTCCTCATCCTTGCATTTATATACAAGCCTCTCATTTTATATTTTCACACTCTTCTTTTATACAACATACATGCTATTATGTTCAATTGTGTTCACTTGTAGAAGGTTATCAATTCACGGTTTCATATTCTTGGCGAATCCCAACATTATAAACATGATATTAAAAAGCAATAGACAATATAACCACTAATAATACACAAAGATAATGGTGATCCACCAAAATAACACAAAGAGAATGGTGCTAACCATCAATAATATGAAAATAAAATGATTATGAATACCAATAATAATTTGAATAATGGTAATAACCACCAATAACCTACAAAGAGAATGATGATAACTACCAATAATCACTTAAAGTGAATCAAATACACACACTAGATACAGTGAATTGACAATCAATGGGAAAGAGCTTTCTAGATGTAGGATATAGAGTGTCATCACAATAGTTTTAAATATGCATGGAATTGAGTAGTGCATCTTCGTATCAAATGGGAGATCCTCAATACAATTCAAAAAATTATCATTACATCTCACTATCATTCACAAACCATCTCAAAGATGTTTGATATTAGAAATGAATTATTTCTTCATTAAATTTATTTTTATTTGATCAAAATTCAATTTTATCCTTTTAGTTTTTATCCCCTTAATATCTTTGCATGGTTTTTATTACAATTTGAATGGTAATAAATGTCTAATATACTCCAAATACTAGAGCTCATCCTAACACAAAAAAACGTAAAAAATGATCAAAAGACAAGAATATGGAAAATACGTTTAAAAACTAGGACACTTATATCCACAAGATAGATAAACATATTTTTACAAGGAGACTTTTCATAACACAATATAAATAGGTCTTTCAAATTCTAAATCTCAAATATGACATTTAAAAAAATTCAAGAATCATGCAAATTTCCATGAACACCATTGATGAACATGAGATTTTTTATTTTTAAAACAATAACTATAAATAAATAAATAATACCCTTTAGTGCATAAAAAATATTAAATCATTTATTTCAAATCAGATTACAATTATTATTATTTTTTTCCCATATTTCTAACGTATTTTACATTAAAAAAGAAAAGAAAACCTACAAAATTAAATCTACCCAACAAGTTATTTTATAAAACATAAACAAAATCCAAACCTAATTCAAGGAATCCATATGGAAACGACCTAATTTTTCGCATAGAAAAATATAAATCTATTTAAGCGTATGAATATAAATTAAATGAGGTGAACACCTTCAGCCAAGCAAACCATCAATGATGAATATGATTTTTTCTTGAACATAGTACAGAAAATCCTTTGCCAACTTATTAAAGATCCAATCCATAAGAAATATTCAAAAAATATTTTGAAAACATAGAGCCCATACAACGGAGGAGAGGAAAGAGAGCCTAGAATAAAAAGTATACAAGATGTATTTGTGTATTTTTTTAAAAAAAATTATAGAGACAGAGTACCAACACTCACAGGCCATTATATTTTCTAGTTTAGATCAAATATAATGGTTAAAAATACATTTTAATGAAAGTAGAATAGGTTCTCTAAAGAAGCTCTTGTGTTACAACACTTGGTGTATATAAATTATATTAAAAAGGGAAGAATAAATGGAATAATTTTGTGGGCCTCACATATGTTGCGGGATTAATAACTTGACTAGGGACATGTGGTGCTCCTTTAGGGATTCTTATAAATATAAAGGGAAAGATTTCTCAAACATATTGCAAACCATCTAAATTATCAACTATAATTTCATCTAACTGTCTACATGAAACATGCCATTACAACTTAGTAGCAGTTTATTTCTCTTCTTGACTATACAATTTTAGCACCCAAAAAAATCTTTCATCATCCTAAGGAATCAAATATGTTAGAGTATCTATGGTGTGATTATTCTAGTATAAAAATCCAAAATTGTCGGATGGAATGGTCAAGAATTAATGGCCACTAACTAAATAGAGAAAAAAATACCAAATCCATTTACTAATGTCATTTAAGTATAATATTGGGCTACAAAACTCAAGGAACAAGCTACCCAAAGGCCACACAACCTATTCAAACCACCAACAAACACCATCATGTGTCAAATTTATAAAAGTGTCTTCTCTCCACAAGATTCCAAATTCAAATGTTTTTTTTTTATAGGAAAAATAGAATGGACTAAGTAGAATAGATATAAATATTGGACTACATGTCTTATGCAAAGGTGGGATTTCTTGAGTAATTATGCTAACTAGTGATTACCGCCTCTTATTTTTCTAACCACTAATCAACTTCTTCAATCAAATATTCAATTCAAAAAAATCATTCTAATTCTTTCCATCCCACATTTTGTAGATCCCCACACCTCAAATAATCACCCCATTCATAATTACATAGTTAATAGCCTCATTTTCTCCCACACTTTTCCAAATTGCCACCCAAATTTCTCAATTAATTAGTATTATATGGGATTTGTTTTTTATACCAACAAAAAATGATACAAATTGAGATTATGTCTCAAAAATAAAAATCCAAGGTAAAGGCTATATAGGACACCTCTTTTAAATTTAGAAGGGTGTACACTAAATATTATTTGATGCATTGATATTTCCACTTCACTCATTTCATTCCTTTGGTAAATATGAATCAAGGAAAAATGCATCCTACAAATTTCTAAATGGAAGAAATACATATCAAGATCAAGGATGTAAAGGTATAGGCTAGAGTTGAGTTCCTCTAGGATGGATCCAAAATTTCTAGTTCATCTCTCATTAGCCTAGAGAAACAGTTGAATAAAATGTTTGTGCAGCCTACTTATCATCCTGGATTTTCTATGATCAGTCTCCAAATGGGAAATGTTGGTTATGGATCTTGATCATATTAGTTCTGGAGCTTGTTTCAACATGGGGGGTGCAGGGGGGGTACTCCTATGGGTTTTTGGGTGCCCATCCCCTTGACGAAGGATTCAAGGTTTGCACATCCTGACAGGGGTTTGGGGGAAACAATCTTAAAAGCCACATTATATAAATTATTGTAAATGTGGACTCTTTATCATTAGGCCACAGATCTGATGGTAGAGATTATGTTATTTTTTCTTACCCAAGAAGGAAACCCCCTTTTATAAGGGAATTGTATTACGATTAAGTATTGTATTATATTGTGTGAGGAAACTGTGATGGATAGAAGAGGAAGTTACAATGGATGTGTTGTAGGTTGTATCCCTTCATTTTATTTTTCCACAAAATAAAGGAAGGACTGGTTGTTTCTTCATGGACGTACCCCATATTGGGTGAACCACATATATCAGTGTTTTTATATTTTGTGCTATTTTATATTTTATTTCCACATTAATTTATTGTATATTTATTTGTGATCCTATTCCTAACATAGAAGGGAGTAATAAGTGAAGCAAGCATAGAGAACCATAGAAGTCTCAAAATTGATTGTCTAGGCCCTTAAAGAATATGTCTCCATTGTGTTCTACAAATCTATTGAGGTAGAGGATGTGTGAAGAAAGGATGTAGAGAAGTGTGCCTCAAAATCCAAAATAAATATCACTAAGCTAAGGTTGGAGATAGGTACTACAAAGGGGAAGAGTGTAATGAAATGTACCACAATAGACTTTTGCACAAAGTAAGTAGATGTGCTAAAGGCCTAGGCGTCATTACAGTAGGTCATGACAAATGAGCTAGAAGCTATGAGAATGAAGTTGAGTGTGTAGGACAATGAGCTCATCATGATCAATATGTAAAGGGGGACACAAAATAAGACCATAAAAGGTCTCATGGATAAAATCCCTAGAGTAGAAATTCAAAGTATCCAAACAATAAATCCACTAGCTCAAGGTCAAGATTGAAGAACTCAAGATATGTATTAGTCCACTTTATCTTTCCTATACCCTCCATTAGAAATACTATAAATAAATTTGACAATAATTTATTTTTTGGTGAAAAATAATATTTATTCAAAATACTTAAAAGAAGAGATTACAAAATGATTTCAAGATGATGATTGCCATCAAAATATACAAAATAAGGATAATCCACTAGGGAACCTTGCAAACCCAAGAAGAAATGTCCATAGAAAACATAGAAGGTCTAGTAGACCCATTCCAACCATAACTTGAGAAGCTACCCATCCCTTCTTTGTTCATCATCAGTAAACCTAAGAAGGTACTTTGATTTTTCATAATCCAATTCATCCCACTCAATGAAACTCTAGTCGCAACCTCCTTCAAATGCCCATTTGGCAAGGGAATCTGCAAACCTACCCCATTCTCTAGGAATATGGATGAAGGAGATAGATTCAAAATTAGTTTCTAAGCCAAGAATATTTTGAACCACCCTTTCCAATCACCAAGACACTTCCTAGAAATTTATTTTATCCAACAACAAAACTAGAATCATGGAGTTAGTTTCATAGATAACCCTTCTCCACCCTTTGATACATGTAATTGTTAGGGCTTTTAAAATTGCCCATGATTCCATAATTTTTTTAAAATGAGCACCTTGTTGAATGAACAAGACAACTGAGAGGGGGGTGAGTTAGTTGTATCAAATTAGAATATTAAAACCCTCAACAGTAATAAGATCCACATGCATTGAGTAAACCCTTAATAGATGTTATAATGTTGAAACATGAAAATCATATAACAAAAATTGTAATAACCAACACCATACATAAGAGAACACCAGATTTATGTGGAAACCCCTAGAAAGGAAAAGCCACGGTGAGGATTAGCTCATAATATAAGTAATTACAAAACTGATACAAGGAGGCTCACTACCAGAATATGACACATTGTCCAAAAAGGCTCATATCCCAGGTTCACTACGAGAATAAAAAGAAGATAGAAGATAGAATGTTACATAGAGAGCACAATCTCAATGCAACAAAGATTCCATCACAACAACTCCAACAACACTAATAGCCTTCAAGAGACCAAGATACCTCATCTCACTGCATTCAACAATCTTGCATTATAGCTTGCATTGAATTTCACACTTCTACACTTAATTTCACATCACAACACTCAAATCTATTCCACATTTCATCTCACATCAATTCACCTTGCATTTATATGATCCACAACTTGAAAAAAATCTTCAAGTTAGCTACACTCACTTTACACTCTACAAATTTAAAATAGGTCAGCACTAAACATTCCCGCGGTGGATAGGAGTGAAATGGACCAAAAAAAAACTTACTGGGACCCAAATCAACTATCACATGTCATGCTATGCCTCATTAATTATTGAACATCTTTGAATGTAGTGTAAACACCAAGTCAATCATTACCCGTGCAAACACCATTAAACTTTTAATTACATGCTTCCTCAAATCCAAGGAAGACTTACGAATTGTATACCATGATTCACCATGATCTAGAATATTCCTCTATCCTCCTGAAATCCATCACACTCCTTCACAACAACTCACACCTTTAGAATGTACACAACTTGTACATTTAGACTACACTATCAAACACAACTCTAAAATCTATTTTCTAGGGTACCAAACCACAAATCCTCTTGACACAAGCAAGAGATCAACACCATTGACATACCTTCATAGTTGCAAGACCTGAAGAGCAACTATGGAGAAACACGAAGAAAATACATTTCTCCTAGACACCTTTGTAAGAAACATTGCAAAACCAGTTCACACACTAGTGAACATAACTTCCTCTAACCATCAATCTAGAAGCCAAAATTATAGATATAGAAAATTTGAACACCTATAACCAACATATCCAAACCACATAAGCAGATCTTTAACCCAGAAGAAATGTGAAGCAAAACTAGAACACCTCTACAAACCAAAATACCTATGTAACACCTTTTTTCCTTATTTTATCAAAATTTTCAATATCCTCAACATCTAAACGATAAATAGAAGCTTATCAAAGCAACACCAGAGATTAACATTAGAAAATTAATAGACTACAACATAATGCAACTAATCAAAGCAACAATCTCTTCTCAACCACTGCACAACTATCATCAATGACAACACAAGCTTGTTGACATCAATGACAACACCTTCATACTTGCAACAATCTCGCCTTGTCATTCATGTCAACACATGATGTGAAAAACCATCAAAGACACAACAACTCTAAACATACATATTTACTTTTCTCTTTTCTCCCCCTTGCACAACTAACTCATTACACTCTCTCCCCCTTTGATACTTTCCTTTTTCACATGCCTCATTCTTCCTCTATATAAACAAAGTTTTTCACATGACTTCTCTTTTTCGCCCTTTAACATAAATGGAAAAGGATAAAATATTTTGCATTTTTCTCCCCCTTTGACATAGAACCAAGATACTTACAACTGCTCTAAATAATCCCCAATCAACTCAACAATTTCTGCACCATGACAACATATATTCCATACTACAACAATGTCACTACCTACTCCCCCTAAGAGGTAGCCACCAACATCAATCCATACAAAGAATGAATGCATAGATCCACTGGACCGATGCATCACCATATGTATCTAGTTCAAAGGAGGGGAAATAACCCCCAACTTCTCCCAAAGATACTCAAAAGTATCCTTAGGAAGAGCCTTAGTAAATATGTTAGCAATTTGATCCTTTGTAGGTATATATTCAAGATTTACTTCATTCACCACAACCTTCTCTCTTAAAAAGTGACACATGATTGATATATGCTTTATTATTGAATGTGTCACTAGATTCTTTGAAATATTTATCACACTTGTATTATCACAAAAGATAGAAATAGGATCATCATACACCACTCTGATATCCTTCAATGTCTATCTCATCCATAATACTTGTGTGAAACAAGATGTTGCTGCAATATACTTAGCCTCTATAGTAGATAAAGAAACATAATCTTGTTTCTTTCTAAGCCATGATACCAATCTACATCCAAGAAAGAATGTACCACCACTAGTACTTTTCTTGTCATCAACACAACCAACCCAATTTGCATCTGTATAAGCACCTAATGTGAAATCAATATCCTTAGGATACCACAAGCCATAATATAGAGTGCCTTTCAAATATCTAAATATCCTCTTCTCTTTTGCAACATGTGTCTCTTTAGGATCTTCTTGAAATCTAGCCACAAGAAAAATTGCATGCATGATATTCGGTCTAGTAGCAGTTAGGTATAGCAGTCCATCAATCATAGATCTATACTTGCTTTGATTAGCCTAATTCATCATCCTTAGTTTGCAACCAATAACCATAGGAGTACATATCAGTTTGGAGTCATCCATTCCAAACTTCTTCAACATCTCTTTAACATACTTTGATTGTGAAATGAATACACCTTTATCTATTTGATTGATTTGTATCCCAAGGAATAAATTCATCTCCCCAAACATAGACATCTCTATTGGAATATGATGTTGTTGATTGTTGTCATTGATGTCAACATATCTTGGTTGATTAAGGTTTGGTTTTGATGCTTTGGTGATCTGGATTGGCATGCTCTAGAT